>OY720443.1:40784313-41247017 GCA_963082915.1 Dolichopus griseipennis | reverse complement strand
AAACTATAGTGGCGTCTTCAGCGCAACTATGAATTGGGAGGGTATAAATCATTTATGAATATCAAAAACAAAAATTTAGTGAACGGTGAGCGGTAAATAGAGCGGTACCTCGTGTCGACAAGGACAATCCTCAATTCATTTTAAGAATGGATTACCAAAACCAGTTCAAATTAGAACTCTAAAATGCAGGAACCTTTTTTTTAATTTTGCACCTTCAAATAATAGAAAAATTCAATAAGAGAAGTTAGCTTAATCCGCGTTTCATTTTGAATATATACCTTCCCATCCTTTTCCTATCTTTAATTTTCAGTTATTATACTGTTAATGTAACAGTTCTTGTACTTGTAACATTATTTTGACACCGGAAACGTGTTTTTTGTGAGTAGAAGTTTTACTACCATTTACTGTAGTTTTCCCATTACCTTTGAAGGATTTTAACCACACTCAGAAAAATAATGATATAACATGATATGAACTATTTTGAATGAATATGAACTTACTTAAGTAAGTCAAGAACATTCAAATAAAAGGCCCGCCATCGGTCCTAATTATATGCCATCGGTCCGATATTATGCTGATATAATTTTAATCACTTGATAACCCAAACTTCTAATACATATTCCACTAATTATATATTTTACTTATAATGTATATATATTTTAACTCTGCCTTAATTCTTGTTATTTTTTTAACCCCATGTCCAGTTCCAAATTTATTTCTTGGTTATTTTTTTTTTTTTTCATGGGAGACTTTTATTTCCGGTTCCATCGAATGGTTTTTTAATTTATAAAAAACAAAAACAAAATCCCCAAAAAAAAAAATACAGATTTACGTTTTTTTATTTTGTTTTGCATGTTATGTTATATTGTCTTGTGTCTGTCTGTGATGATTTCTCTTCACTGGAGATTGAATTAATTAATTTAAAACTAAAAACAAAAAACAACAGCAGAAACAGAATGAAAATTCATCAAGAAAAGGATACCACAAATACAAAAAAACATAATAAGAAAAACTAAAAAGAATATTAAAAATGAAGACAATTTCTTATACTGTTGACTGAACCCTTTTATTAAAAGACCATTAACATGAGTCCAAAAGTAATCATTTTAGATTTTTAATGTTTAGCGTGGAACGTTATTAAGAGTGTCAGATCCTTGAAATTTTGTTAATTTATGATCTTTTTTTATTGTTATTATTTTTGTTATTCTTTTTTTTTTATGATTATTATTATTATTTTTGCTTCTGGTGTTTGAAGATTATTGTATCGCCTGATGAAATTGTGTGGTAACATCCGGATTAATTTATTTTATTGGTAGACTTTATTACAAAATACGTTTTGAATGATCGAAATGTAAAATTTTTAGTTTTATGAAGAAATGCTTTCCACAATGGAGGCTTGACCAATAGCGTAGTGATTAAGACGCCGACTTTTTAAGTGAAGGATTCCGGGGTCCGGAGTTTGAGCTGATATCTAATAAAAAAATATCGTAAAATTGTATAATTATAACGTAATATAAAATAGGATTCTGTAAAAAATGTTTATAACTGCTGTTTATGGCAATAGATGGCGCACAAATTAACATTTGTGAATTCATAATCTTATACAATAGCTGCAACTGAGTATCACCGGTTTGGTAAAAATAACGATTAAAGAAATTTTCGTTTTTTTTATTTTCATTTATTTTATTATTCACAGGCCCTAAGAAGTGTACTTGTGGCGAACCCCTTCGTTTATATTTGCAAAATTGACTTATAAAAATTGAAGCCTGTCTAAAATGACTTGGTGAACGCTCTTTACTGCTTTTACCCTTAAATTAATATTTTTTAATCCTTAGATTTTTCTGTTTTTACTCATAACTAATACAGACTTACTTACACATTGTATACTTACACATCGGTTCTCAGTAAACTAACCCTTTATTACATTTTGATTTGATATATGCACTCGAACTTTGTAGGGCACCTTTTTGCTAAAATTAATTTGTTTTAAGACTTACAGAAATGCGAAAACAAAAGTAGCACTGCAATGACACAAAAATGACAACTGGAAATGTGACGCGTAATAAAATCATACTTTAGTCAAAATTTAACTACCAGATGTCTAGGCAATATTACTTTACGAAACAACTGATGAAACCTATAATGTTGTAGAACAAAACATAGCTTTAATATAATCATATTTCACATTAATAAAAAGTTGAAAAAAACATTTAACAATATATCAAAAAGCCTCATGTTAAATTAAACTCGGTAACAACGTTTCGTCAATGCTTAAAAATATCAAAAAACTTAAACATATCGCTTTTCATACACATTGTATCTATTTTGATAAAATTATTATTTGTTTGATATTTCGCAACGTCATCAACTTGCATGACATTTCGAACGTTGTCAAATGCCAGTTGATTTTGACGTTTCGAACTACAAAATAAGGTTTAATGAAAATAATCCCTGTTCGATAACTTACAAATACAATTTTTATATTTACAATTGTTGCCAATCATATTGTATCATCTTATAGTTGTCAAAAATTATATAATATTAATTTTATAATTTAATTTTTAACTTAAATATATGTTTTATTTTTGTTGAAATAATCCCTACGCATCACACAGCAACAAGTTGTTCACTTAAAAAGGTCGTAATATTTAAAATGAAATAATAAAAATATAAAAATAAATTTAAAATAAAAAATAAATATATATATAATCTTATATCTATATATATATTTAAGTATATACAATAAAAAAAATAAATAAAATAAAATTAAACATTCGCGAAAATACTTAAGTGGCAGGTAAACGTCTTAAAAAATTTTAAATTATTTTTTGTTTAAAGTTTTTGCTACTGTTATACACCTTTATTGTTAATGGTATTTTTTTTTGTTTTTATTTTTTGTTTTTTTTTTTTTATAAATTTTTATTGCAAGTTGTTTCTTTAATCGTTTTTTTGTGGTTGAAATGTTTTTTTTTTTTTTTTTTATTTTAATCTCGACTTTTTGCTTTAAGTTTCATTAATTTTTTTTTAATTTTAATTTTTTTGAGTAGATTATAAGGGGTTTAAAAATAAATTTGAGTTTAAAAAGTATAAAATAAAAAAAATAATAATAATAAGAAACAAATTGGTTTCAGGAAATTGCTTTTTCCTTTTTAACATAATTGGTTTACTAAAATTTAATTTAGAGCGAGCTGGTATCACAATAGGGCGTTAAATCTTACAAATGTTTTTTTTTTTTTTTTTTTTTTTTTTTTTTTTTTTTTTTTTTATAATCCATGGTTATACAATTAGTTATTTTTACTAAAAGAATTTAAGATAAGTATTGAAAATTAATATGTGATTAAAATTAAAATTTTTGAAATTAGATCTTATTTCGAAAGAGTTCTTTTAGATTAGAATTTCAATTTGGTTTTTCTGGAGTCTAGCATATTGATTTATATTAAATTTAATAATAATCTATGCTTCCTTTTTTTAAATTTAATAACATTCCTGATTCCTCAAAGCATATTCTTTTTTAAATTTGCGTTACAGCAAATCCAAACATTCGTCAAATGCATCTTAAAAAAATTTAGAAGTTCGGGATTTACTCAAATTTTGAATTTTATTATTGTTTATGACATGTATAACTTTCTGTCACGAGTCATGGACTTTAATAATTTTGTAAAAGGGTAGTAAAGTCCGTTGACGAATTTCTAAAAAATGTATTTTATAATTTTTATCTGGAAATTTCATTTACCTTGTATGAAATAAGTATCTCGCATATATTTGATTTTAGTTTTGGATACAAAATCAAGTTTCAATATTTAAATTAACAAAAGATTTTAAATAATTTTTAACGCATTGAAAATTGGTTAAAATATATTTGTACACAATACTCAATTAAAGATAACTAACTTGACAGTGCTACTTAACTGATATTTACTCTGCCAATCTCAATATCCGAAATATTTTATGTCGTTGCTTTTGTTTCTTTAGGATATGATCAACAATTTTAAATCTTTTGAAAAAGCATTACCTTCAACCCATCTTAATCTTTCAATAAGTAAAACAAGATATTTCGATCTGGATCACATATCAAGGATCAGACCAGTTCATGATCTTTCAAAAATCAATTTTTAGATTATATGATCATTTTTTGATCTTTGATAATATGGTCGGATCAAAAAAATTATCTGACATCTTAAAGATAAGTTATGATCTATTATTGATCTTCAGTAGATCAGATCATATGAATTTGATCTAAAACAAGTGAAACTAAAATCGATACGAAAATTCATTCATAAAATGGATCTTGTTTAAAGATCTTGATCTAAAAATTAACTTTTAAAAGATCAGATCATTTTTTTAATCTGATATTTTATAGATTAAAAAAAAAAAATATTTCTTCCAAAAAGTGGAATACCAAAAGATCAGATAAATTTTTGTGATCTGATCTTTTTCCTTGGGTCCAGATCAGATCATTGATCATTATCTTGGTGAGGCGCAGTGTATTTTTAAACAAACACAATGTTTATTTATTAAAGGGTTTAACTAATTTTATATTTATTAAACTAACTTCAATGTGTAACCCCTGCATCACCGCTAACTGCTTCACTCCCTTACTGTTTTTCTTAATTACCAAAGTTAGCAAGGGCACAGTCACATATCCAATTCAAAAGATTAGTACCTTATCAATATAGAATTTTGTAAACTTATTAGCTGCAGAAAAAATGCAAATTTTTAAATGCGGAAAAGGGATGTTCTAGGGGCTCCTAGAAAGATGGCCGTCTAGCCAAAATTCCCAAAAAAAAAAAAAATAGTCACACTTGAATTTTCAAAACTTTAAACTTCCTGTAAAACAAAAGAATCTTTGCAAATTTCCGTTCTATATTTAAAGTGAAAATAATTTTTATTTTTATTGGGAAATCTGTATATGACTAATGACTATATCCATAATAATAAGCTAAAAATGCTTTTAATTGCTATATATATAAATATAACGGCACGATTGTTTTAATTGCTTAATATAAAAATATCTGTAGTACGATTACAAAAAAAAAAAAAAAAAGTTTTGGGTGACTCAGTCAATGTTATTATTGCGGTCAATTCATGGAAATAAAAAAAAAATATTTTAATTTCCAAAGGGGATGGATGCCTCCAGTAGTCTTTAAATGATCAAATAGTCATGGTTTATTAAGGTTTTTCTTGAAAAATGTATAATATGTATATATTATATAATAACGGCATGATTTAATTTGAAATAAAAAAAAAAATTAATAAATTTTATTCTTGTACTATGTAATAGAATATTTTATTTAATTAATTATAAAATTACATAAATACTGCTACTTTAAATTCCACAGCATCGAATATAAGACTTCAGTATTCAAATTTTGTAATTGACTAATTGATCATAGGTTAGTGTGGCGCATAAGTTCTAATAATAATTCTGTAAGCGATCTAACAATCCTATAAAACAGTGGGTGCTGTGGGTGCTAATTATTGGAAGACATAAGTGAACGTGACTGCACTATATTTTTGTTTTTCGTCCAATGCTTCAGAATGTTTATGCGTCCTAGATAAAGTTCGGCATTCAATCCTTGCAACTTATATCGATGAAGCTTGTTGGTGCTTTTACATGACATGCAAGTAAATAGATTCCAGGAGCAAATTTAAGAAATTATTTCTCTTAATTCAGTAATTCTAGCACAGCCATTTTTTCACCAGTTTTACGACTGATACTATAATTATTAGAAATTGTTATACGTTTTCTGTATTAAAGAATTGATTTATCAGTAACTCCTTTATTTTTTTTTATTCCTTTTCCACTCCTTTAAAGAGTATACGTTATTCACAAAGTTTATTTTAAACTAGGCTTCAGTTTCTTTAATCATAATATTCACTAAGCCGTTGATTACTCGGCTGTAGCTATTGTATAAGATTATGAAATATGAATGCACAAATGATAACTTTGTGCGCGCCATATATAATCTTTCACATCTTTATTAAATCTTATTTCATATTACGATATAAACTATTACGATATAATTATACAATTTTACGATATTTTTTTATTAGATATGATCTGACCGGGGTTTGAACCCGAGACCTTCCACATGAAAGGCGGCGTCTTTACCACTACGCCATTGGTCAGATGATTAACTCCATTATACTTGTAATAAAAATATTATTTTCTTTAAAAAAATTTACCCATTAGTTTTTGCATTACTTTTTTAAAAAATTAATATGTTCTTGAAGAAGTCTCTACTCCTCGGGTGTTCAATGTCAGATGGTAATCAGAAACGGAAGAAGTTCCTTGTAATTCGTGGACATTTCTGAAATTTGTTCCTTAGTAATGTTTTAAGGAGGAATTGTTTTCCTTCTATTGGACATAGTGTTTAAAAGTAGTGCAACATGAAATTAATAATTGAGCTTCTATATATGGGTAACTGTAGTGCAGAACTGCATGGTGCAAACACATTTTTATTAATATATTTTAATTGTTGAAGTGTTATAACTCGCGGATCAAAACCCTTTTAAGGAGTTTGGGTCATAGGACCTAATAAAGGAAGATATAATTAATTTTAAGGGAATTATATCTCACTATAATATAATATTAGGGATCGGAAGTCTTTTAGGGATTTATTATACCCTCCAAATTACTTATAAATCTGTACGGAAGTTTTGATCTGGGGAATTATGACATGTCACCATTTTTCTTTACAATTGTATACAGGTTTTGCCAAGTACATTTCTCAATTTAAATAAACTATTTTTCTATGTGAAGAAATAAATTTCAACATATTTTTATTTATTTTCTTTTAGCGCCTGTTTTTGGTCTGTTTTTTTTTATTTTAAATGTGCATTTTGTAATAATTAGAATTTAATCGATTAAATCAATTAATTAATTATTCAAATTACTATAAAAAATTTGTTTTTTAATTTTATTTATTGATTTATCTTTTAAAAATTATTTGGTTTTAAACAAAAAAAAATCTAAAAACTAAATTAGAAAATACAATTCCACAATAAAACAAATTTCCATGTATTAACTTTCCACTTTTCCAACAAAATTTGTTTATTTTATTTTTTTGAAAATTTCATCACATCATAAGATAGTTTATTACAAAATTTACCACAAAAATGTACTAAATTACAAATTAAAATCAAAAAATTCCATTATGATCACATAAAATTACCATAAATCTTAAAAAAAAAAACAAAATTCCAACCAAACAAACCTTATATGTATATTCAATAATTTTTCAATTAAAATACACAACGAAAACAGAGAGAATTCTTTCCGTTTCCGGTCATAAATATTTTTGTTTTTGTTGTTGGTTTTATTTTATTTTCGAAAATTAGAAAATGAAATGAAAAACTTCCCATGAATTGATTTTAGAGATTAGAGTTGGAAATCAAAATTTTGTGCACCTACCATATAAAAACCATTTGTAAAAATCATTTAATACAAGTTGTCTATATTAACAATCACCACATGTCAAAACATCTTTTCCTTTTTTTTTCGAAATTAGTGGGTTTTAATTTTTTTCATTTCCATCATTACCATCGTCATCATCATCTTAAAATTATCTTCGACATCATAGATGATTATTGGTAATTATCATTGTAAACATTTTGTTATTCATTTATTATATATAACCTTGGTATATATATAGGTATATATAACTATACGTATTTTATATAATAAATACAGCATGTCCGTAACACAGAGGTCACGAAGAGTAGAGGTGATGGAATGGCTCATAACGAACAAAAAATTGTTATATACTGGGTGTATATTTTTAACGGTTTCCAAGACAACGACCTTCAAAGTAATTTTGCTAACTGTTAAAAAAAATAACAATATGTACGCCCTGTACAATATAGAACATTTGTTTAAGTGTCGGGAGCTAGCTGAGATGATTAACCGATAATAATCATAATATCATAATCATATCTAAACTAAATATCGATATTTTTCACTGCTTTTTTTTTTTTAAATAACTGTAATTTTTACATGAAAAACCTTTATTTAAGGAAATTACTTGAAGGTTAGAAATAGACCTCACCTAGTGAATGATTTTTTATTTGTTATGAGCTTCTTTATCACCTTTGCTTTTCGTGAATTCTTGAGTCTTGAACACCCTGTATATATGTTTTTAAATCATTAAAAAAAATAACCACAATTTTAAGATAATCTTGTTGTAATCTGATCAAATGTCAAGTAAAAACTAATCATTTGATGACCCATCATCTTCATCATTGGATCTTTTTTTCTAATAAGTGGGAATATTTTTTTTTAATGTTGACGAATAGACTCTTGGCTGGGTCTATATTTTTTCATTTAAGTAACAGTTCATTTCATTTGTCATCATTAATATAACAACAAAAAGTCTAAAGTTAAAAAAGTCAACAAACTTTTGACAACCTGTCAAAAAAAACTCTTTGACATTATCATTTTATAATTTGACAATTGGATTAGTCCAAATATTTGTTGAAAGTATTTTTAAATTTTTGGCACTTTTCATCTTAACCAAGGTTACTATTTTAAATGGTAATTAGATGCTACAGCTGGTAGGGGTCAGAAGCACATAACGGTAAAAAAAATTGTTTTAAATGCTTTGTTGTTTCAGATGTATAAAAAACGTTAAGAGATATTTTGGAATTGGATTCAAATTCATAGTTATTCCTTTTTTCCAGAATACATATTTTTGGATACGAAATCCTTCATTAATTGGGGTTTTTCGCTCTATTATGTGTAAAAACCAATTCAAGAACATTCATGTAATGAATATTCTGGATCAATGGAATACCCTGATTTTGAACTTTAGTGAACCACCAAAATTTTTTGAGGACCTGTCATAAGAGTTTTTAAAACAAAATTTCAAAAATACCTTTTCAACTCAAATGTGTAGGACGGACTTAAATCCATAATGAGGCCGTGGCACACCACATGATTTTAAAAACGTTAGAAATTCAATTAATATGGAAATAAATCTCTTCTCCAAACACAAATACGTGTCAACCAATTTAATTCTCAATTACAATAGAGGTTAATTAAATCTTATTAAATTTTAGAACATTTAAAAGTGTGAACTTCGTTTGAACAATGTTTGACTTTTTCTCTTAAACATCTAATTTATGACATAGAATCCCTGTTGAACAGAATACAGAATACTTTTTTTATGGTATTTAAAATTTGGATGCGTCTTAAAAATTAAATTTTGATGCGTTTAAGGACGTTCTTTAGTGCTTCGTGTTTATTAAAATAGTGTTGATGTTCAATTTTCCAATATTGATTTAAAAAAACAATGTATACTTAGAAGCAGAACCCTACAAAAAAAAAAAAAATAAAACATGACTAAAATATTTGATATAAAATTGTATACATAAAAATGATTATAAAAAATAGTTAATGATTTTTCAAAAAATCGTTAATTTTATTTTTATTGGATTTCATTTAATAAATTACAAGTATATTTTCTGTTATGAATCCATAATTGGCCCATGATCTTTTTATAAACATCTTTATTGGAAACTTATTGGATAAAAATAACTTTATTGGATTTTATCAAAGTCTTAAGAAATACTAATGTTTGTATAGTCTTTGATTATCTTTCTAAAAATCTTTGATTCAATTAGAGTTATTCAAAGAAGATCACATTTATAATTTAAGTATAAAAATTTGAATTACAATGCAAAGATATATGACTTTTAAATAGATTTTATTTTTTAAATAAAGTTTTTATTTTATAATTTATTATAAATATGATTTTTATTTTTAGATAATCGATATTGATCCATTTTGGGTGCCGTCCACTGAAGAAGAGTATTTACATTTTGGTGAAAAAGCTGATTCCGCAAATCGAGCACGTGTCTATATGGACAGTGTTAGAAAACGTAAAGGTTTATTTGTTGAAGAGAAAACTGTTGAACATGCTGAGAAACAGAAAACTTTATCAAAAAATAAATAATTCCAGAAAAAATACTGTTACATTCTACCAACAGGGCAGAATTAAATTTATGTTTTTTTTTTATTAAAAAAAAGTTTATTTTAAAATGTTAAAAAATTTCCATTTAATGAAATAAAATTTTTTTATATTATTTTTTTTTTAAATTTAAAATGCAAACTCTTGTTTTTGATTTATTTATTTAAAATACTACAAAATAAATTCCATAGGTTTTTTACAAACTACATCGACTGTTAAGACTAGAATGGGCTGATATAGATGCTAAAACAAATTATTCGCAAATTTTGCATATTTTTAGGAGGATTTAAATCTCTTCTTTTTTTAATATAAAATTTTTGCTTTATGCGACATCTTGGTTTTGATAGATAAGTTAAAATAATAGATAAAAAAGATCTGGAAATTTAAATTTTGTTAATTGTTTTTATTAAGTGGATATTATTTTTTATTAATATCATTATTTTCAGATATAGTATATGGTATTCAATGAAAATATTAGAAACTTGAATTATGATAAACATTAATAAAATAATTAAAATATGATAAACTAAAATTGACTTAAAGATGAGGAGTTATTAGGACTATTGGGGTTAAAAGTCCAGTTTTAACCAATATAATTAGATAATAATAAAAAATAAAACAAGTCTTTTTTATGTAAAAAACAATTTTTTTTTTTTAATTTTTGAAAAAAAATTTGAGATATTTTTTTATAACAAATTTCAACAAATTCTAATAACAATTGTAATATTTGTCTTGTAAATTTTAAACTTAATAATACGAGTGTCTTTTAAAAATGGTTTCCTTAAATTTAAATCCATAGTATAAATTCTGTTTTTTATTTACTTGTAATTAAATCAGCTGTTTCTGATCATAATATCATTTTCAATTTGATTATTTACAATCATATTAGTTACAGAATCCCGATCTTCGATACGTGGATCCTCTTCGGCAGGTTCAATAGCGTTGCTTCCAAGTTTATATTGTATAATTCTAAAAATATAAAAAAAAATATTAGTAATGTAATTAGATAAAATGTTGTTATCATAAAGCACAAGAAGTTTAATATCAATCTATGTAAATATCTACATTTAGTTGGTCATAAAAAAGGTATTACGAACGTCAGATTGTGCTTTAATGAACTAACTATTGATTTGCGCAAGTAAATATTATGTATCTTAATAGTACTTACGACATCAATGAGATCCCTAAAAGTAGTGTGCTAAAACTTAATAGAAAAATTCCTCCTATTCTGTTAATAGTCGCATTATAAACTTGGGTATACAAAACACCACTAATAAATGGTACAGCATTGTCACAAACTAAAAATAGAATAAATTATTATAAAATTTGTTTAAATAAACACTTAAGGTGTTATATAATTAAACATACCCGACAATAGAGCAAAAGCTTTTCCTCTTTCACTAGAAGGCACTAATTTTGATGTAAATGATCGAATAGCTGGTCCAGCAACTGGTCCGAATGCGCAAACAACACCACCCAAATAAAAAACATATGGAACTTCTGCAAAGAAGTATACAAGTCTGGCTATAGCATAAAATATGCAGCCAAATAAAATTATAACCTTAAATGGGTAAAAAAATGATTTGATAATAATCAGTTATAAAACAAAATTTGAAAAATTTACTGTATCTCTCCATTTTAAAACTTTATTCATTATTGGAAGAGCTATTATTAGAATTATAAGATACGTTGTAGATTGAAATGTTTTAAAATTACTAAAACTTTGAACATCCCATTTAAATTTGAATATTGTATAAAGAAATAGATATGCTTTTTCATCTCTAACAAAAGTATAACAAGTCATTGTTATCATTGTAAATATTAAAAATAATTGACGATGCTGAAGCCTTTCTTTTGTTATCACCTTAACCGAATCTATTACATGTTGTTTATCAAAGAAATCTGGTACAAACGTACATACATTTAATTCGCTCAATGGTCTTTGACGAGAATTTGTTTGCCACTAGATTTGTAAAATTAAGTATGCATTTCAATACGGTTTTGAAAAAATGTTTGTCTTACCTTTAAAGCTACCAATGAATACATTAAAGCTAATACTAATAAACTAGCATTAATTGCAAACATCCAAGTATAGGATTTGTTTAAGACATTATTGAACATATATGCACCTAGTGCCACACCTGTTGGCATTGTTAATAAATATGCAACTTCTAAAATTGTAACACGAATTGTACGATTTTCAGTTGTTGAAACATCTGTGATATACGCAAAACATGATGCAAAAATTGCAATATCAGCTCCAGTAAATGCTGAAGGAATTGTTGCTGTAAATATCACATATTCTAACGGCCATGTTGCTAAAATTAAGAAAACCCAATAAATGACACGTTTATATTTATATTTTTAATTGATTTTTGAATAAACTTACGTTGATTATCGTTTATGATAATCATTATTACATAAATTAATTTTCCTGTTAAACCTAATAGCATCGGGAATTTTCGTCCCCTTTTATCAGACCATGCTCCTATAAATAATGCTAATATGATTGGAAATACATGACCAGCAATACTGTCTAATTGATGAAAATTTGATGTGGTAATCTAAAATTAATAAAGAAAATTTGGGATTAAAGATTTTTTTATAGGAAACTTAAAAATGAATATTACTTACTTGAACTTCTTTATTAAAATCAGGGTAGTCTTTGATGTTGTCACAAATTTCAACTGGATACTTATGATTAACTAAACATGCTTTTCTAACAAAAAATGCTTGTTCAACTACAGAAGTGAACATGAATGCGAACATATATAAAAACATTGTTGGTTCGACTGTTATATGTTGATACCATCTTTGTGTTGTCTGTTAAATTAAAGAAAAAAGAAAATGGTTAGAATAAAGTTTTGATATTTTTAAGAAAGAATCTGATTGTTTGTAGATGGTTTGATCTTATAAATTAAAACCATATTAATTATGATTTATACTTAAAATAAAATAAGAAATTAATGTGTTGCTTTTAATTAGCCTTTGCTATCATCTTCAATCCAGTGTTTTTATTTATCTCTTAAGACAGATTTCATGTCAACTAGACGACATAATTCCTAATCGAAGTTCTAAAAGTGCTTAAATTTGTTCAAATAAGTTTGATTTATAAACATAGCAAAAGAAATAAGTGTATTTTACTAACATTTTGCCATAAGATTTAATCGACTTTTATAATATTACGAAAATCTAGGCTTGTTATAAAAACATAAATTTCGCAATATTTGAACAGTTATACAAAACTGTCGCGCACGCTAACCTAAGTTAATTTTTCTAAAGTTGTTTAGGTTAAACTTAATTCATTTTGGAGGGTTTACATGGCAATGTAGATAAGATAATGTAAAAGAATAGATAAAGTTGTAGACAGCTATTGGAATCTTTTGAGCTAGACTCACAATATTTGGTGTTGACGTTAAAATTAAAATTCTTTTGTTTGGTAGATATAGAGTCATGACTATAAAAAAAAGTTGGAAACAAACTTGCTTCATTTCAACAGTATTACATAATAAATAATTTGTAGGTTAAACTTTTTTCATAATTTAGCTTTTTTAAGTTTTTTAGTTATCGTGCAGACAGTGAGTTGATCTGTCAGTGCGTCTTCATACACCGATCTATTGTCTTACTTTTCAATTTTGATCCTTTCATACATTTAAGTTTAATTTTAATTCGCCTTCTTTACAAGAAAATTAAAAAATTAAATTGAAGTCTCAGTTTAAAAAAAAAATTGATTAATGGTAACAGAGTTTGATTAAGAAAAGTTTCTAATAATTAGTTTAAAAGAGAAGTTAATTAAAATTCAGGAATCAATCGAGGTTTAAAAAAGTTTTAATTTTTTTATTTTTTCATGTTTGCTTAAATATAAATAACAAATTATTTTAATCCTTAAAATAAAAATTTAAATATTGTCCCAAAAATATTTTTTTTATCACAATAGTCAAATTAATGTAAAAAATGAACACTTATACTGATTTTATAAATAACAAAATACAAATAATACAATAAGGAACATATTACAAATTCTTAAAAACTAACTTCATAAATTATTTTCTTTATTTATTAAATCATTATTCGATAATACTAAAGTTCTTATTGAATCCCTTTTATCTGGCAGTGCATCTTCTTCTGTAACAACTATAGCATCGTTACCCAGTTTAAATTGAATTATTCTGAAAATAAATTTTAATAAAATATATTTTATTTACACATGCTATTAAAAATTTATTTAAAATATGACTTACGAAACCAAACCAATAGCAAGAACAAGAAAACTAAAACTTAATAAAAATAATCCACCCATGCTTCCAAGTGTTGCATTATAAACCTGCGTATAGAGAACTCCGCTTATAAATGGGACTGCGTTATCACAAACTAAAATATATAAAATTTATTATTTTATATTAAAAAGTTAATAATTAAAAAGTGCCATACTGTTTTTTATTAAAAATTTTACCTGAGAGTAATGCAAATACTTTTCCTCTTTCTTTTACTGGTACCAATTTGGATGTAAATGCTCTAAGTGCTGGTCCAGCAATAGGTCCAAATGAACAAACAATACTACCCAAATAAAATACCAGTGGAACTTTAGCAAAAAAGTATATAAGGCGTGCAATAGCATGTGCAGTACATCCGAATAAAATGATTAACTAAAAAAATATAACAAAGTTAACAAAAGAATATGTGTTTAACAAATTGAAGATTTTATATTTACAACATCATTCCATTTGAAGATTTTGTTCATTATTGGAACAGCTGTGAACATAACGACAATGTAAGCAGATGATTGGAATGTTTTGAAATTACTGTATTGCTGAATATCCCATTTAAATGTATACTGTGTATGAAGGAACAAATATGCTTTTTCATCTCTAACGAATGTATAAAGTGCCATTGAACACATTACAATAATTAAGAATAATCGACGATTTTGTGTTCTACGTTTTGTTAAAACTTTAACCGAATCAACTACATGTTGTTTATCAAAATAATCACCCCAAAAACCACACCATCCTAATTCTTTAAGTGGTCTCTGTTTAGGACTTGTTTGCCACTAAAATTTAAAATAATAGATAATCGTTATATTTATGTTTTAAATTTTTTTATATAGTTGTAAAAATTACCTTTAGAAAGATAAAAGAGTACAAAATTGCGGTAGATATCATTAGAGCACTGATTCCAAACATCCAAGTATATGATTTATTTAAAGCATTATTGAACATAAAAGATCCCAACGCTACTCCAGTTGGTGTAGTTATTAAAGTGACAGCTTCTAATATTGTAACACGAATTGTTCGACTTTGAGTTGTTGATACATCAGTAATGTAAGCATAACATGATGCAAAAATAGCAATATCACCCCCAGTTAAAGCACATGGTAATGTTGCTGTGTATATAATATATTCTATAGGCCATGTAGCTAAAATTAATTTAATAAAATCGTATTATTAAATAAATAATTAAAATAAATTCATTAAATTTAAATTCTTACGTTGATTTTCATTAACAATTATCATTATATAAAAAATTAATTTTCCAACTAAACCAAAGATTAATGGTAATTTACGTCCTCTTTTATCAGACCATGCACCAAGAAATAGTGCTAATACTATTGGAAATAAATGTGCAGCTATACTTTCAAATTGTAAGAAGTTCGACGTTGTAATCTGAAAAAAAAAATTTTTATTTAAACAATTAACGAATTTTATGAAATATAATATATAAAGTGCTTATTTTTGGTATTAAATCTTTACCTGAACTTCTTTTGTAACATCTTCATGGTCTTTAATATTATCACATATTTCTTCTGAATAATTATGATTAACTAGACATGCTTTTCTAACAAAAAATGCTTGTTCTACAACTGATGTAAACATAATTGCAAATTGATATAAAAACATTGTTGGTTCGATTGTTATTAATCGAAAAGTTTTTTTTATTTTTTGATACCATTTTAAGGTAGTTGTTGTTGTTGTCTCAACGCTCTGATAAAAAACAAGCAAAAAACTTTTTTAAATTAACATACGAATTAATTTAATTTATTTCTTGTAATTATTTTCCCAAGCATTTTTATCACTTAACACTGCACTTATTCCAAAATAAACAAAAGCTTAAAATTTTATTGTAGCCCATATTAAAAAAATAAACTTATTTAGTTTTTAAAAAATGGTAATTTAGTCAATGTTCCATAATAGTTATTGTGATACAAATAATTAATAATTCACGCACACGATTACTATTATGTCCCATCACTTTCAATTCCATTTTTTTAAAATCACCATAACAACATATTTATTCCCAAATTTTTTTTTTGCATTTAAATAAAAAAATATAACAACACATGAAAATAATAAACTCTCCTTTTATAAGAGTAAATTTTTACCTAGGTAAGTCTGGGCAAGTTATTAAAATTTTCTTTAATTCACAAAAAAGTTCGAAACTGTAATATATTACTGAAGCTAATTTTTAATTAATTAACTGTTATATCATCTATTTTTTTGTTTTTACCGTTAATTTGAACGAATGAGTAAATGTCAATTGAAAATGTCAAAAAAATTGTGTTTTAAAAAAACGGAAAGTAAATTTACCGTTACCAAAACTGGATTTCATTTTTAACTTTTTCATCCATTGCTCATTTCCTTATTCGGCTTTACTACTTTTCCGATATTAAAAACAAATTAAAAAATATTTTTATTATAAAACTTTAAAGTAAAACTAAAGAGCAGGTATTTGATTAAACTTTCTATTTAATTAACCGTTATTATAATTTTTAATCGATTATATTCAATAGTTTTCGATATTATTCTATTTAAAATTATTTTTAAAGGATACGTAGCTTACTTAATTGTAATAAAATCAAAATAATATCATAAAAACAACACATTCTTCATTATTCATATTTGATTAACACAATTATTCAAAAAAAATAAAATTTACACAAATTATACAGTTATTGGACACATACAGATGATATATGTAAAAAAAAATGTATTTACAAAAATTTGATGATTATGAAATTAATGAAAAAGAAAATTTAAAAATGAACCTAAAGTTATGCAATAAATGCATCAAATGCAGAAAAGGACATAGTTTTATGGTTTTATAGTATCTTAGATAGTATCCAAATCTAAAATGGTCTTAGAAACTGTCGGTTTTATATTATATTATTATTATTTATATTATTCACTAATAAATAAGGTAGACAGTTCTACAAAATTGTTAGGTCAAAAACTCAGACGTGCCAACGTAATAGTAAATTTTAAAATTAAAAAATCTAATGTAATACTATGTTTACACTATGAACTAGAACCAGGTTCTTCGAAGAAACCAGGTTCATGCGTAAAAGGATTTTGAAGGTCCTAGTTAAGTTTAAGGGTTATAACTAGGTTTTTGATTAAAATTTTTTGATATATTCGATTACTGTTTGAGTTTTTTTACATCCCCACGTGGTTTTGTTGTAAAATGTCATTGTTATTTATTTTTGAAAACAAACAAATAGCTTTTTTTTTTCCTTTGAATTTTAAAGAAAAATTTTATTTATTATTTATTAAAATGTCGTCGAAAATTATAATTTTTGTATATTTGTCTATTTATTTTATTTACCGACAATTTTGTTTATTTATAGTAAAAAATTTTGCTGTTATGGAAACGTGAAACAATACTAGGTTCATGTTAACAATAGTCTGAACGGTTGATTTTAAAACTAGGCTATTTAGTAAGTTTTTTTTGCGTAGTGTGGAACATGATATAACACGAAATTAAACATTAAATTAAATAAACACGGGATTTGGTAAAGCTGGATTTCGGGTTAGTTATCTTCCAAAAACCTCTAAATGAGAAATTTTCTTATATCAAAAGTATTTCATAATAATAACCTTTAACTAAAACTATTAAAAGTACAAAAAAAAGCTAAAAATTTGCTTTTAAATTGGAATATATTTCCTGCAAAATTATAAATCACTACAAATATACAAATTGGCGTAAGTCACACACTCATATAATCAGAAACCAGGATTAAATTAACCGTCAATTACGACTTACGAGTTGTTACTACTTCCTTAATATTTAAAATTGATTTATTTAAAAAATAATTGTATTTTCTTTTAAATCAGAATAATTCTCGCAATTTTTACTTAATAAATTAAATTTTGTCAGCCCTTTACTTATTTTTTTAAATTTTAATAGACTTTTTTTTATAAAAGTAAATATTATTTTAATCAAATTAAAAAAAAAAAAACGGTTTATATTTTTAAATTTTGCGCTTTTTTTTAATCTTATCTGATTTTTAACATTTTTGACATAAGGAAAAAAATAAACTTATACAGAAATACAAACACCAACAAAAAACAAACAAACACTAAACTGTACAGAGATTTTAATTATTTGACTTTGACATGTGGAAATTTTTTTATTAGATAATAACACTTTAATTTATTTGCGATTATTTAACAACACTATATTTTTTTTTAACTTAATTTATAAATCTTTTGAATTAAATTAGTTTTTATTAATTGTTACCTGTGAATTTTCTGTTGACATTTTTCAATAAAATTAAAATATTAAAAGATTTACGGCAAAATAAAATAAAATTTTTTGAATAATATTTGTAGATGATAAACAATAATAAACTGCTTGTTTTTTATGCCTTTGCGCTCTTCATGATGAAATTTTATAACCTAAAAAAAAAAAACAGAACAAACGAAAATTGATTAAATTTATTTTTATTTCATAAGAATGAAAGAGATAAAAAGTATAAAGAGTAAATAAATATAAATAAGTAGATAGATAGAAGAGGTCGTATAACATAAGAAAATAATAATAAAAAATGTATGCTAAAAAAAATGACAGCAATAGTCCCTATATATACAACAATTTGTAAAATTTGTATAGTTGTGTTGGTAAATAATACCACTAGACGAGAACAGAAGAAACTTATTCATGTTCTTTCAAGGTCGAGAGAAATTTTTACATAGCAAAAAATTCAAACAAAAACAATTGACAATTTTATGAGAGAAGAAGAACAACAACTAAAACATGTATAAATTTTGCGCATCTGTATAATCTATTCTAAAAAAAAAGAGAGCACTGATTAAAAATGTCAAAAAATAAAAAAATTTTGAAAACTGAAATAAAGAGAGAAATATAGCAAAACACGTGGTTAATATTTCTCTTAATTATCATGCATGTCATGTCAAAAACTTTCATATTAAAAAATTGTATATGCATTCGATATTTTTAAAAGTGGGTTATGTTGTATAACAGTTGAAGTTGTATTATAAAAAATTTTCTATAAAAAACAATAATATAACAGTTTGGTGATAGTGATAAAAATATTATATAAAAATTTTTCTTATCACTCTATCGGCAAAATATCTAATCAATGTAAAAGTTTTGAAATTTTGACAACGGAAAGAACGTTTTTCGAAGGATAACGGATGAAGCAGTTTGATAAATGAAAATTACATATGTAAGTTTGAAGTTGGCGAATATTTTATGTTCTTCCTTGTTAATTGTTTAACGGTTAGAGATTAAATATTTAATTTTCTAGAAATAAATACAGTCTCATTTCCTGAAACTAAATAACTATATTATGTTACGAATTCTATTGGATAGATGTAGAGATTTAGCTCTTCAGCTATTAATTTAATTTTACAAGATTACAAGACGTCAATTCCTAGCTCTCCTTGCGTGACTCTTAATAAGTCTCAAGGATAAAAAAAACAAATCAATAAAGAATATGCGACTAGAATAACTGGAAATTCTTCAATAATCATTGATCACAGATCTTGTAAAACTTTGAATTTGATAGAGAGTTACATGATATTGTAAATTTAGATCATAAAGCTGTACTCGTCAAAACAAATAAAGTTGTAAAAAAGATGGAACTTATTTTACTTTTTGAAAGACTTGAAATATATCTTCCATAGTTAGACACATGTTTAACAATATGACCAATTTTATATGAGAAGTAGGTATAAAATTTATTATATAATGATACATATGTAAATTTATGTAGGTACCTTTATTAAGCGATTTGTGAAATTTAATTAGGTAGGTATTTGTTTACATTTTGTTTTTTTTTTAATTATAGTATCTAACAAAAGTTAGTTAAAAAACATTTAAGTTATAAATTATACAGGGTTTCAACCAAGTGCACTTTGAATTATGTGTCGACACTCTAACCTTATACTCAA
Source organism: Dolichopus griseipennis (assembly GCA_963082915.1). Classification (NCBI taxonomy): domain Eukaryota; kingdom Metazoa; phylum Arthropoda; class Insecta; order Diptera; family Dolichopodidae; genus Dolichopus; species Dolichopus griseipennis. The sequence continues at coordinate 41,226,859 of OY720443.1, read as the reverse complement.
TACCGTTGTAGGTTCATTGTCCGACCATTGATTTAAACATTTCTGGGAGATGTATATTGTACTATTAATATTGTGCATTAAAAACCATTAGTTTTTTCAAAATATATTTACCCTTTTGAAAGAAAATATTTTGGACTTTTGTTTAGACTTTTACAGAGGACTATAATTCCTCAAATGCAGGTGCGTTAGTTACGACACTTTAAGTAATTTGCCTTATTTACAACAATAAATCCAATTATCAATTGGAAATTTACAATTATCAAGTGGAAATACCAATAGGTATTTAATAACTATAAATAGTTTTCTTTTGTTGAAGTTTAATTCTGTAATTTGAATTCAAGTGGTACTTTATTTTATCAAGTACAGCACTTATGATATTCGCTTTCATAAATAAAACACTTATATAGTGTTGTAAATTGATCAAATATTATTACTCTGAACTATATAAAGAGCTGTGCAAATAGTATAAAACATGCTTTTGTATAATTTAATATAATAACCCTATCACGAGAAATCAATAAAGCATTCACTTATCCTATAGTAATAAGGAAATAAATAAATATTTTAAAAAATTTTATTAACAAAATTTGTAAATTTCCGTTGCAGAAAAACTAAACAAATTTTAAATTCGGTTAATGTAACATAAACCCAAATATTTGTATTGTGTATTATTTTGTTTATTGTTTTTTAATTTTTTTTATTTATTTTTTATTAATTGAAAAAATTGATCCAATTTTTTTTTGTCAAATTTATTTTTTTTTTATTTTTTTGCTGAATTTGCAAATCAAATTGAAAAATAAAACGCGAAAAATTTTAATTGTTATTGGAGTATTAGTTTGGTACGAACATTTGTCAAAAGCAAGGGAAAGACTTTATTATAAAATTACAAACTCATTTTATTATCGGAAACAAGCTGTTCTTCCGTATCTATATCTATTGAAAGCGTTTTCTTTATCCTTCATTATTTTTTACTAGAAAAATCATTAATAATTATAAAAGTTTTAATTAACTAGTGGATAGAGTACAATTTTTTATATAGCACTAGATTTTGAACTAGACATTACCCATTGATTTTACACGCACTGTCATAATTTTCCCATCACAATCTTTAAATTAAGGCGTTACTTATGAAAATGGGAGTTATAGTTTCAAGTCTATCTCAAAATAAAAATTCGGACTTACGAAATTATATAAGATGGTATATTAGATAGTTCTATATTAGATGGTAGCACTAAAAAGCAGGTCTACTGTAATCCTGTGTTTCAAAATCCAGTTATTAAAAATCTAGTTTTTTTGGAGTCCTTCTTTTGAAACCTACTTCAAAAACATGTTTTTTCGTTACAAGTTAAAGTCGGCTTGGAATTATTATATACAGAGACGAGCGAATAGGTGAAATGAAATATGCTATTGTAGTATGCAATTAATTAATATTAATGACTTAAAAATTTTTTGAAACACAGTCAAATATTGGTATTTGCTTATGATACTTTGATATACATTTCTGGGAACAATTACGAAGAATGCTACAGATTGCTTTAAGAAGATTTTTATAAAACAGAAAATTGGTTATATCAGAACATATTAAAACTGAAGCCTGAAAAAACAAAGTCTATGTGTTTTAACTTCCCTGCAGTATCGAAATATGTTATGTTGATGATGAACTTATTGGTTGAAGAAATCAAATATTTAGGTTTTGTCATAGATAAAAGTTTAAAATTTCATCATTATGTAGAATATATTTCGAAAAAAGTCATAGATAACGTTATATTCAAACCTCATTTTGAAAATTGATCAATAATGATTTAATGAAGCACACTGTATAAAATTGATATGTTGCAAAAATTTTAAAATAGAGTAATGCGTGCGCACATTACTAAAATGCAATAGATATACGTTAATTAATTGGATGTTACAAAAGTTAAAATGGTTGAAAACAAAACAAAGGATTGAGTTAATAGATATGCACCCCTACTCTGAATTCCCTCGTAGAACTTCTACGAAAAATTGGCTACGCTACGAACAAAAAGTTTTAGCGATTCCCAATTCCCTCGTAGAAAATTAAATCTGCAATGACAACTTTGACGTTTTAATTCATTTTTCTAAGTTAAGTCGGAATTGAGAATAGCTTTTTCGTAGATTATCTCCGACGTAGCTGTACGAGGAAATTTAGAATAGAAGTAATGATCTTCGTATTCAAGGTTAAAAACAACTTAAAACCAGCCTATTTGGCTGACGATGTAGTAAGAATAGCGGACCCTCAACCTTATCTTCTGAGAAAAGCATCTAAAATCAGAATTAATTTTGTTGGCAGTATAATTGCTCAAAGTTGTATAACATATAAAGTGCTTTCAAACTTCAATTAATTCTCGAGTACTATTAGAGTACTGAAAGTTCATTGTCAAGATTTAGAATAATATGCAGGCATTTTATAAGGAATATAGTATACTAAGATTTAAAATCAGATGAAAACTTAAATATCAGAAAATATACCAATATTTTTTTTAATAAAATTTTACCTAATATATTTTTTTTATACCTTAGTAATGTCATTAATTTTTATTGTTATTTAAAAAGTAATTAAACTAATGAATGAATAAATAGAAAAAAAAATTATTATATATAATGATAACGTAATAAAAGAATATTAAAATTATATTTGAAATTTGAAATTAATAACTTAAGTATACCTTTAAATATATTTTCAAATATAAATCTCCTTATTATTTATATTAGTTTTCTCTAAAATTCATTCTTATCGTTCTGAGTATTTACGAGTAGTTACTGAGTATCCAATTTCATTTATTAAAACACTTGTTTTTTCTTTTTATTTCTATATTATATAATATTTATATATAAGTGTCTTGATTTATTATTAAAATTTATGGAATATCACAAATATAATATCAAAATATATTTATTTTTACTATTTTAAATAATTTGTTTATGAATTACAAGCAATCTTTAGTTATTGAAATCTTCAAAAGGTCAAAACTCTCACTTAATCAACTTTATTATCAATATTTATTTTATATAATTAATTGTAATATCAAATTTACTATAATAAAATTAAAAAACTAAATAAAAAAAAAATATATATATATATGTAATTGAGTGCGCGTCGTTTTGGTCTTAAATATTTTTCAAACGATCGGTTCAAAGTCACTGAAAAGACTAATCAAAAAATTTGTTTTTAAAATGTTCGTATCATATTCGTTTTAGAATGAATTCTTTTTAATTAAATTTATTCTATATATGAATTCTAATCTAAAATTTTCTTTTTTATTCGTTTTGTTCTTTTATATGTATATTTTATATATACATGTATATTATATATATATATATATATATATATATATATATAATTTATTTTGTATTTTGTTATCATTGTGATAATATAAATGAATTAATTTAATATTATACAAATTGTTTATTAATATATATTTATCCCGAATTCATTGAAGTGTTGAATATTTTTTGATTAAATTAGATACTAAAACAGACAATACGTTCCTATTGAACTTTAGTAAGTGGATTAAATGCTGTTCTGACATAAGAACTTTTATTATTATATTATCACTAACTGGAAACGACAATAATAGTAACTAATCAATATAGAAATAAGTGTGCGTAGAAGTATAATACTATAAAGAAAGTGCTTAGTACTTAATGAGTATTTGTAAATGGAGGATCTAATAATATTGAGTACTATTTTAAATAGAAATAGTTTGTGATTCTTGGAAGTCTAGTAAAATTCAAATTGTAATTTAAAATATTATTAATATATAATTTAAAATTCAATTTGAACCGATTTTCGAAATGTAGATAAATATCATCGGAACAGGTTAATTAACCAGAAGAGTTTGCTATTTATTTGAAGTTGATTGTAAATTTAATTATACAATACCAGCTTAATTGTATCTTATCGTAAATTTAGACTATTATGCTAACAGTAGGATTTAAAATTAATATAGTAATGTATAAAAACTTTTAAAGATACTCTTAAAATAAATTTTATATAGTTTCACTCTGTCCGTCCGTCCATTTGTCTGTCTGTTCGTATGTTTACAAAAACTTTTACATCGTTTGAAATAAAACAAAAAATTTTAACCACGGGTAAATATTACAAAAAAAATAATTTCATAGAAAATCGTAAAAAGCCCTATATTTAAAATGTTATAACAACAGTTCTGTTTAGTATATATTAAATCAAACGAAAAGCTTTTTAAATTTTTAACAGGCAAAAGTATAGGGTTGCCATGCGGTACTAAAATTTATCATTATGCAAAACACAATTTTTGCTCCACATATCCTTTAAACGGTTCAAGCTAGATCCTCAGAGAAGTTAAATCTTTGGAAATTAATAGGAGTCGGTTAACAACATATTTTTGTAGCGCTTCCGGTTTAGGAGCTATAAAGGTTACAAAATTCAAATTTTGCTATTTTTAAACACCTGTAACTTGAATACCTGTCACATGTTTGTTTTATTAATATACAAAATTTAATAGTTCAATATATTTTTAAAATTTGATAAAGGTTTTTCTTAAATTTCAAAGGGATTTTTTAAATTGATGAAAGTGTATCTAAGTTTTAACCATTTTTGCTTAGATAATAAAATTCTAAGTAAAATTCCAAAATTTTGGTGGAATTCACAATTTAATTCCTAGAAACTAAAAAAATGGGCGAGGAGAGAAATTGAGGTTCATTGAAGCTCCAACATTATATATCGATAAAATACTTAGTATGAAACATTATATAATTTTGAAAATGTGCTTTTTTAAAAACCCTTGTCTTTTTTCATCATTTGTTATAAATATATTACCATTGAAGGTAGGAGTCTAAGATATAAGTCTTGAAACAAACAAACCTCTATTAATTTGAAATTTTTGTAAAACATATTCAAATCAATGTGTGTATTTAAATTAAATTAGCTTTTGTAGATACATATAACCTGGAAAATCCAAAAAATAAATCTGGAATTAATATAAAAGGCATTAAAAATAAAATCTATAGATATTTGATATACAAGAATTTGTAATCCATTTAATTAAATGGAAAATTAATGGAAATAAATGTAAAGTTATGTATTTTAAAAACAGGTTTTTTAATCAAAATAAAAAATATTAAACTTTTATAATAAAATTAACATAAATTTTCATAAATTTTTAAACAAATTGATGTGATGTAAAAATTTTTATACTCGTATTCTTTCTTTAAACCGTTCTTTCGTTACATATTACTTTGTCTGTGCATTAAAGGTATGCCTAAAAAGCTACTCTTATTATTAATAAAATATTTAGTCAAAAGATATGTATTTAAATTTAATTGTCTATCTTTAATATGAGACACTCAGACTCAGGTTCTAATCTCAGTAAAAGTGAAAAATTTTATCTTGTTTTCGATCTAGATTTAAATTAATGGATAAATAGTAGTTAGGTAATATTCCAACCTATATTGTTGTGAACTAAGCTTTAATGCATTGTTGTGAATCTGCATTAAAATTACTTTTCTACTAGTTCGTGTTATTTTATCGTTTTGATTTTTCAATTTTCTATTTTTCATTCTGGAAGTTTTTTTTGAAAGTATTTTGTTATTATTCGTGTGGGTCTATGCCACTTTGGGCTTGAGTTGTTAATTTTTTTTAAACTTGCTTTAATCTTAAGACAAATTTTAACCAAACAAAACTTCTCTATATGTTTTTAAATTAATGAATATACTATTTTTTGTAGGTCTACTAAGTTATGGCATTGCAACAACGACGTTATCCACATAATTCCAAAATTATACTAAAAAAAACTATTTTGTTCCATAGCAATTAACATAACAACAAATATTTTATGGGCATTTTACTTAAATTATATTTAGAAAAGCACACCAGCTTAATATTCCGCAGCCAACAGCATATTGTTGAATATCAGAGTCTGAAACGTGGAGGGGAAAAATTTCAAAAAAATTACACAAATTCATTTAGATTATTTCATTAAGATGATTGTGGCATTACATTAGCTGCACTCACTGCTGCATTTCAAAAAAAATTTAATGTGTGTTTCTCAAAAACAAACCTAGATTTCTGTAACTCACGGAAATACTTAAGATATTTACCTGAAAAGAAAAACTGTGTTGGGAATAAACAAATGCAAAAGAAGTTTGTTGAATGTCTTTTGGAATTTCAGTCCCAAAATAAACCTATTTTGTTAATGGATGAAACTAATGTATTTCATATTTTAAGAACACAGGATAAATCATAATTAAAATTGAAAAGTTTTTCAGAAGCAGAAATTCCATCAAAACCAGGAACTCAGACTTGGACCCTACAGTGCAATGTTTAATCTCATTGAAAATTTGTGGTCTGTGGTGAAAGCTTATGTTAAAAGGGAACTCTCAAAAAAGTTGTCATGTATTAATACATGAAACGATTTAACTATCAAAAAATGTAGAATAAGAACTTTAGAAAGCCTCATTGAAGATGGTCAAACGAAAATCTCTGCTTCTCTTCACTTAGAAAATATGCAACATTAATAAATTTCTTCTAAAATATTTTGTATTATTATTCTGATATTGAAACTATTCCACTTTGAAGTTTACTATTCTCATTTTGAAACTAAAAAGATATAATTTCTAAACAACTTTTGTTTATAAACATTTTCTTTTTATTCGTTTTAAGTACAGAAATTTTTTTTAAATCGATTTAAACGATTTATATTTCCGAACATTTCTAATTAAAAATAATATTAAAACTAGTAAAGATAATCTATTGACCTTTTGTTTATATTTAAAAACATCATATGTTTTCTAAACTAATCTAAGTATGTCATCTAATAATATTATTACTTGACACATAACTGTTTATTAATTCTTTGATATAAATCTGTCAAAATTTATCTACAAAAGATAAAAACAGGACGTGTTGTCTATGTTTACTAGTTTTTACTTAACTACATTCAGGCATACGTCTCCCTATCACCAAATATAATTTGTTAGCGCAGACGTGACTGTGTAAAGGTGACAATTTCCATACTATAAAAAAAATTTATTTCTTCCTTTTGTTTTTTTTTTCTTTAAATATTTTTAAAAACCATTTTGACTCGTGGCATTCAGCTTAGCAAAAAATAAACCAAATCTGAATTTCTCATAGATACTAAGTTACAAAGTATTTAAGTGTAGAAAATTCATTTTTAAATATAGTTTAAGTGTCATTTATAATGTTAATTTACACGATAACATTTAATATAATTATATTATTTCTTTATTTTATTATTATAGGTATATACTTATCAAACAATTCATTTGACAATCATAAACAGTTATTTTTTTTTGTATTTTGATAACGGTATATTTATGCATTGATTTAAGCCTTTTATTGAGATTTTTATCTTGTACGTGAGAAAATTTTTATTGCTATCAATTAACATTTTATTAACGTAAATACACAGTTATTATATTAATAAATTAAAAAAAAAAACTCAGTAAAGTTTAATAATTAAAATATAGATTAGACTTATGAATTTACAAATATTGTACCTAGTTGAAAAAAAAATGGCACTGAGATAAGCAGTAGTATTAACATACAATTTAATAATCTAAACATTATTAAATTAAGTGGTTCTAAATATAATTGAATTCAAAACACAAGTGTGTATACTATAGTAACTATTGACGGTGGGGTTAATGATTTTAAGTTCATTATCATATTATAATTAATAGTTTTATCTGATAGCTGTTTTATCTGAAGATAATATTGCATCAAAACCGACTTTGGTTATATCAAATGGCCGATACACATACCACTTAGTATGTACATGTTTTATAATGTGTAATATTTAAAAAATTTCCATTGGATCACTAATCTTTATTTCAGTCTTATCAATCTGTTTCAGTTTTGTTAATATATAATTGCATATAGATTGTAGGTATTAATTTTCATGAATTATAAAAAAGTCATTCCTGCAGTTTTTGACCAATTTTTAAAAGTCTAAGAGTTCAAACTGATTATTTTTAGATTATGAATAATAAATATTATGAGACTTAATATACGAGTATTATAAAATAGAATATTATATTGAAATTTTGACTTGATTCAACTTGATTTTACACCAAGAAGACCGGTTTACCTCATTACTACCTATGTAAGGGGCCACGATAGTATAAGGATAGGCAATGGATAAGCACATGGTTATTTATCCGAAGAATTACGAGTTCGATTTTCATACTGATCCCTAATTTTTCCTTTAAAGGGAAATTTACTAAAATATTAAAGATTCAAAATGTTAGTGCTCCGTGTTCGGGTATAGCTGCCATACAAATTTTAGAACTTGCTCATATCATATCATAAGAACTGGGGACTATTGCACCAACACTAATCCCTAATCAAATAATAATTTATTTGATAAGTGAGTGTTTTTTACTAATCAAATTTCATATATTTGTTGTAAAATATTGTGTTGGTGCAACAAAAATTTTAATAATTTGATTATTTCATTAGTGATAAGTTGTTGGTGCAATAGGGCCAAGATTACATCACTTACATAATATTAAAATTAAGCAAGAAAAGTAATCTGTTAAGCTCGATTGCATATTTTGAGACTTCTCCTGGTAAAGCTAAGTGTAGCTCGCATACAGACTGTTGGAACCTCAGTATCTTTATGAATAATACAACTAATGAAGCTACACAATTTTGGGAAGTTGAATTACAAAATACTCAATCCGATAGTTTTGAATCTATTAAGGGTGCGAGTTAAAAACTGAAAAAGAGCAAATAATATAATTGGGTAAATGCTATTATTTCGACCAGCTTAGGGAAAGAACCAAAGGTTCCTTTTTTTATTATTTTTGTAAAAAAAAATTACAATGGAGTGGGGCAAATTTTATTTATTTTTTTTTCACTTTTTTCTGTATATTTTTTATTTTTATAATATAATCAGGAAATTCATTGTTTAATTTATTTTAAACACCATAACATCTCCAAGTGCAACTATTATTTTCCTAGCTTTCTTTTCGATTTTCACGAATGTCAACTAAAATATTTAGATGAATTACTTTATTAAAGCCTACAGATTTAGTAAATTGTTTGTTATGTTTGAATTATTTTGACGCCTCCGTTTTATTTTTAATTTATGGACTAGTTTAGTTAGTCATAATGAAACGCTCACTTGTTCTTTCACTTCGTTGTTGAAAGGCGAAGTGGAAAATGATTATTTTCTAATGACTAAAAGTACCTACTTAAAATTAGTGTAAGGATTGAAAATTATATAAAATTACTTTTTAGTTACAGAAGTGTACCTTAGGTTATCAAAGTTGTAATAAAATAACATTAGAAACCTTCTCAAATCCTTATCTGGATTATAAAAAAGAACGTGAGTTTGTTGGTGCTCAATTTTATGGAAAACGTTCTTTAGTAATTTTTACAATAACTGAGCGAATAACTTTTGTAACACGTTGTTAGGAAGACTCCTTCCTGGAAACTAGAATGATTATCATTAGTCTTAAGTATGGGTTTTATATTCGCTCTATTAATTTTACGATAAATAGAAGATTTTAAATTTTTAAATAAAGAAAAGAGATAAATATATTAAAAAGTTTAAATAAACTAAAGATAGAACTAAATATCCATTTTTACAAAAATTTAACAAGTAGTTTTCTAAAATGTTTTTTTTGATTAGTTATTTACTAATATTTGTTGGCTAATAAAATTTAATTTTCTCGCCTATTTTTAAAATCTCTTCTTTACCATTAAATATTTTTACACCTTTTCTGTTTATTATTGTAGAAATTCAATATTTCAAATAAATGTGATATATTTGTATATAATTATTATACATACAACATAAACATATATATCAAATGAAATTAATTAAAACTATACACGGATATAAAGATAACGTTTTAACATATTACACTAACATTATATTGGCGGGTAATAGAAATTCTATTGTAGTAAAAAATTGCATTCAGTTGATTGCATTGGAAACCAGAGACATAAAATACACTAGTATTGAAAAATAATATACATTATAACATGAAAACAGGAGTACCTACAGGTCGTTGTATACAGTTATAGGTATATAGAATTGATTGAGGAAATATAAAAATGAACCCTTTGAAGTGGAAAGTTTCAATTGCAAGAGAATTGAGGTTTTTACGTATTTTTATTTTTGTATAATCGAATTGCACTAAAGAAAAATAAAAAAAAAAAAATTTTCCAATCAAATGGTTTAAAATGTGTGTATTTCATCAATGAAATTTATTAAAATAGTGCAAACGACACAAATTCAATATATTGTGTATCTATACATAGTGAAATAAAAGTATTGGTGAAAGAAGTAGGTTAAAAATTTTATTGATTGGAAAAAGTACATTTCTCAAAAAGATTTGATAACTGCTTCAAATTTATATTTCAGAATTGATATTTGCGTTTGTGACATTAGTTCAGTGATACTTGAATTAATTCGATACTCGAAATAATTGATTCCTGCATTTGTAGAAAAGAGGACTCTCCTGTGTTATAATTGAAAAATGAAAATATATGAAATTCTGGAAAGTGTTGAACCAAACCGAAGATCCGTTTTATATATGTATATTCATTGGGTTTGTATCGTCCAATGTAATAATGCTTATATCGGCTAAACTAAAAAGATCTCTAAAAATTCAGTTCATAAGACATATTAACGAATTAACTAAGAAAACTAAATTAAGAAAACAATAATTTTACATACAAATTACATTTTGAAGGGCTTTTTGAAAAAAAGAGCAATCCTGATTTTATAACCCAATTTTCTCATACATGAATTCATAAATACTCTGGAAAAAGGGTAAGAGTATCTACTAGGGTCCCTTAGGGACTTATGACTGTGTGATTTACGACTTATGCCCCACGAAACATTTTAAAGTGAGTCATAAGAGTCCCTTAGAGTCCCTTAGGCTCTCTTAAAGACATATGACTCTGGGAGCTATGATCATATGCACCGTTTTTATATACACTTAAGTTATAAATATAAGAGATAAATTCCATAGTATCTTAATCGAGTACAAACACTTAAAAAATCTGCAAGTCGTAGTCGAAATACGTGTATGCATACAAAATTAATATTACCGAAATCAAGATTTATTTAATTATCATTTTAAGTATTTCAAAATGTTTTTTTTGTTTATAAATTTCTTTATATAACATATACTTCTTTTGCCTTTTTAAGATAATTGAAATCACTAGTGTAATATACTTTTTATACCCGTATGACTATATAGTCAAAGGGTATAATAAATTTGCCATTACGTTTGTGACGCAGAGAAGGAGGGGGGGTAGATATAGACTCAAGTGTATGGATCGGATCAGAATCGAAAAATAAATCGATTTAGCGATGTATGTCCGTCCGTCTGTCCGTCCGTCCGCACGATAACTCAAAAACTAAAGGAGCTAGGGTCTTGAAATTTTCGCAAATTCGTTTTTTTGCAATAGCCGTCATCGCTATTTAAATCCAGCAATTTTGGTCCATGGGTTCGGATAGCTGCCATACAACTTCCTTTTTTATATGAGTATTACTCTGTACCTATTACAGCTACGTGACTGAAATTTTGGAAAAACTAGTTTAGTTTTATGGCCAAAGTTTTTGCAAAATTTGGTTGGTCTACTGCAGAGGGTTCGAGTAGCTGCCATACAACTTCTAATTTTATATGAGCATTACTCTATACCTATTGAAGCTGGGTGTCTGAAATTTTGCCAAAAATAGTTTAGTGTAATGGCCAAAGTTTGTACAAAATCTGGTTGGTCTACTGCAGAGGGTTCGAGTAGCTGCCATACAACTCCTTCTTTTATATGAGCATTACACTACACCTAATGAGGCTGAGAGTCTGAAATTTTGCCAAAAATAGTTTGGTGTAATGGCCAAAGTTACAGAAAAATTTGGTTGGTCTACTGCAGAGGGTTCGAGTAGCTGCCATACAAACCCTTCTTTTATATGAGCATTACACTACACTTAATAAAGCTGTATGTTTTAAATTTTGCCAAAAGTAATTAACCAGATGATATAATGTATATGTTACGGTCATACGGGTATCCCAGAGTTGACACAGTCTACTCTACTACACTCTTCCTCGTTCAATATATTTTCATATGTGAGTTAAAAACTTCAAATGAAAAATTTGTAAACTCACATGTATTAAAAAATCAAAGATGAATAGATAGACAAATTAATGGCACATCATAATTTATATACAAAAGAGTACATTTAATACAAAAAGTATAGACATTATTTAAGTTCAGTTCAATTTTATACCCTATATATATAATAACGTCAAAGTAATTTAAATTAACTGCATATAACTGTATTTTACTTTATGATATTATAATATACGTATAAATAAGTAAAAGTGTGCTGACATTTGGAAGGTTTCTCCTACATAAATGCATTTTATGAATGAGTCTGTTTAAATGTGCACATACATAAGTTTTTAATGTAGTTTGTACAATTGTGTACAATTTTCATAGTAATTTGTAATTTGATATTTTTGTCTTTGTTTTTATTTTTATAAATTTCTCGATTTTATTTTTATCTTATTTACTAGAGAAACTTTATTATTAACTTTTAAATTATTGGGGCAGATTATGACCTTTTATGACACTGATAAGTTGTATTAAAAAATAATTTTTTTAGTTAATTTAAAATTAACTATAAATATTTTTATTCAGTATTTAAACATTTAATATTAAAAACCTAAAAAAAATTGCGTTAAATAGTACAAACGAATTTATACATAATCTTATCTTAAAAATTTTTCAATTTAATAATTTAATACTTCTAATATATTTTATCTTATTATATTTTAGTAATAGAAGTACTTATTCAGTATTTTCAAATCTGAATTCATAAAAACTAATTAAATAAATTACTAATTAATTAAAAAATTACTAGTAATCATATCTTACATATGTAAAAGTAATAGAATTTCCATACTATTGTGATTTGAGTGTTTGAATGTGATTTAATTAGACATGTTATTTTTACAAATAGTCACGTAAAGGGTTGAATCAATTACATATGCTAATGTGAACTATGGGGAAAATCTAAAATATTTAATTAATTTGCAATAATTAAGACAGACAGTTTGATCTTTTGAAAATTACTCTAATTTGTTTGCTAACTAGCGGAAATTCATAGCGGTGGCACGGGTACACGGATTTTTTTATAATGTCTAACTTATTATGTATATGAACTATTTATTAGTAGCTGTGACTAATGATTTTGTACAGTGTGGGTGCAAAATGTTTTTTTATCAAACATGTTTTTTAATCAAACGACTGGTTTAAAAAGTTAACAACTAAAAGCTCATATTTCCACTATTTAATATTTGTAACGTAATGAGTTTTTTCTCGAAATAATCTAAAAACATATTTCATTACTTTTTCCCTTTGTGTAATGCCCCATGTATCAAATTTAAAATGCAATAACTCGAAATGTTTAGGCTGTGTTGCCGTCGCTATCATGGGTTTCGGAGTTCATTTCTAACTATAACCGGTTCTCATAAAAACATATTTGGTGTCAATCAGTCCAGTGGTTTTGGAGTTTTACAACACCCACCTTATTTTTCATTAATTATCATCACATATATTAATCAGCTTATTTGATCATAAAGCTGCCGACCGCGGCTTAATTATTTATTTATAATAATAATGGCCTTATTCGATCACCATGTTGTCGGTCCCGGCTTAACTATTTATTTAAAATATCAATTAATTTATTCAGTTACAAAATTGCCGGTCGCGGCTTAATTAAAAATTTATAATATTAGTCGGCTTATTCGGTAAAAAATTGCCAATCGCGGCTAATTTATTTATTTATAATATTATCAGCTTATTCGGTTATAAAATTGCCGGTTGTGGCTTCACTATTTAGTTAAAATATTAATCGGCTTATTCGATTACCAAATTGCCGGTCGCTGCTTAATTATTTATTTATAATATTAATCGGTTTATTCAGTTTTAAAATTTCCGGCTGCGGCTTAATTATTTATTTATTATATTAATCGGCTTATTCATTCACAAAATTGCCGGTTCCGGCTTAATTTTTTATTTGTAATATTAATCAGTTTATTCGATTACAAAATTTGCCGGTCGCGGCTTCACTATTTAGTTAAAATATTAATCGGCTTATTCGGTTACCAAATTGCCGGTCGCCGCTTAATTTTTTATTTGTAATATTAATCAGTTTATTCGATTACAAAATTTGCCGGTGACGGCTTAGTTATTTATTTATAGAATATAAATAAATAATAATTTTAGTGCAAAAATCGGTCGAATTTTGGGAATTAATTCGAAACAATCATAAATTTTTAAAATTTGAGTTATTTGATCGATTTAACACTGCACTTCAGTGATTGTTTTTCCTTAATTAATCTTTCTTATATACATACTATTTATACTATATACTATATACAAATGTAATATATGAGAACTAAACTTTTCAAACTAATAAGTACTTAAAAATTTCAAATACAATTTAATAAAAAAAATTTTTAATAAAGATGGGTTCCCTTTTAATCTAATCTCGAATTGTTTTATGAAACATAAACAATATTTGTACAAAGGTCACTACTAAACTTTTTAATTATAATTTTGATTGACATTTTTTATTTTTATTTCTTATTATATTTGACAATGCAATATTAAAATTATGTACAATTATAAGTTAAGTTAGAACTTATCAAGATAAGTAAGTTTCGTTAAGTTTTTTATTTTCCAAAATAAATTTGTATTAAAATTTGGATTATTTACTTTTATTATAAAATTTTTATTTTTTTTATTTTTCTTATCTTAAGAAAACTTTTACTTTCATTTTTTGTTTTTTTAAATAAAAATAATATTTTTTTAAGAAAATTATGATAAGAATTTAAAAAAAAAAAAACTTTTCTTTAAAAAATTATTTAAGACCAAAGTAAATAGAATTTTTGTTTCTTGTTGCAACTTAAAGAAAACTAAACAACAATAAATCGTTCAAAATTAAAGACAACAAAAGTTTCAAGAGTTATGGTATTAGAAAAATAAATAATGTTACCTACTCTCTGTGTCTGAGTGTACTTTAAAAACAAGACACTAAAGTTTTTATTTTGATTTTTGTTTTTGTTGTATAAAATAATAAAAGATAAAAGGAACGACGTTTTAAGAATTGCAAAAGTAAAACATTCGAATAGAATTAGAACAATCATAATTCGAATAGAAAGTAGTTTACTGTAGTATAGAATATATTCGAACCAGATTGTATAATCTGATCTTTTCAGGTGAGGTTACTATGACTCCAAATATTTTGAGCCTAGTTTTAGATTTATTTTTTTGCTTGAAGGCAGCTAACAGAATCTACAAAGTGCATAACAGCTCAGATAGTTGGCTTCCATTGTTTGATTGTGGATCTACCCTTTCGGTTGATTATATTTTTATCTAAACGCTTCCAGCCATAGCCAACGCTAGGAATTAATAAGTGAAGTTGGATAATGATTTCTTTATCATTCTGTTCACCGTAGGTAGCTGCGACATACAGAATTGAATGGAATATGAGGTCTCATTTTTGCACTTAAAGATATGCATTAAAAATTGGTCTCCGAATAAACACAAGGAAAACAAAATAACTAAAAATCAACGCCAGATGCAATACTCTCTTCAATAAAGACAACTCAACTATAGAAGATGTTACCGAATTCAGTTACCCAGGAAGTTTAAAGACTACCGATGGAGGTACAGAGGTATTGACTTGGTTATTTCCCATGGTACAGGTCTTCACTAACTGTTGCATACGAATAATATGTAGAATCTTCTGTCCTAGAAGAACTAGGAACATGGAGCCATGGGAGATGACCAAGTAAGCACTAATAACTCTCCAAATAAGAAGGAGGAAATCGAAATGGATAAGTCACGTCCTACAAAAACCTTCAAATAATATTCCACACAACTTAGCAGACTCCGGGAAATATGGCGTAGGTCAGTCAGAAAAGGAATGGAATCAGAATAACCACAAGACTTGGGTTTTAATCAACCAATTTGTCCAGAATAGTTAGATGGAAGAGCTTTGACGAAGCTCTATGCTCCAAACGGAAGTAAATAAGGAAAAAAAGCAATAAAAAGGTCTAAGTACTTTCGTATAATATAATCCACTAAACATAATTTGTAAGATATTTTTATTATTTTTATAATATATACTTATACCATTAGACAGACAAACAAACCGTACAATTATAAATAATTTGTGAAAAATTTTCAAAAATTGCATATTATAATTTATTATAATTACCATCATTGTGCATATTTATGTTTAATTTTTGGTTTATGATGGTATTTTTGTGTTAATTATGAGGTGGAGACTTGGAGATAAATAAAATTAGAAAACATAAATTTATACCCGTTTTTTATTATTTTTTATTTTTTTTTTTTTTTTGAAATAATGAAAAAGAAAATTTTTTTGTATTTATTTTTCATTAGCCTTCACTTTTTGTTTTTAATATTTAATTAACACTTAGTTCATGTTTTGATTCGTGACGGTAATAACGTATTTTTTAAATATTTTGACTAATTTAATAATTTAATACAAGTAATGTTAACCTAAAAAATAGCGTTATAATTAAAAAAACAATTAAATAAATTAAAAATTAAAAAAAAAAAAAAATTAAATTAAATTAAATTTACAGAAAAAACATGGAAAGGGATAAATTGGAATTACTGAATTTAAATTTAAAAAATTCAATTATAAATGAAACAGATCTTTTAAAATATAATGATGAAGCTTCATTAATAATTAATGATAATAATGGTATTAATAATTTGAATAACGGTAATAATAATAGTGGTAGTGGTAGTGGTGGAAATGGTACACAATTTCCATTACGTAGTTATAATAAATGGTCACCAAGTGAACAAGGTGCAACATTGGTATGGCGTGATTTATGCATTTATTCAACTGGACATAATCAATCGGATTTAAGAAATTTAAAACGTATTATAAATAATTCTACAGGTGCAATACAACCTGGTTCATTAATGGCATTGATGGGCTCTAGGTAATATACATGTTTATTTGCAATTTAATATTTATTTGTATGTAAAGTGTGTTTATATTATCATTACATATATATATATATATATATATATATATAAAATGGATTTTATATTTGTAAATATTTAAAAATTAAAACCACCCTTAGCTATACAATGTATATATATATATATATATATATATATATATATATATATATATATATAAAATGGATTTTATATTTGTAAATATTTAAAAATTAAAACCACCCTTAGCTATACAATGTATATATAATGTATATATTTTATAAATCTACCAATAAATGTATGATTTTAAATGAACAATTTTTTTATATGCAATAAAAGGACCTTTAAATGTGTGTTAGTGTGGGCATTTTAAAAAATCTCTTAATTACATAATAGATTTAAACTTTTAAAATAGGTATTGAAAAATTAAAAATTAATTTTTAATTATATTATTTGTAGAAATAATTAAAAATATTTTGTTTTTTGTAAAATAATTTAAAAAATTGAAAAAGATTTTTTAAATTAAACGAATGTAGAGTAAGTTGTGTATATTCTGGGATACCTATATACACGGACATAATATGGTTATTTTAATATTCTCCGGCTTAAAGAGATTTTTGAAAAGTTTTAAGATTGCACTTCGCGAACAAATTTTTGTGAAAAAATTATTATTAAAGGTTCAGATGCGGAATAGAAAATATTTTCTGATATAAGCTTACATTTTGTTTAAACGTTTGGCAATAAAGCTGAACTACTTTTGACCAAATTTAAGTTTTATAAAATATATAGTGTTATGTATATAATGTACATATAATACTCAAACCAGCTGAGCTTGTTTTTATACAAGTGGCTCAATTAAAATTAGAAATGGCTATTGTATCAAATTTACTAATAGCTAAATCGACTCAGTTTATCTGACCAATAGCTGAGGGGGAAAGTGGCGGCTTTTCAATCGAAAAGTCTCGGGTTCAAACCCGGCTCTCGAGTCGGATCATATCTTATAAAAACCGGTGCGTCCCAGAAGCTCGCCCCCTTTAATCTCGCTCACAAAAATCTCGCTATGACATAGTTTCGCTCATAAAAATTTCGTTATGACATGATTTCGCTCACAAAAATCTCGCTTAAATAAAAATTTCGCTTTTATCTAAAATAAAAAATAATAAAAGAATGAAGTAATTTATAGTTAGTTACAAAATCTGGATTATACGCTTTTTCCAGAATATTTATATATACATAATACATAATACAAAGCGATATTTTGACCGGGCGACATTTTTGTAAGCGAGATTGTGAAATAGCAAGATTTTTGTTGGAGAGATTTTTGAAAAGCGAGATTTTTGTAAGCGAGATTAAATAAAGCGACCTTTCGTGGCAGACCCAATAAAAACAAATTTAATGTATATTACAATAATTTAATAAAAAGTCCAAATGTTAAATAGGCAAAGGATTAATATTATCAGGCAATATTTACTATTGTCCGATACTACAAATAAATAGTAAATAAATAAATCGACTTAGTTTTCGATTCTCATCCGAGTATATTTCGACTTCATTACAACTTCACAAACCTATTCGCAAATTCAGTATACCCTTAGTACCAGATTTATAAGTGCTGAGATTTTAATTAAGCTCAGTAAAAACAAATGATATTCTACGAAAGTCTTTCCTTTTCCTATAAAATGATATGTAAACAATTTTTCATTCATTTAAATATTTTTAATTGATAAGTAAGTGAATAATTATTAATCTACTTGTAATAATTAAAAATCAATAAATGTAATAACAAGAGCAATTTTTTATTGAAATTACAAGTTAAATATTTTTAATTCTTTTAAAAAATTTTTATTCAAAAAATATTTATTCTATAAATGCTTGTATACATGGCTTTAATTACTTTTCGTAGAATCCAATTTGAGAGATTAGTGACTGAAACACGTGGAAGAACAGCTGAAAGCTTTATTAAAAACTGATCCTTAAAAGTGGATCATTCAAAGAAATTAATCAAATTTACTTAATAATAATTTAATAATGATTTTTCGAATTTTGTTAAATTAAATTAAGTTAGTTTTTTTTTGATATATTTCGAGTTTTTAACAATTATAAGGGCTAAATGTGATAATTTTAATTTAAATTACTTTAATTTATTTAAAATACAAGAAATATAAAATATTATTCAAAATTTTTTAACAGAAGCTTTTTGACATATAAATAAAAATTTTAGATAAAAAATTATAAGTCAATTCAAATATTGAATCAGTCACTAGTAGTCCCTTAGTTTTTTGTATATGTGACATTTCGGCATATAGACAATTCAAATATTGACGCTTTCACATCTACGAAAGACCATTTATATGAATTAAATACTCAAGTCTTCATTAAAAGTATTTAAAAATTTTGTAAAATAATATTTCACTAAAAAAAAAAATAAAATACAGCTTAATTTAATCACAATGAGTAATTGTCAATCCCCTTTGTTCTTTGTAACGGTTAATCGAGTTCGCGTCTTGACTCAAACTCGATTAACCGTCTGACTCACATGACTCAAAGGAATTGATTATCTTTATACTATAAAATTTCAATTACTGCATGTTGAAAATTTATACAATTATTTTAAAATTGAGATTTCGAAATAATTTATAAAATTCACTTTAAAAAAATTTATATGCAAGAATTTAACTTTTTGTTTTAAGATTAATTTTGAGAATTCAAAAGTTCATATCACTAATAAAATTCAAATTTTGTAAAATAAAATAAAATAAATATAATAAACTACTCAAAACAAACTGTTAATTAAATATATCTTATATTGAAAGATTTTAAATATAAATTTTGACATTAATCTTATCTATCACAATCACTATTTATTTAATTCTAGTTTGGTTTAATTCAATATTAGTTTGGTTTTTAAAAATATATACTTGCTATAAATTATAACTTTCGATTTTAAGAATAACTTTTGTATTAAATATATAAAAATATATAAAATTAATTAAAAAATTTATTTTACTTTTAATCGACTGATTCCATGGAATTATTTGTCACGATTATTCGACGTGGTGCAATTTTTTCTGAAATAAGACAACGATAATGACTTTGTTTTTATATCATTCTTAAAATACCAAATTCTTATCAGAATACGTGCAAAATATAAAATTTGATATTGGTACAACAACCTGATTATAAAAAATAAAAACAAAATTTATTTAACAAGGGAAAATTAGATATTTAAATAATAAACACCTGAATTTTTCGAAATATTTTTAAAATATTGATTGGAATTTTCGTGATAAAAAGTAATTAAAATAATCGTTATATTTAGGTAAAAATAATTAATTACTTGAAATTAGCATCTTTACTTATTAATTGCAACGTTCCTTACATTAATTAAAATGATATTAGAAAAGTTAACGAGAATCTGTCCCAGAAAAATCGATTTATTAGATAAATGGAAAAATTTAGGAACTGAAATCTAATTTTTATTTTTTAAGCACTAACTGTTCAACTGTAAGGCTAATAAGTCTATCTTTACCATTGGTACATGTTGGAGGAGGGGATCATATTATATTCGTGTTATTTGAATTGATCTTAATGAATTCCACATAAAATTTAAACATGAGATGGTACTAGGCCTTACAACATGTAGAAACGGCTTAGATTTTCAATTGATACAGTTCTATTTTTGTTTATATTGTAATATTTTGTATTTGAGCTATATGGTATTCTATAGCTGTGGGTTATATTATTCAATTAAATTATTTGTTTATATTTTTATGTTCATGTATTTTTTATTAAAAATATATAATTATTAATTATTGATTATGCCATTAATTAGAATCCAATGGCGAATGGTAGCTGAGTCGAATCGAAAACCAGAAAAGTTTTTTCACTTTCACTGGGATTCGAATCCGGGCCTTTTGCATGAAAGGTTGGCACTCCAACTATTGTGTCGAAATTGAATTTATACTTTGAATACAACGACAAATTTAAATATAAATTATTCAATCTGCTGGGCTACATAGTCTTGAAATAGTAAAAAAATATTTAATTGGCTTTGATTATCAATTTGTTCAGTTGAGATTCGTCATTGGGTTGAATTAATCTCAAACAATAATAGGTATTTCTATATAAATAATAAAAATTTAATTTAAACCTATAACTCACATATACGGAGGTATAAATCAGATATATCTCATTATTAATTTAACTAATACATGTAATAGTATAAGCAGGGCCTTGCAGAGCTGAGAGGGGCCCAGGCCAATAAAAAATATGGGGCTTCTTGTTTGAGTAAAAAAAAAAACAAATTTACATAGTTCTTTTATTATTTTTAATTTATTTAAAAAGTATGAAATTAATAATTAAATTACAAATAAGCTTTTCGAGCCTTAGTTGTAGCAAAATCTTTTATAATAGTTGAAAAATCAATATTTCGTGCAATATCTGAATTTATATGTAATATAACATATGCAGATCTGTTAAAATTTTTAACCCTTTGCAACTTTCTTCGTCAGACGATATGGAAATTTATTGTTTTCAGCATCATTTGGGATGTTTTCAGGTATTTTAAAATGTTCAATTTTCAAAAAATCTTCCATTTGCATTATATTTTTCTTGTTAAGCAAGGCGACGTCATCGTTGAAAACAGGTATTGAAGTTATTGCTTCAATTCCTTGGACATTGGGTAAATTAGATGACACGTAATTTTCTTCCATGTTTGCATCATCAACAATTATCTGTAATGGTGACAAAGAATCTTCTATTTGTTCTGAAGTTATAATTTCAACCACCGAAATTTGAGCATCAACATCAGCAATAACATTTGGCATTTGTGAAATAGCATGAGTAGTTTCATTTTCAGGATTGACTGTTTGATTGATAATCTGTTCAGTGATGTTTTTTTTATTAAAGAATTTCGTTAATCGTGGCAGACTTTGCTTGGCTTTTTCTTGTTCTTTTTTCTGTCGTTTCTTGCTTGCGCCACTCGGATATGTTCTTTTCATTATATTCCTAAAATTAATTACTTATGAATTAAATAGAACTATTTTTAATATTAACTCCATTTAAACTTACAGATTACAAATATCACTAACCAATAAAAAAAAACACTAATTTTATAATCACTAAAATTTATAGTACGGATTACGGAACCAAAAGCTATACTCAATAGGAAAATTAAAACTGTACTGAATAGGAAATATAGTTAAATTTTTAATAATTGAAAATTAAATATTCTTTTTTATGCAATTGGCCTACTACGTTAAAATTTTTTGTATTTTTCAGAGTTCAACATATTCGTTTTTATGCAATTGGCCTACTACGTAAAAAAATTTTATACATACATATATAACAATAACTTGAAATTTTTTCTACAACTTTTGTATCGTTATATTTTATAAATCTTTGGTTAAAATAAAATAAATTAATACTCAAAATAATATTTCAACTTAATTTTTCCGCACCTACTGTGACCAAATTAGGAAATAAATAGAGGCCCTTTCACAACTCGGGGCCTGAGCCAAATGGCCCTCATGGCAAACCCTCTGTTATGGCCTGAGTATAAGCCTATTCTACAAGTTAAACAATATTAGAATTTTAAGAGGTTTTTAAATTAGTTCTTGTAATATGAATGAAAAAAAAATTTAACAGACAGTTTATGAGTTCTACATTTTAAGTCTTTGTATCTGCCACATAATGTAAATTAAAGGAAAAAATTAAAGAGTGGGCTTCAATAACTTAATAATGTGGTGTTGAAAATCAAAATCTGATTTCTTTAATTCTTTTTAGTACATTTTCAAAATTTTTGTAAAAATGTGCCTATATAGCTTCACTCTGTCCGTCCATCCGTCCGTATGTTTACAAAAACTTTTACACCGTTTGAAATAGAGAAAAGAAATTTTAACCATGGGTAGTTTTTGCAAAAAAAATAATTTCGTAGAAGAATTTTTTTCTGTAGCCCCACCTGTTACGGGGCTACAGCCCCTCAAAGTTGGAAAAAGCCCTACATTTAAATTGTTATAACAAGAGTTCTGTTACATATATTTTCAATCTGAAAACGGCAAATGATAGCTGGTTTCATAAACTTTATAAATTTTTACAAGGCAAATGTTTAGGGTTGCCATACGGTACTAAAATTTAACATTACGCAAAACTCAATTTTCGCAAAATTTTTGACCACACATATCTTCTAAACGGTTTAAGCTAGGATCTTGAAATTGGGAGAAGTTAGATCCTAAAAAAATAGTAGGAGTCGGTTAACAAAATTTTTTTGTCAAGCCCCCTGTTTAGGAGCTATAAGGGCTCGAAAATTGAAATTATGCTATTTTTAAGCACCTGTAACTTGAATACCTGTCCATTTTTTTTTTTTTTAAATACAAAATTTAAAGGTCCAACATTATATTTTAACATATGTTAAAGGTTTTCCTTAAATTTAAAAGGGGTTCCTTAAATTGAAGAAAGTGTCTCTCAGTTTTTACCCATTTTTGCTTAGATAATAAAATTCTAAGTAAAATTCCAAATTTTTGTGTAATTCACAATTTAATTTTTAGGATGAGGAGGGGGGGGAGGAGTTGAAGTTAGATTCTTGAGAAATTTGCCAACCTTCCCCATTAAAGGGCTATAACAACTTTTAAATAAAAAATTTACTGTTAGCAGTAAATTTTATAAGTCAGTAGTAACTATTTCCAAGTAAATATTTCCAAAGTTAAACTCAGTATGTAATACAATATGATTTTGAAAATGTGCTTTTTTAAAAACCCTTGATTTTTTTCATCACTTGTTTTGTATAGCATTTGTAGTGCACCGATTATCAATTATTTAATTATAATAAGTATTTAAGTCTATATTAATATACATATAACTATTTTAATTATTTTTCCCGCATTTATCGATTATACAGATTCAGTTGTATAGTTAGGTACAATATAAAAGACAATACCTAATATTGGACAATACCTAATATTGGACACCCGTATACTAAGAAAATAAATTAAGCGATTTAAAGTTCTAATATTATTGTTTCTAGTTTTAAAAAAATATTATAAATTTTATTTAAATTGAAATTTTATAAGAATTAAAAAAATTGATTGTACCTTTAATTTATTTATAGTTTTTAATTAATGATCCATCGAATTTTACCTGAAGCAGAAATTTTAAATCCTTTTATTTTTTAATTTGGAATATTATTTTGAATTTCTTTTACGTTTTTATACCCGTATGACTATATAGTCAAAGGGTATAATAATTTTGCCATTACGTTTTTGACGCAGAGAATGAGGGGGGGGGGTAGATATAGACTCAAGTGTATGAACCGGATGGACCGAAAAATAAATCGATTTAGCTATGTATGTCTGTCCGTCTGTCCGTCCGTCCGCACGATAACTCAAAAACTAAAGGAGCTAGAATCTTGAAATTTTCGCAAATTAATTTTTTTGCAATAGCCGTCTTCGCTATTTAAATCCAGCCATTTTGGTCTATGGGTTCGGGTAGCTGCCATACAACTCCTTCTTTTATATGAGTATTTCACTACACTTAATAAAGCTGAATGTTTGAAATTTTGTCAAAAGTAATTAACCGGATGATATAATGTATATGTTACTCTACTACACTACTCACAGTCTACTCTACTACACTCTTCCTCGTTTTTAAACTAAATTTCTTTCAAAAATCTATAGTTTTCCAAAACTAGAGAAAATAAAATAAATCAAGTGATTAATGATTTTTATTTATATTTCAGTAAATCTTTATAAATATAGAATTCTTTAAAATTGACGTTTTAATGTTAACTTATCTTTAACTTATCTCTAAAGTCATAAATATATATTTAATTGTTAACCCGATCTAAGAAATCTGAATGTTCTTAGTTTCCTATTAATATTTTTCAGCCAATTCAGCAACATGATTTTTAGCAAACTTTGTTCTGTTTAGTAACTCAAATTTGATTCTATACTAATAAGTTGATATTAGAACATTGGCTAGGTTTACTTTAAATTACTTTAAATTCTTGTGTCAATTTTTATCAAATTAAATATAAAATTTAAATAAGTGAAAATTGTCAGAAAATCTGATGCGGGAGCTAAAATAATACAAAGTCGAAAAATATTTAGAAGCCATGCTAAAATTTTTAAAGAGTTGATGGTTTTCAAGTACTAGACCGGTATTAGTAAAAAGTACTTAATAAAAATGAAATACTATAGTTAATAGTACTGTTGCTAGAAAAAATATAACAAAGAGTAAAAACCTGCTGGTACTGATTGCCGCCAGTATTTTTCCAGTATAATTTTACTAATAATATATGAAAAATATTCAAAAAATAACGGTTTCTTAATTCAAAGTAAATACTAAAAATATTAAATGAATTTTACCAATTGCCGGATTTTACTATGTAGTGCTGGTAAGTACCTACTGGTTCGCACTGATTAGTAGTGGTTGATACTGCTAAGTATAGGTTGGTATGAATACCAGTATTTTTAATGAGTACTTTTTCCATTATCGGTACTGGTACTGATTTGTTTATTTAAGTTCCATAATACTTAAAAATCAGCAGATCTGATTTTAGTCGAAATTTTACATGAAAATTCTTAAAAATTTGTTGTTATATTTTCAAAATTTTTCTATAACTCAACACTTAACAATTTCAATTTACAAGGGTTCTCTTTAATATACAAACTTTATAAAATTCAAGTATTTTCTAAATAGGAACAATATTTCGAATTTTCTATTTTTGTTTATATTGAATAACTATAAAAATAAATTTTTGTTTCAAATATAATGAAATATAAAAAAAAAAATATTTTGAAATAAATTGATATTTCAAAATACTTTAACAATTCGTAATTTTGTATTTTTCTTTAAAACAGTTAAAATTACATCCATTTAACTGTAAATATAAAAATGTCAACCAGTTTAAAATTATTGAAGCGTAAAGTATTGAATGTTCCAAGAAATTCGATTGTAAATACTGCAATAATAATAATATTCCTGAGGTTTTTTTTTGTATTCTTTTGTAGAGTCGTTGAATGTTGAACTGATTTGATCAACTAGATTATATAGAAAGTTTCTATTCAATAGGCGCCATTACAATTGGTTTTCATATATAGCAAAATAGATATCTTTTATTATTTATATTTCGTATTTACAGTTAAAATTCATTTATATTTTCGTGTCTTATATTTGTTTTATATTTGTAGAGTACTCAAATTACATTGTTGTATTTTAAAATATAATGTTAATTTTTTTTTATTTATCAGTGGTTCTGGAAAGACAACATTGATGTCAGCGTTGGCATATCGACAACCAGGTAAATAACAAAATTGAATAATTTAATTTAAAAAAAATGCCAAAATATGTTTACATGAGAGGTAAAGAACATTTATAGGTTAATCGGATTTATATTGGAATTAGGTTAAAAATTAATAGGATTCACTAAATTGAAAGTTTTAAAATGGATGGTTATTAATGTGCTTTCAACGAAGACTGTGCGTTGTTCTTTTGGATAATGTACAAATTTAAAAAATCAAATCCCGACCTTTTTTGAACCAAACTTTAGAGTTGGACCTGTGAAAAATATATTGTATACAGTTTGGTTTCGAAATGAGGAAATAAAACGATTTTAGGATTTGGGTTCAGGATATATAAGAATGTTGAATTATGGGGATCTAAGTTTTCGTGATATATATATCGAGAATAAGTCTCAAAAATCAAGCCACTACCGAACTTCAAATTTTATAACCAATGGACTTTAATGTAATGCAAGGGGTAAATAATTGGCTATACTTTCCTGTAATAGTCAGTATTGTACTATCCTCTAATCAGTGTAGTATGCAAAATGGAAGCAGTAATATTTACGGACTGATGTAAGAAAGTTTTATGAGTAAAGTTTGTAAAACAGTTTAAACGAATTGAATCATGGGTTGACCATCGTATTAACACTAAAATGGTTGAGTCATTTAATGAAATCACATTTAAAGTTTTCTAAATTCCTGCATGTAAACATAATTTTTAATTTGTTCTGAATGAGTAGTAAACCATTAACTTTTTTATTATTTAATTTATTTGAAATTATTTGAAATTAATTTTGTTTTCAGTTGGTACAATTGTTCAAGGACACATTTTAATAAATGGCAGAAAAATTGGACCATTTATGCATTTAATTAGTGGTTATGTACATCAAGATGATATTTTTATAGAACAACTTACAGTTTTAGAGCATTTAACTTTTATGGTAATAAAAAAATTTAATAATAATTTAAAACTTATAATAATAAAAATAATTAATGAGATTTTAGGGATAAAATTGGATTTAAATATTTTATCTTAAAAATTTTTTGAATTCTTAATAAGTTCAAAAACACCTGAGGTCAATATTTTCATTAAAAATTAAATTAAATTAATATTCAAAGTTTAATATAAAATTTATTAAATTAAATACACAAATTTTCAAAATCCTTTAGGCAAATTTCCGCTTGGATAGACGTATTAGAGGTCGAGAACGTCGTGATAAAATTTATAAATTATTAGAAAAAACTGGTCTATTATCATGTGCTAATTCACGTATTGGTTCTGGTGATGAAAGAAAAGTTTTATCTGGTGGTGAAAAGAAAAGATTAGCTTTTGCCAGTGAACTTTTACACAATCCAATAATATTATTCTGTGATGAACCAACAACTGGTTTAGATGCATACAGTGCACAACAAATTGTAAAAACTCTCTATGAATTGGCAAAAAGTGGTACAACAATTCTATGCACAATTCATCAACCATCAAGTCAACTGTTTTCAATGTTTAATAATGTTTTGTTGCTGGCAGATGGTCGTGTTGCATTTACGGGATCACCGGAACAAGCATTGCATTTTTTTGCTGATAATGGTTATCATTGTCCAAAATCATATAATTCGGCGGATTTTCTGATAGGTGTCTTAGCAACAGATCCGGGACATGAAAGGGCATCAGAAAGATCTGCTCAATATTTATGTGATGTGTGAGTATAGAAGTTCAAATTTATGACTATAAGCAATTAATTATATTTAATGAATTTGTAGATTTGCAGTTAGTCAAGCTGCTAAACAACGTGATATGCTTGTTAATTTAGAATTTCATATGGCTGATTCAGCTGATTATCCATATGAAACTGAAGTTATGGATTTTAAAAGACCTTTATGGTTATTTACATTTTATTGGCTGTTATATAGAAATTCTTTAGTTGTTATTAGAGATCCAACAGTACAAGTTCTGAGAATTATTCAGAAAATGGTAATGATAATGAGTTTTAAGAATCATTTCATTGAAAGTTATTTACTTTAATGTATTTCTATTGTTTAGGTTTTAGCACTTGTTATTGGTTTATGTTTTGTTGGAGCAACAGATTTAACGCAAGTTGGAATACAAGCAGTACAAGGCGCTCTATTTGTTATGATATCAGAGAATACATTTCATGCAATGTATTCAATGTTGGATTTCTTTCCTCGAAGTTTTCCATTGTTTATAAGAGAAAAGAGTTCAGGGCTTTACAGTACAGCTCAATTTTATTTTTCAAATGTTCTAGCAATGGTAAGCTAATTAGCAATTTGGAGCAATTTATCAGTATAATATTAATTGATTTATTTAAAAAAATTCAGTTACCTGGGCTGGTTGTAGAACCTTTTCTATTTGTAATCATTTGTTATTGGATTATGGGATTAAAGCCAACAGTTTTTGCATGGGGCATTACAACAGTTTGTGTAATATTAGTTATGAATATATCAACAGCATGTGGAATTATGTTTTCAACAGCTTTTAATTCAGTTGCAAGAGCAATGGCATTTCTTATACCTATTGATTATATTTTTATGATCACTTCCGGAATATTTATTAAAATTAGGTAAGTTAAAGGTTTTGGACTTTTATTATTTAAAATTGAGTTCTTTTTTCACATTAATTAGTTTTAAAGTATTTTGGTCTTAAGATTGTAGGATTCTTTAGTTGGCTTCTATTTTAATTCTATTTGTTTTAAGTTTTGTGCATGACTTTTTGTAAATTTTATATGTGAGGTATAAGAACGAATGAAAATTATTAATTTTTTATCAAAATATCTGTGCTATGGAGTGTAAATATCATATTTTGTTATCGAAAACCTGCCATAGTAGGAAATCGTTTAAAAAATTTCATTTAATTGTATCATAAAATACAAATAAAAAATTTATAAAGAAATTGCTACAAAAAACCAAACTCTAACAGAACTAAGTTGAAAAACAAAATTTTCCACTGAAAGTTTATTAAAATTCTTTGTTTTATTATGTTTCATAGAAAAACTTTGTAAAATTTTATAAAAATTCTTTTATTTTTAAGTAGAAAATAATAAATAACTTGCAACTTTATACAATGTTGCTTTATCAATATTTCAAAACTATTTAAAACGAGGAAGAGTGTGGTAGAGTAGACTGTGACAACTCTGGGATACCCGTATGACCGTATTATAAACATTATATCATCCGGCTAATTACTTTTGAAACATTTTTAAATACACAGCTTTATTTAATCTACACCTAGAGTAATGCTCATATAAAAGAAGGAGTTCTATGGAAGCTACTCGAACCCACTGTAGTAGACCAACCAAATTTAGCAAAACCTTGGGCATTTAAACTAAACTACTTTTGGAAAATTTCAGACACCCAGCTTCAACAGGTATAGAGTAATGCTCATATAAAAAGAAGTTGTATGGCAGGTACTCGAACCTGTAAACCAAAATGGCTGGATTTCAATAGTGAAGACGGCTATTGCATAAAAACGAATTTGTGAAAATTTAAAAATCCTAGCTCCTTTATTTTTTGAGTTGTCGCGATGACGGGCGGACGGACGGACGGACATACATAGCTAAATCGATTTATTTTTCGATTCTGATCCGATCTATACACTTGAGGTTATATCTACCCCCTCCTTCTTTGCATCACAAACGTAATGGCAAATTTATTATACCCTTTGACTATATAGTCAAACGGGTATAAAAAACTTCGTTTCCATTTCTATGAAAGATTTTACACGGGACAATATTTACACGAGAAAATTGAAATCGGATTCGAAATAAAATTGGAATTGGATTGAAATATAAATTGTATTTAATAGGATTTAAATTAAATGTATCAAAGTTGCAGCACTTAAAGTATGAAAGCGATAAAGCATAGTACTTTACTTGTTTTGCGATACATAAGTAAATATTTTTCTTTAAAATAAAACTCAAAGTGTTTGATACAAAGAATTAATAAAATTCGTATTCTGCTAAATCTCCACAAGTAAATCTGTCTTGGAGGCCAGAACTTGTGGTACACGGCAGAAAAGCCATCCAAAAGGTAGATTTATAGAAAATATTAAGAATGATTGAAGTACGGTTTCGTCTTAAGAGAACAGAGGTCTTAGATCCTAATCTTTGGCGTAGTATTTTAAAAGTGGCATTGATGCACCGCGGTTTTTACTTGCAATAGATGAAAAAACATTAAAAAACGCTTTGAAATCTTAGATGCAGGCTATTATCATTTCTTTCAATATAAAGAGAATTTCGGAACTTTATTTTTAAAAAAGTTTCATAAATTAAATATAAATTAAGTACAAAGAGTTGAAATATACAATAAACTTTAAGTAAGAATTTTTGATAGACTGTTTTGCATAAAATTTTATTAATAGTTTTTATATTTACCTTAGTTTAATTTTTTTTAAATTGTTTTAATAAACTTTATAACGTTTTTAAAAAACTATTTAAAATATATAATATAAGCTAACTGCATTCTGTAATTGATTGTATTACGTTTATAATATTTTCTTAAAAAATTTGACTTATATTTAAAGTTTTATTGTATTTTTTTTAATTTTAAAGTTATTATGGCATTGGATCGAAATGAATACAGCAGCATAAACTAAATGTAAATCTTAGGACATGTAGGCATCGGGAAGAGAGAAAGTTAAACATTCTCTATAGCTTTAAATTTTCTACACATAATCTTCGAAATACTTTTCATATTATTAGATTCGAACCCAAAATTTCCTTTTGTATAAGTGGTCCAATTCTTAAGTTTTATTAATAATGGTCATATTATTAGGCAGTTGAAGTGTCCTATTACCTTAAACAAGTCTGTACAGTTTTAATTAGAGTTAGAGTTATACTTACTATTGCTCCTCAAAATACTTACCAGTGTTCCTCCTGATTTTATTAGGAATAAAAAACGAAATTCAGCCTTCTCTAAAAATTCTTTGTGTTTCTCTAATTCTTCAAATTATTTTAAAAGAACTATCTCATAATTGCCAGGAACAATTATTTATTTACCTATTTTATTTCATTTTTTTTTTTTTTAATTTATAGCACAATTCCAGCAATTTTTTATTGGACACAATATTTATCTTGGATGCTGTATGCCAATGAAGCAATGAGTATTGTACAGTGGGTTGGAATTGAAAACATAAGTAAGTTAAAGTTTTTTTTTTCTTTCAACTTTCATTTATTTTTCATTACAAAAAAAAACAAAAAACAAATAAGTTTTAATTTTCTTAAATTCCTCAAGAGTTTTTTCTTCAAATGAATTTCTTAACCGGAAAATTAAATCTTTTTTTTGTAGTTTGCTTTTGTTTTAAATTGTACTTTTGAGTTTAACTTCGTCTGTATGTTATTTTTATTTTTAAGGAATTTCTATTTTGAATCTGGAACTAGATCTTGTTTTTCAATTTGATTAGACTGCCTTTACTAAAAATTAGGTTAGGCATAAGTTTCTTTAATAATTTCAAATTCAATTCAATAACAACGGTACAAATATTCAAATCTAAAGTTAAATCAAATGTTTAGGTAACCCCCAACATTCAAAACCCTATTGCACCAGCCATTTTTCAAAAATCAAATTATAATTTTTTAATGAGCGAGTGTTTTTTACTAATCAAACTCTTGATTTACTAATTAATATCGTTATAATTGATTATTTAATTATTTTATTAGTGATAAGTGGTTGATGCAATAAGGCCCGGGTTGGAAGATTTGTAATTAAATTCTTTCTTACGTTATTATTATAAATTTATCTTATGAATTGGAGTGCAATGATTAATTAAACTTTGTCACTGACTTTGAGTGCACGGCTTGGCGGCACAGTTGTTAGAGTTTCGATTCTCATGCGAATGTCCCGCGTTAAAATCCCAGTGAATGTGAACAAAAACGTTTCTGGTTTCTCAGCTACAATTCGTCGTTGGGTTCAAATTAATGGCTTAATCAATAATTAATAATTATATTATAATACCATATAACTGAAATACAAAATCAAGTTTAAATAGTATGTGTAATTCCTTAAGATCAATTCTAATAACTAGAATATAATATGACCCCCTGTTCCAACATGTACCAATGGTATGGACAGGCTTACGGTATAAATATGATACCATATATAATGCCATAGTTAATAGTCAAAGATTCAATTTATGACTATCGAGAATCAGGGCCAGTTCTGTCGGCCTAAAATTAAGCTCTGGGATAAATTATAGCACTCCTAGATTCTAGTTCATAATCCGAACCAAATTCTGCCTATAGTTATATTACAGATAAATATGTGGTACAGCTCTAATTGTACTGCCAATAGTTCTTAAAAAAAATTTATTATATATTATTTATTAAAAGTTATTTTGTTCAAAAGAGGAGAAAACATTTTCATTGGAAAACTTTTAGTCAATAAAATTTATTATTGTTTACATTTAATTTTTTCTTTTTTAATTTTCATAGCATGCTTCAAGGAGAGTCCTGATTTACCATGTTTACATTCTGGTCAAGATGTCCTGGACAAATATAGTTTTAATGAATTTCATCTATATTGGAATATTTTTGCAATGTTTATGCTATATTTAGGTTTACATATAATGGGTTATTTATTTTTATGGAAAAATTCAAGACGAATTTAATTTAAAAAAAAAACTCTAAATAAAGAATTTATTAAATTGGTTTTTGTCTTAGATAAAATTTAATATTAAAGTTTTTTTTTAAATAATTTTTAATTTTTAATAAAATTGTTTATAGGAATAATTTTGTTTTTTTTTTTAATATTTTATTGTATTTATGGTTATCATCACCTAGCCTAGAAAAGAACTAGAAAAAGTTTTATAGTACTAAATAAATAAAAAAAGTTAGGTTATAATATTCATGATTATGAATTATGTGCTAAGATAATGTTTATTTTATTAGTTTTGAAATAATGTGTACGTAAATAGATTCTTTTAGAGAAGTTTAGTTAAAAAGTTTTATGTATAGATATATATATATTGTAAATATAATAAATATATATTATTATTTTGTAAAATATAGGTTATTGGTTTTTTTTTTATCAGTTTTTTAATAAAATTTGTAACTCGAATAAATAAGTAGTAATAAGTTATAAAAGTTGTACATGTTTTACTTTAATACTTATTTTTGTAATGCAATTTATGTAAACTATAATTTTATATATTTGTGTTAT
This sequence comes from Dolichopus griseipennis, assembly GCA_963082915.1. Taxonomy (NCBI): domain Eukaryota; kingdom Metazoa; phylum Arthropoda; class Insecta; order Diptera; family Dolichopodidae; genus Dolichopus; species Dolichopus griseipennis. The sequence continues at coordinate 41,193,382 of OY720443.1, read as the reverse complement.
CAATGCTTCTACAACATATAAAGAATTTTAATCTTTTGAATTGATTCTAGATTGCACAGCAAAACGACTTATCTTGTTAAACTTATTAAAGTAGTTGTTTGTAAATAAATACGGAAATGGAACGTTTGGAACGGCTAATGCTGATCTTTCATACGAAAGGCCAGGCTTTGAATCCCAGTGAAAGTGAAAAAACTTTTCTGGTTTTCGACTCGATTCAGTTATCATTCGTCATTGGGTTGAAATTAATGGCTTAATCAACAATTAATAATTATATATCGTTAATAAAAATACATTTATATTAATTAAACATTAATATATACAAATGCAAAATATAAACAAATAGTTAAATTGAATAATTATAGTAAATAAAAATGGAATTGTATCTATTGAAAATCTAAGACGTAAATCTTCATGTTATAAGGTCTAGTACTATATCATGTATAAATTGTATGTGGAATGCATTAAGATCAATTCTAATAACACGAATATTATATGATCCCCTGCAATATGTACTTATGGTATAGACAGGTTTATTAGTCTAACAGTTAAACAATTAGGACATAAAATAAAAACTTCTTCGTTCTTTGCTAATTAAATTTGTAATATGGAGAGTGGTGTTTGTGATTTTTGAAAAATTTATATGTATGAAGATTTTGATCTTCAATAAACGTAGTTGAAGGTAAAAATGTTATTGCCTGACCATATATCAATTTAAAAAAAAATGGGACTTAAAATTGGAGTGCATTTATGTTAGGGCCGCGATTAATGATAAAAGCGTCGATAAGAGCATAGCGTAAAAAACTGTATACATGATTTAATCATGGGTGTTTATATTGTAGCATTTTTTTGATCATCGATAAAGAATATAAATATTCTACGCTCTATTCTTATCGACACTCTTACCACTAATCGCAGCTCCAACATAAACGCAAAATACGCATCCTAACTCACAGAGGTAAATAGTTTTATTACTTTTGTATGATTTTAGAAAATGAATTTTTAGATTATTAACACTAATTATCTGTTAGACATTTAATACGAATAATATATATGACGACACTTTGTAATTCTGGTACACTCTAAACCCAGGTGAGTGGAATATTTTTAAATTTCATATTGTCGATTTTTTTCAAGTCCATGTCTAAATCACGGAGATCTCATTTACATGCATGTCCACAAATTTGTACTTTTGCTATTGAATTTTTGGAATGCGTCATCAACAACGTCTAACTGATATCTTTCAATAATCTTGTTGGAATTCATTAACACAGTAACGAGTTACTTTATTTTAAAATTATTGAACGAAATATAACTTTAATGAAAATAATTACGTAAGTAAGTAAAATTTTTTTTAAAATGGATGAAGAACCGATTTGTTCTGTGGTGTAAACAGTATATATTTTAATTTGACGTGGTACTAAATGTCAAAAGTATAGTATGCGGTATTTTTGAATGACTAAATGAATCCAAACTCTTGTACGAAAAACATAACTTCTAATGTTCTAAGCCATTATTAGGAATTTAAGTTTCTTTAATTAAGAAAAGTAAGTATAATTAAAAATAAATTTGCATTTCAGTTAACGTGGTTTAGTACATTTATATTTTACAAATTTACTAAAATATTATTTGACTTTTTTTGTTTGTGCGACAAAATTTTCATTTCGAAGTACTCAATTTTTTTCCACCAAAATATCGACATATTTTATCATTTGGCTAACATAATTTCGTATTTTTATCTAAAATCGTCATGGTCCTTTATTATCGTCTGAGCCAGGAGTTTAAGAGAATATGAGTTATTATTATGACACCTAAAATGTAAGTATTTTAAATAAAAGAAAATTGGTTATTTTTTTATTAAAATTAAAATTTATTTTTTTTTTAGAAGAGTTTTGTATTTTATATTTTAATAAAATACAATATAAAGCTAACACTAAAATATATGACAGACAGAAATTGTTTTATTTTCTATATTTATAAATAATTGTTTGTCTCTCCTTCAAAATACATTTTTGTTTTATATTTAAAATAGTTTTTGGTTTTTTTTTTTTTAATTTTAATTAAATTATATTATTAACTTTTTACAAACATTTATATATGAATAAATAATAATTATTTAAATTATATATTTTTTTATACTTTTCTTTAATATACTGGTATATTTTTTTTAAATTTTTATTTAATTATTATAAATTAAATTCTTGAATTTTGATTGACTTTTAGACAATTATTTTTAAATTTTAAATTTTTATCTACAATTATAAAATTCTTTTTTTTTTTTTTTGAAAAGGAATGGTCCTTAAAATGGCTGACATTTTTTCTTAAAAACTAATTGTTCAAACTTTTTAGTTATTAATATTTGTCGTTGATTCTCTTCAAAGATAAGTGTTTATCATTTAATTGTTGTAAATTTGGGTTAGAAATTTAAAAAAAAATTAAATATATTATTTGAATGTATTGCTTTTCCAATCTGTTAAATTAACGAAATGTTCAAATTTACTTTCTTATTATGATATTTGGTATACAATTAATAAATGTTGTTTAAAATACTATTAGTTTATAAATTATTAGGTATCAATTTTTTAATTAAAAGTACAATATTTATTTAATTTAGTAATTTTGTTTGGGTATTATACAAAACGCGGTAGAAACGCGCTTACACACTTATAAGTATATCAGGCATATTTTTAACGCGTTTTGTATTAAGTATTTTTAAAGTTAAATTGAAGTGTCATGGATAAAATAATGTGTTAAATTTATAAAAAGATTAAAGAAAAAATGTTTGGATTTGCTTTTAATATGCTTATAATTTAATTGTGTTTAATTAATACGATTTATTTTTCAACTTTTTATTTCAAAAAACAACGGATGAAATTTTGTTTAAATTTATTTTTAAGACATACTAACATCCTAAAATATTATTTAAAAACTTTAATACAAATGACAATTGGTTGGCATTTGACATTTGATTGCAAAATGACAATTACAGTTGACAGAAAAAAATTCTCGATTAATTCAGTAAACGCCGTTTTCAATAATACAAACAAACAATTCGAACGGATGAAATTATTAGCGATTTGGGAATAAATCGCAATTAAAACTAAACGATAAATTTATCAATTTGAAATTCATGAATATTTAGGACTATTTTTATATATTAAAATATAAGACGTTGCTTATAGGTGTATTAGCTTTTACAATTACCTGAATAATAAACACAAATTCTTTAAGAGAATCAACATGCAATTAAAGTACAAGTACATTAGTGCTACAAACTATTTAAAATTTATTTTAAAATAAAACAATTTTATACAACATTTATATGAAGTTTTTTTAAACATTAAATATATTTATATATATGTAGCTAGTATTGTTTTTTATTAAAAATATATTCTTTAATATTTTATAAATTAAGTTTTCTTTTTTTTTTTAAATATATTTTTTCTTAAAATTTAATTTTAGTGAAATTATTAGTAATCACAGATTACAATTATATTAAACTTGTTTTTTTTCTTCTTTTTAATAACATTTATAGTAACAAACATTAAATATATAATAATCTTAATATATAATTTAATTTTTTTTTTATTTTAAATAGACTTTTTTTTTGACTAAATTAATAATACTAATTAGTTTTTATATAATGCTCTAGTGGTAAAAATACGAAACCGGGGGAATAAAAATTCATTTTTTTTTTCTTAATATTTTTTTTATTTATAAAAATTAATGGGTTCAGTTTAAAAAAACATATTAATTATTTAAAATTAATAATTGTCAAATAAAGAATTTGTTAATTTTAAATTATTACACAATTAAGATATTTTTTAATATAAAAGCAGAAAATCTAGTAAATGGAAAAGTTGGACATCTTTGGGTATTTTTATACACTAGATGCAATTTTAATAACTACATATATTTAAACTTGTTGATTTTACTGGATTGGTAACTTAACTAATCAAAGTTAATATTTAAAAATTTTACGAAATTTTCAATTATAAAATTTAATTTTAAATAATTGATAAGGAGTCGAAATCCTTAATTCGAGTCTAAAAGTTTAAATATAAAATAGAAGTATGATAATTCGGTTGTAACTATCTTGAACTGATCTCTTCTTTAGGGAATGCCAATGATAAGTCAATGATAAGTTTTGAATTACCTGATCAATCTTTCACTTTTTTGAGTCATTACTAGGGAAGTGTTTACAGCAAAGAATATCTATTGTTAAGAAGTAATTTCACTTGGTCACGTGATAAATTAAAAATTTACTCAAATTGTTGGAAGTAGATAGTAAAAAGAATACATGCAAGAAAAAGACGGAAAATTAAAAAAAAAACATAGTAAAATTGCATAGTGTGTCGAAAATAATAAACCAATTATTAAGTACATATATCAATTTTAACACCATGTACTGAACTAAAAAAATTTTTAAACAAGACCGCCACTATATATTTTTCACAAAGTATTTTAAATATTTTAAATATTCAATATTGCCAAGATTAATTCGTTTTAAAATATTTCAACACCATGTATTCAACTAAAAAAATTTCAAACGAGCCCGCCACTATGTATACACGCAGTTTTAATTTCAGTAGTTCCTATACCTGATACATTATACTCATGCATAGACAATTTTCTAAGAGACCGCCTTTAAAATTACATTACAAAAATAAATAGTGTTTTTTCATACATGTTTTCCTATACACAGTGAATGTGAAACAAAAAAAAATATATTGTATATGCTTATACATGTAGAGTTTTTTGTTGTAAAAAATGTGTTAGGTTTAGTAAAAGTTTGATAAAAAGTGTGAACTTATTTCTTAGCAAAAGGTATACTTTGGTTTACTGGGCTGGGCAGGGCAGGGAAGGGTAATAATATATTGGATTAAAACTAAGAAATAAAGTTTCATTTTATATTAACTAAAAATAGTGTTTCAAAAGTTATTGATTTGAATAAACTATATCTACTTTTTAAAAAAAATTGTAGGCAAACCATTTGTATCAGCTTTTCAGACATTTGGAAATCCAAGATAATGAATTATACATTATGTAGTAGTTAATCATTGTTAAAAGGCAGCGCACTCAGAGAAAAAATTAAAAAAAAGAGCTTATTTAGCGTATAAACCTTGTATTAAATAAAAGTTTATTCGAAGACCTTATTTTTTTGGACAACAACTGTACAACAACTTAATTCATTTCATTCAATTTAATAATAATGATAATAATAAAAATAATAAAAATAATTATATTAATAATAAGCCCATTATTTTCAAAAATAAATTAAAAATCATTTAATAATTATAACACTTTGTTCATTAACAATAATTTTCAATTATTTTATTTTTAATTTTTAAATAATTTTTTAATTTTAACAATATATTATATAATATATATTTAGAAGGATATGTATATATGGTTCCAATACTGTAAGTTTTGGTTTTCCTTTGAGGCTTCCCTAAATCAAATTAAAATTAAATGCGATTTTTTAATATAAAAGTACAAAAATTAGAGATACACTTTTAAGGGTGATACAAGACAATTACATAAATAAATTTTACTCTAAAAACAAATTAATTCTTAAATTCTAACTTCATAATTGATATTTCGTTTTTTAATAAAAAAGTATACAATTATAGCATTTTTTTTTAAAAATTAAATTAAATATTGGCAAAAATTAATATAGAAAATTATTTTGGAAATTTAAATTAGACAAACATTTAATTTAAAAATAAAAAACTTGTCTATTGTTTTTCTAAAACATTTGTTACATCTTTCAGTATAAAATTAGTAATACCTTTTGGATGTATTAGTGTTAAACTTTTACTATTTGGTATTACATATGCTGATGTAGGTGTTGTTGCTGTCTTAATTGGACACAATGATTGAGAATTTTTAATTGGACTAATTCGTTTACCATCACTATTACAATTTAATAAAATAAAATTTTTAGCTTCCTTTGTTGTACAACAATTATTTCTATTTATATGAAATTGATAATGTTGATTACGATGATGATGTTGATTTTCAATAACATTTAAATCTAATGATTTTCGTTTTAATTTATTTACATCATTACTTACAATAAAATCAGTACAAATAATATTATCATCATCATTATTACCAACATTATGACGAATACCAACGTCATCATCATCATCATCATTATCAATATCTTCAATACTACTATAATTACAATGTGAATTTACAATTATTGAACAATTTTTATTATCATTATTACTATTGTTATCATTATTTTGCATATTACATACATTATTATTATGATTATTACTATTATTATTATTGTTATTATTGTTGTTATTATTATTATGATTGATACCATTACAATAAGTTATTGAATCAGAATTTTTAGTTGAATTTTTACAATCAGATGAACAACCAAAGGGATCAGTTTGACGAAATATAATTTGTTGTTGATGTTTATTACTTAAATCCGAAAGGCTAATATCATTTTTTAATAAAATTTCTAAATTTTCAATTGAATCTTTCAGGCGATCTGAATGTTCCATTGCGAAACCTTTTTTCAAATCTGTTACAGGATTTCTAGGACATACTTGTGGTATTGGTTTAGGTGTTGTACTACTATTACTACTACCACTTTGAGAATTTTGTGACATTTGTAACAATTGATTTGATTGTTGTTGTTGTGGAGTTGTAGTGGTAGATGTTGTTGTAGATGTTGTTGTTGGTGTAGAAGCTATAGTAGCTGCTGTTGATATACCAGTTCCAGTGCCAGTACCAGATTGTGAATCTGTTAGTGATTCATGTAAATTAACAGCTTTAATGCTTGGAATTGTCTGGCCACTTGTAGTATTTACACTGCATGAACTATTTGATAGGCTAGGTGTTATACATGCACTAAATGTTGTACCAAATGATGATGAAATTTGATGCTGACGACATAATGATTTACGACGTTGTGCTGTTGGATTATTTTTGGTTAATGTTATATCTAAATCTGGCGGAAAATCTTCTGAATTTGTACTACTCTGATTTTGTAATATATTATTTGGAATGGTATTATTACTTATATTACTATTATTATGATTTAATTGATTATGTTGTGCAATTAATGTTGTTGTTGTTTCATCAATATTATCATTATTGATTTTATTTGGAATAACTTGTAATTTTCCTTTCAAAAAATATGTAACCATAGTACCTTTACCTTTAACATTAACATTACCACGTAATTGTAAAATGAAACCTCGAGGTTCTAATAATTGGAAAACTTCATGTGTGACCTAAATTTTTGTAACATAAAAAAAGAAAAAAAAAAACATTAGAAAATTTGTAAATTTGATTGATTTATTAAGGTTTTGTAGAATTTTTTAAGAAGTAAATAAAAAATATTATTTACTTGAATATGGTCTATTATTCCAGTTGAATCCATTCGACTTGCAACATTGACAGCATTACCCCAAATATCATATTGTGGTTTACGTGCTCCAATAACACCTGCCACTACAGGTCCTATATTGATGCCTGTATATTGTAAATAGAATTTTTTTAATTTTTAGAAATTTTATTTAAAAATCGATTAAAGAATTTAAATTAAAGCTAAAACAATTGTTTGAAAAAAGCAAAAAAAATTAATATTTATTGAGGAAGTACCGTTATATTTTAAAAAATAATTTTTGGGATTAAATTAGAACTTTCAGTCATTCATTTGCTAGTTAGATAATTATAAATAAATACAATTTATAAAACTTCTCATGGGATAGAGAAAAACTTCCTAGTCCTCAGAACTTTAAGTTTGAGTTTGGTACACAGATCTAATGATTGAGTTGAGAAAATTACTACCACGACCATATGATAGAAAACTGGAACCATTATTTCCAGTAAAACAAGAAGATGAGTATTCATTCTTAAAAGAAATAAAATCAGGAAGTTTTTCGAACTTGTGCGTTACTAACTATATACACAAGCGTTCTACATGTAGTACAAGATGTAACTGTGGCAACATTCGTAAGTAGGATCAACTATTGACAAGAGCACAAAAAAGTTACAAAATGCAGTAAAAAATTAAAATTAATGAAACCAAAAATGTTTCGCGGATAAACGGTACCAATAAAAAAATAGTAGATCGAGCTAAAATCAATTTAAGTAATGTAGGCCTACTGATCGTATAGTGAGTTAAGTACCTTGAAATGACATTAGATGTCAAGCTAAAGTGAAAAGAATATAGAATGAACAAATTTGAACTAGATAATAAAGTTAGGCAAAATAAATGGTACATACTGGGATTAGAATACTCTGTTGAGGGTTTCTTTTTAAAATTGATTATGTAAGGCTTAAAATTTCTTCATTAAATATCAAAAGTGTTTTGACACATATGGTAACACTTTTTAATTAAAAATAAAAATAGTAAATATGTATAAATTTACCAATTCTCATACGAAAATTATTAAATGAATGTGTATTAACTTCTTCAATTTTATCAAATAATTGTAATGCATATTCTGCCATTGATGTAACATGTCCAAAATTAATCATATCACAGGTTTGAGCTGTTAATCCTGAAGCTGCCATATATGTTGCTCCAGTACTTTTAATTTTTTCAATATAACTGTAAAAATCATAAAATTAAAATTTGTTTTATAATAATATTGCATAATATTTTAATAAACTTTTTATTAATTTTCAATGTTTTCCTAGAATTTTCTTTCATTATTTTATCATTTTACAAAAATTTTCTTTTGTTTATTTTTCCTTTTGTTATAATTTAATCTTCAGTTATTTTCATATTGAAATTACTTCTAACCGTTATATTTTACTGTTATTTTTCTTGAAAATAAAACTTTTTTAATTACATTAAGTTAGATTATTGTATTTAAAAAAGAATACCTGTTAATTGTATTGGAAAAATAACGAAAATTGTAAAAGAAATTAACATTAAAGAAAGAAATTATAATAAAATGGAAAATGGAATGAAAATTTTTCAAAATGGAATATTTTGTTTTAAATTTTCATTTGTTTTTAAGTAAATTATAATTTTAATGATTTTTTTGAATATAATAAATGAATGATTTTTTTAATTAACTAAAATATTTAACTTAAATAAAAGAAAATAATATATATGAAATAAAAAGGTTTGGCTTTTAAATGAATACAATTTGACTAAAAGAATTTTTATTTCATCTAAATTTACAGAGAAGACGGAAGAACTAATTTTAGATAATTGAATATTAGTTTTAAAGTCATATGTACTGTAAATCGCTTATATTACATTGTACTGATATGTAAATAAAGTATATTTGTAAATTAGTTTATAATTTGCTGGTTTATAACAGTGAAATTATATTTTTAAATGGTACACTAATTAAAGGTGTTGGGAATTTTGGCAGTCACTCATTGTATAATAATATTATAAAAAACCAAAACTTCTTTGAATAATGTGATCTAGAGTAAGTCAATCAATGATTGGTACAAAAGAAATTGTGGGCGTTTTTCTTCTTGTAATCGGATCTATGCTCATAACAGATGTCGAGCGCTCAAAAACAAATTATCCTCAGATTAGAGTTATATCCGAACCCTGATTGCTCTGAGTTGAAAAAGAAAGGCCCAGGGCTGGAATAGTCAATTATCACATTGTATTTTATCCAAAATATAGTCAAATGTCAAGTTATTAGTAATGTTAAATCAAGAGAATGATTCTAAAATTAAAGATCAACCATTTGAAAGTACGAAAACTTACGAAAATTGTGCTCTGAACGCACTCTGAGTTGAAAAAGGACACAAAACGGATAATCTGAATAATCTGAGCACAAAAAGAAACACTATTTTTCTTGACAGATCTGACTCCGCTCTAATTTGACAAAGAAAAACTTCAATTATTTGAATTGCAAATTTTTTATTCCACAGTTCATTTCAGATTTTAAATTCGGATGGACGACTTATTATTAATATTTGCTCATTAGATAATGAATTTACTTAATCTTTTTAATAGTGTTTTATTAGAGAGCTCAGAATCGTACCGTACTTATCAGGTGACAAGGATTTCTACTTATAAGGAATAACTTTTTTATATATTATTTATGAATTCCCATTTAAACTGAGTTTCAGATCTTATTATTTTTTTTTCAAAAATACAATTATTAAGAAAACATCAACACCCTCTACATAAATTTTAGTTGTTTGTGCCTATATTAAAATACAACACGTCATCAATTTTTTTAAACCGGAAATACAAAAATTGGCAATTAATCAAATTCCGTAAACGTACAAGATTCTTTAAAACAACGGTGTGTCTTAATACTTTAGAGGTAACTACTGTATTGCATCTGCCCAGATTTTTAAATTATACTCACATTTTTGTTTGCTTGATTAGTTTACATAAAACTTTTCAAGTTCAGACAATTATATTTTAAATTCAGAGTATTTTCATATAAAATAAAATAATTTATTTTTAAAAATCAGAAATTTTTTGAAAGTTGATACTAAATCTGAATTAAAAAACAAAACAAGTCTGAATCTATTTGGGAAAATTCTGAATTAAAAAAAAAACTTAAAATAAAATTTAAAATTTAAATTTTTAAACAAATCAGAATTTATTTACTAAATATATTTTATACCTAATACTATTACTATTTTTAGTACCTAAATATAATTTACCTAAATATGGTGCAGGGTCATAACTCTCAGTGCGACATAAGTTTACTAATATATTTTTATTTTATCATATTTTAATCATGAAAATTAGAAAAGACTTTCAGGAATTATTTTTTAGTAATTGAGTCAAAGATCCCTTAGGGACTTATTTCCTACAAAATGGGTCATAAGTTCCTAAAGGATTCTGACGCTGGGAGTTTCGACTCTGCATCCCAAAATATAATACCTAAATTAAATTCATTTTGTTAATAGTTGAAATGTCATGTATATAACGGTAAATACCAAAAAAATCCTTTACCAAATAATTCGTTTTAATTTAAACTTTAATTTATTTTATTATTAAACAGTATATTAGTTTATAAAATTAAATTAAACTTTATCTTAACCCTTTTTTTTTATTAAGTTTAAAGTTCAATATAAAAAAAAACTTAATTAATTTTTCTTTTATTTATTTTATTTTTTTTTCCTAATTGATTGACAATATTAAATTAAAGTGTATAGGAAAGGTAAAAATTAATCCAATAAAACATTTACAACACTTTACCATGATCTATAGATACAAATCGTGTTAAAAAAAACCTATTTACAAAATATTCTGGCCAAAAACAAAAATCTATTTAAACAATAAATACAAAAAAAAAACTTTGTATCTTTAAGATACTCTCTTGAACTTTTCTTCTGGTTTATTTTGTTTTTCTTTTATTCTAACCTTTATCAACAAAAAAAATAACAAATTTTCTTAAGGTTACAAAAAATTTTCCATTAATTACAAGTAAACAATGAAGATAAAAAAAAACAAATACAACAAATAAATACAAAATAAAAGAAAATATATAAAAGAAAAATAGGAATGAAAATTCTTTGGATAAAAAGAAATGGATGGTTAGTCATTATAATAGATTTAGTTTTATTTAAAAACGAGGAAGAGTGTGGTAGAGTAGACTGTGTCAACTCTGGGATACCCGTATGACCGTTATATAAACATTGTATCATTATTATTATAAACATTAATTACTTTTGGCAAAATTTCAAACATACCAGCTTTATTAGGTGTAGTGTAATGCTCACATAAAAGAAGGAGTTGTATGGCGGCTACTCGAACCCTCTGCAGTAGACCAACCAAACTTTGCAATAACTTTGGTTACATTACACTAAACTATTTTTGGCAAAATTTCAGACACCCAACTTCAATAGGTATAGAGCAATGCTCATATAAACTAAGAAGTTGTATGGCAGCTACTGGAACTCTTTGCAGTAGTCCAACCAAATTTTGCAGTAGCTTTGGCCATTACACTAAACTACATTTTGCAAAATTTCAGACACGCAGCTGTAATAGGTACAGAGTAATTCTTATATAAAAAAATAAGTTGTATGGCAGCTATCCGAAGCCATGGCCCAAAAGGCTGGATTTAAATAGCAATGACGGCTCTTGCAAAAAAAAACAAGATCCTAGCTCCTTTAGTTTTTGAGTTATCGTGGTGACGGACGGACAGACAGACGGACGGACATACATAGCTAAATCGGTTTATTTTTCGATTCTGATCCGATCCATAACTTGAGTCCATATCTACCCCCCCTCCTTCTCTGCGACACAAACGTAAAGGCAAATTTATTATACCCTTTGACTATATAGTCATACGAATATAATAACTTTTGGAAACTCCCTTAAGTTCTTTAGAAAATGAAATTAATTTTAAGTTTGTTATCACATTATTATTTTGTAATAAAATATATATGTTTACCCTAATAATTATATAGATACATATATATATATGTACTATATCTAAAGATTTTAAATAAAATATATACGTACCGAAAACGTTCTTCATTTAACAATTCATCAAAGTCAGCAATTATTTCATTTAACAATCTAAGACATTCTACACCTTCGTTGTTACCTTCAAGTTCAACATAAAATTCTGAAAAATTTGGTATTGATGCGAACATAATACAAACGCTGTCACATTGTTCATGGTAAAGGTCCTAAGTGTATATTTAAAGTTTTTTTTTTTTTTATTGACCATTTTGTGTTGTCCAGGGTCAGCATCAATGTTGTTGTTGTTCATCATGTTATTTAATTCCAGAAGATGATGTTATTTAATTCCAAAAAGATCAAAAGAGGTGGTAATTTATGGTCCCATAAAAGAAATAAAAATAAAAATAAAAAAAAAATATTTTATAAAAAGGAAATGTTTCTGGAAATTTAATGTACTAAAAAAACTATATTTGACATTTTATTCACCATTTGTTTAGGGCAATCATGTAACAAAAGATAAAAATTATCTAACGAATGAGTTAAATAGTAATTGAAGACAACTACAAGGTATGAAGAAGGATTATAGTTAAGTTAAAGTATTATTTTATAACTGTGAATTTAGGTATTTGTAATTCCATATATGGGTTTAGGAATTGACGACAGTAATTGGAATCTTATTTTGAACTTTATGTATTGAAGTGTTGCAGGTCTTGTGTTCTAACTTAACTTTTAAATTTTAATGAAAAGTATTTGAAGCTCTGACTGTTTAAATAAAAGTTTATGGAAGAATTCTTAACAAATATTGTAAAGAAGTTGAAACAATGAAACTACTCTTTCCGCACCGAAGATTCAACCGTTATTACTTGAAAAGTGTATTATTTAGTGAATATTTACTTTATAAATATACTAGCTAATATCCTGCGCGCGTTGCTGTGGCTCTCAATGGAGGTTTAATTTAAGTTGGTATAAATGTTAAATTTAAAATGTATTAAAGTAATTTTTTTAAACCGATTTTTCTAGGATTATTGTAGAAATTCTTAACACTTTCTGTAATTCAAAAAAGAACTAATTTCTCTCCAAAATTGGACGTAATTTACTTTCAAAAAATTTACTTTACGAAACACCAAGCCTGTTAACAGACTCAAATCCATTTTCAAGGTGCTTCACGCATACAAAATTTGAAGTCAAACGATCAATCAGTTTCTAATTTTGAGTAAAGTAACGAAAAAATCTGTAAAAAGCCGCTGTGCCGCAATATATTAACGGAAATCAACAAAAATTTTTTGAGACTTTCTCTTTGCCAAAATCAGAACTGCGCAAAATTTGACGTAATTTGCTTTTGGACAATTGTTGGTTTCCAAAAAAAAGTTTAAATACTTGCACCACAGCCGTTAGACTGTGGCGGTCCGTTAGAGCCAAATTTTTAGCCCACAATTTCTTTCTGTACCCAAAAACCTCTATATACAATTTTTCATTATAATCGGCTGAGCAGTTTAGGAGTCTATTCGCTAGATACAAACAAACAAACAAACTTTCGCTTTTATAAATATAGAAAGATAGATAGATTATATTGTATTTTGATTGATAATTGAATTATTTGTTAGATTTTAATTGTAAAATTTGGTAGAGTGTGGAATTGACAGATTAAATAAGTACAAAGTGATTTAATACACTTAAAATTGTATAGCACTGTACAAACATGGACTTCTCTTCAGATTTTTTTCAAAAACAATCAATTCAGAAGATGAATGTAATTAATGAAAGTGCAGAGTTTAAGTGGTAAGTTAAAAGTGGAGAAATATTTAAGTTGAAAGATTCAATAGAAATTTTTCGTGTATTTAAGTTAAGGATGTGTGTTCTTTGATTTTTAAATTGATATCTGGTATTCCTTAGACATTCTAGAGAGGTATCAAAAGTACACAACTTTAGAATTGCTTTAGAATTTAATTCTAATTCTTGCTAAATTTCTCTTTTGAACTAAATGAAAGCAATTGTTTTTAATTAGTCTTAATTGAATACTATATTCAGATTTTTAAAACGAAGAGAGTAAATATGTTCAAAACTATTAAATTGTACAAAAAAATGGCGATATGACTAAAACCCCAAAAAAATAACCAAAAGTCACTGGGAGATTATAATAAATCTGATAAGTAAGTTAAAAGTCCCCAAAAAAATTAAGGCATAATTCTCGATTATATTTTCAAATATGAGGGACAGATGACCTCCGGGATTTTTTTCATATCTCCTCAAAAATTTTACACGTGAGTTTTATTAAAATTTTTTATTTTATTTTTAAAATTTATATACTAAATGTTTTGTACTTAGAAATTGAATTTCTATGCGCACAACTACCTTAACCCCAGCCACAAAAATAAAGTATCTTTTAGATAAAAGTAAATACCAACTTCCTTTTAGAACATTTTTTTCAAAATTAAAAAAAAAATTTGGAACAATAAAAAAATATTTTAACTGAGTGGTAACTATCTAAAGAGGAAACGACACTTTTATTTTTAGAGAAAAAAGAAATTTTCTTGAATTTTTATAAATATTTTCATATTGCCTTTCGTTTTTTACTTACATCGATATTTTTATCACGACTTAAAAAATGTTCCGCAACATGAACCGGAAGGATGTTTTCCAACAATTTCCGGTTATAGGCCTGTAAATGTTCCATATCTTCTTTTTCCTCTGTTTAAATTGTTATATTATTATATTGAAATTTGATAAAATTGTTATTATTGTTGAAACAGTTGATATTGTTGTAACAGTTGATGTTGTTGTTGTGATGTTTAAAAAAGTCCCAACATAAATGCAAAGCAAAATTGTTAACATTTAAAAATTAATAAAATTCTTTTATTTTAATTTTCTTAAAAGGTTCTTAAAACTAAATAATATAAAAATAGCTATGGGGGAAGTTGTTAGATGCTAAGCATACTAACAACATAAAACTAGGGAAGGAGGGCTGTTAAAAATATTTTGCTTTTTATTAATTTCTGACATTTTAATTGAATTAAAAAGGAAAAAGTAATTGAAAAAAAATAAAAACTTTTCTTAGAACAAAGAACCAAACCGGAAATATTATTTTCAATGTTAATTAAATTAAAATTTTTTAAAAAAAAAGCAAATAGAAAAGAAAATAAAAAGGTAAGTAATTCGAAAAAAAAAATTATTTCAAAATTAAAAAAACTCACCTGTAGCTTGTAATTTCCATATAAAATCTAATCTAAATGTTGCTTCGGTTTGATGACTATGAAAAATTAGGGCGATAGTAAATATCACTATAAATATTAAATCGACTGTAAATCTTAAAAGGAAATCTGATGTATCATATCTGCTTTATATTAGAAAAAAAAAAATCAAAGGTAGAAAAGGGATAAAAGATATAAATATATATTTGTTTCATTTGCGTTTGAAAAAATTAGAATTAGATGAAAAATTTAATGTGTCATTTAATGTATATAAAAAATAATAAAATTTAAAAAATTTTACAGAAATTTTAATAAATTTTTATAAATGATGCATAAATGATATAAATGTGTGATCTACATTTTCCTTATAAATTTTAGCAAATTTCATTTTACAATGTATCTTAAGTTAAAAATGTTAAGAATTATATTTCTTTTTTATTTAAATTGACTGTGTGATCAAGCTCTTAAACCAGAAGAATGCCAGTGCTAACATCGCTCATGTAGCTTGGAAATTTTACTAATTTTTCAAAAACTTGAAAGCTCAACACGAACGTCCAGTGGTTACGAAACCCCTATTTCAGTTTTCATAAAAACCGTTTCTTCATGGAAAAATATAAGCGTAAGTCAAAATATAGAATTTTAAGATAAGTGGTATTAGATTACTTAAATATATTTTTTAAATAGTAAGTTTCATACAAAACAGTTTATAATGAAACAGTTTAGAAAGTGATATAACCAACTTCTGTATTTATTTATTTTTTTGTAGTACCATACAATAGAAAATACTGCATGGTGATAATAATCCTTTCGCTATTTGACATTTGGACTTCTTATTTAATTATTTTAATATGCACTACATTATTATTATTAGATGCTAGCTATTACCCTGTGCGCGTTGCCTCTCAATGGAGGTTTAATTGAAGTTGATGTTCCTGCTAAAATTTAACACAAAAATTACACACGGTGTAAGTGTTAATTTTAAAATGTATGAAAGCAATTTTTTTAAAACGATTTTTCTAGGATTATTCTAGTAATTTTTGAAACTTTCTGTAATTCAAAGCAGTACAAACTACATTCCAAAATTGGATGTTATTTACTTCCAAAAATTTTTTTTTGACCAATCGTAGGACATACATGTGTTACTAAACACCAAGTCTGTTAACAGACTCAACTCCATTTCCAAGTTGCTTCACGCATATAAAATTTGGAGTCTATCGGTCAAACCGTTTCAAATTTAGAGTAAAGTAACGCAAAAATCTATAAAAAGCCGCTGGGCCGCAATGTGGTAACGGAACTCAACAAAAAAATTTTTGAGACTTTCTCTTTGGGCAATGCAATATTGCGCAAAATTGGACGTAATTTGCTGCATGGCATGCTTCATGGAATTACGTAATTTGCTTCATAGAACCCAAAGACGTTAATTTCAAATTTCATATTTTCGTAAACCCTACCCTTTAACGAACTTATCACTTTTGTATTAAAGTTATTAATCAAAAAATGATGATGACTATATTATATAGAATTTAAAATTCAAGAGTTAAGAGTTTAAAAATTAATAAACTCAAAAGTCGAGTCGATTATTTAGTACAAAATCAAATAAAATGTTAAGTGTTCAGAATATGTGATTTGACATATTTATTATGTCTGTAGTAAAAATAAAGATTAAAATCAATTATATTTTTGGTATTTTTTTTATATTTTGAGCCATTCGTTGCAGTACATATGTTGTTCAGACATCTTTAATTTATAGAAATCAACTTGATTTGTACTTTTTATATGGTTGTCAAATATAAAAAAAATAAGAGTTGAGTAAAATTTTTTTTAAAATTAATTATAAAAGAATTTGAGAAAATCCTGTACAAATTTAATTTGGTTGGTTAGAATTTTTATAAAACCTTATAGAAAATCAGAATTAAAATCCGCTCAATTTTCAAAATCATCTTTATTTTTAATGGTCAAAAGATTTTTGAACAGACTCATGACTATTACAAACACATTATAGCAATTATTTAATTAGAATGTGATTGAGTAATTTTGTAATTAAATTATTTTATTTTTATTAAGTATATAATCATAATATTTTGCAGAATAATTCTATAAATTTTTTCAATATTAAAAAATTCCAATAAAATTTCGATTAAAAATTTTTTATAAAATTTTTTTAAAATTCATCTTGAAAATGTCATTAATAGTTATTTTAACAATCAGTTAGTCTAGCCAATTTGTTTTTTGTAATCATGTCATAAAAGTGACGTTTCACAATTTGTTGTATTAAAACTTAAAATTATGATTTTAATCATTTTTAGATATGTAGGGTTTTTTTTTTAGCTGGAGAATTTTAACCTACGCGAATACAATCAATTATGAGACAAGGATATGTTCACATCTTGAATATTCGAGTACTTTGACACCAAAAACAATTGTTTTCTTTAAAAGTTTTAAAAAATGTCAAAAACTATGTAAAATCTATCATAACTTATATTAAGAAAAGTAATTTTAACTTAATAAATGGTATCTACGTGAATACTAAATATTTCCTGAATTTCAAAAAAAAAATAAGCTTAAGTGATATTTAATCTGTCTAGAAGTCTAGACAAATTTTCTATTTTCTTCTATTGTATTTTTTAAACTCATTATTTTGTTTTTTTCACAAAATTCAAAAATAATATTTTTATTATAAATATTTCATGGCGTGGTTTTTTCTTTTATGAAGTCAAAACATTTTTTTTTTTTTAAATATAAATTTAAAGTGTTGGGCAAATAGAATTTTCACTTACCTTAAACTAAGTTCTTCCTCTCTCGTTGTATAGAAATATAATGAAAAAGCAAAATAAAAAAATCCAGTAAATAACAGTAACATTAATTTCAGAATAATTCTTAAAACTTGATAAATAGCACATGTCATCATTGATAAAAGTGACAGCAAAAGAAATGTCTATAAAATTTCGTAAAAATAAAAAATAAAATTATTTATAATGTAAAATTTTCTTTTAAAAATTTTTTATACATAAGGTTTAAAAAAAGAAAATATATATTTTAATAAAAATATTTACTATTGTCTGGCACTACAAATATATAAATAAATAAAAACATAAAATTTGTACTTAAAGTTTAAATATTAGCATATTAGTTAATTCCCATGTAATTTATTCTGAATAGCAGTAAAAACTGTTTTATCCCGTAAAGTATGCAATATTTTATATACTCAAAAATTGAAATGTTAACTGGGTTCAAAAATATTTTAATAAAGTGTACTTAACTTATCTTTAAATAATGAATAATTTAATTAATTTTTAATTTAATTTTAATTCTTATTTAATTTGTCAGGGTTTAAAATCATAGCTGCTTTGAATGTCTTTCTAAATATTAATTTTTTAAAAGAATAGCAGCTTCAAATCTAATGAAATTAAGGAACAAAGATGGCGTTTAAAACAAAAAATATTTAGAATTGTTAAATTAAATAATAATGATTTATTTATAGAATTTGAATTCTTAAAGCCACACACTTTAATTTTTAAAAATTTAAAAATGAAATAATTTGCAATTTGGGTGGTAAATTAAGTACTTTTTTTAAAATTAAAAAATTGAACCAACACTTTGTATTTAATTACAAAACAGCTTAATGATTGAAATGGAATAAGGGATCTCTTGGAGCTGAAAAATTTCAAATTGTTTTTCTATCTATTTTTAAAAATATTAATAATAAAAATAAAAATTAAAAATATTAATAATTTAATTTAATATATAAACTTACATTATTTAAAATAAAATAATCACATTGTGTATTATTTGGATTTATAATTGTATCATCTATTAAATTTATATTTACATCAGTTGCATTTAATACAGATGGTTGTATTGTTGTTGTATTATTATTATTATATAGTGATGGAGAACAGTCTTCGAAATTTACTAAAGCCTATAATTAAATAAATAAATAGATTTTTATAAAATTTGATTTTATTTAACTGCATTTGAATACAAACAATTTCAAATGTCAGAGGAAACTTAAGTACTACTAATTAGACAGCTGGCTACAAATTTAGTATTTTTGGTGGTAGGTATCCAAGAAATACAAAAATTGGTACCTAATACAATTCTTTTATAAATCTTAGAAAATTTTGTCTTTACAACCTAATTTTAATTAATGGGAGCGGTACAAAATCTCGAATTCCGAAATTGTTGTTTTTTTGGAAAATGTTTTTTTTGGCTCAACTTTAAAATAACTCACGAAAATTTGTAAAAAAAATTATATTCAGGATTGATCTTTTTTCCAGAATATTTATGCAAGCGTGAGATTCTTAATTAGAAGGGATTTAAGAATTGGATTAAAAGTCACTACACAATAAAAAATTGCCGCTTTTTACAGAATATTGTTGTAATATATTATTATAAAGTTCAAAAGAGTTGGTAGTATTTTTGTATGAAATAGGTAAGCTGAATTCCATAAAATATAAAAATCAAGATTTTATAAAACAAATATTTTGTAAAAACCAGATTTTGTTAAATGAAATTTTGTAAAAACAAGATTTTGTTAAACGAGATTTTGTGGTAGTTCCTTCATTGATTTTTCGACCTTTGTTTGCTCATGATATTTTATTTAACCACAATAAAATATAAAGTTTATAATTTAAAAAAAATTAATTGTGTATCATATATGGTCAGAAGAAACTTCTTGATCAAAAACCACAAAAATATATACATACACGCACTATATAAAAAATTTATGAGGTGTAATAAATTAGTTATTGTTTAATTATTCTTTAATATCCTTGACATCCTGATCCTTAAAATCACAGAGCACGTCAGAAGGAGAATTATAAAAACCCAAAAGATCAAATAAATAATAAAAGAAAATATATTGTGGTTAATTACTGGTTATCTCAGATAGTACGTGATAATTAAGATAATTGTATATCCTATACCTGTTGCTTAAAAATTGAATTAAAAATACAAAAAAAAGAAATGGTAGAGTAAAATTCTATTTAAGAATCATTAATTTAGTAAAATCAAATAATAAAAAAAAAAAATCTCTTTGACATTTTGAATTATAAATTAGAGATGTGAGTGAAAATGAGGAGTGAATAATGAATAAGATACAAGTTGTATAAAAAGTTTTATAAAAAGAATAATGAATTATATAAAGACTTTATTAACTTTTAAAAATAGGTAAACTCGTATAGCAATGAGTGTATAATTATATTACATAATAATATGGTATTTTATTACAAACTGTTTGCTCAAGGATGCTTATCATCTCATTAAAACAAAAAGGAATCTAAGAAGAAAGATAAAGAAAAATAGGGGGAAAAAATGGAATACTTAAATAGTTTAGATTTTATTATTTGTAATTTTTTATTTCCGACGCAAAATTTAACTTCTGAAAATGTATTTGATTTGTGAGATATTAAATTTAAATGCAATTTAAGTGAGGTTGGGTAAAATTTAGAATATTAAATTCAAATACAATTTAAGTGAAATTAATAATTAGTTGCAACACTAGGAAAATTTTAATGAGTCATTAAAAAAATTTAACAAAGTAATTTTTAAAGCTTAAAAGATTCAAAAAGATGCAGGACTTGCAATTTAATGTATTCAAACGAATTAACCACTTGAAAAGTATTGTATGTAAAGGAATAAATGGTGATAGGAATTATAATACAGTGTTGATACTTTGATTATTATTAATATCATGACTGTATATAATTCGGCATTAAATCATATGACTATATTTCAATTAACTGTATTTTATTTGACTGTATTTCATTTCCATGTTTTATAAAATGCCTCCTTGTCCAGAATCTTGTATAAAGACTTATTTAGTCAAGTGAAATGCAGTCAAATGAAATATAATCGAATGTTAATTTAGGGCAGAAAATTGTAAAATCCGGTACCGGTACTTGCTAATTAACTTTAAAAAATTTTTGTAGGTACTTTGAGAATTCCATTGCCAGTAAAAAGACATAAGTATCTACTTCATAATTCCAGGGAAGTAATAATATTTGGATTTCAATTTTTTTTGTAATTATTTTTAAAGTAAAATTACTTTTGCAGTTATTTTTGGACTTAATTTACATTTTTAGTTACTTTTGACCTTAAAATAATTATATACCAAAAAGTACAAACTTATTATAAGAATTATAATTATTTTAGAAAAATCAAGAAAGCATTATTTGTTAATTAAATTTTCAAAGTATCATTACAAAAATTTTTTAATGGTAATTAGAAAGTAATCATTACCAAGTAATGGCACTTAACACAGTATTAAAGTACCATTTTAATCATTACTTTACAGTTCGGGTTTAGGAAACATCGAAAGTGTATAATCGAAGGACATTGAAGGTACGCATAATAAAAATTTACGAGTACAAAAATTATGACAAATAAGGTTGTGGCAACGGGAAAATATACAATCAAATGACATTGCAGCTGATAAATGAGGTACTAGAAAATGACACATAGATATTTAATAAATAAAGAAATGTAAGAATTATTTTGAAAAATTCAAAAGATTTGTCATAAGGCATGGACTTTTTATACGCCCTATTTTATTACAGCAACGGAAGTTTTTCAATTGTCCAAAATGGAATAATCATCGCGACTGTTTTCCGTCACGGCACCGCTAAATTAACTTTATCTTTGTTATAACTAAAACAAATGTTACGAATAGTAACAATTTAATGATAGTATTAATACAATAAGTAATTGTTATTTCTTTTAAATTTTTTAATAAATTTATGCAAAATGAATGTGTGCAAGAATTACGTGGCGCGCGCCCTACCCAAAAAAACGGATACGGACATAATTAATCATCGCGGAAAAAGGCATTTAAAGTAATCCATCTTAAATATAATTTTAAAATTTTTTAATACTTACTACAGATAAAGAAGATGCAAAATTTATTAAAATTATTACAAAAAAACTAAAAAATTGTGATGTTGTTCTATTTCTATGAATTTTTTCTGAAAATTTTTTAGCACCAACCGGAAGCTGTAAAACAAAAATTTAATTAATTAAATTATAAGATAGTTTTTTTATAGATTTTTGTTTTTTAAGTAGGTATTCTTTAATATTTATAAAAATGAAAGAATAATTTTTTTCTTACCTTAAGGTTAATTTCATAAGAGGCAACAAGAAATACAATTATTAAAAGAAGAATTAAACAGACACTAGCTGTAAGATAGTTTAAAGAATTTCTGAAAAGATAAAAAATTTGTATTTGAAAAAATAATTAATATTAAAAAAAATGCAAAAGATAAGTTCTTTAAGGGGGGGAAATATGAATTTGAATAGAACTTTGCCACCCCTCCTCAACATACCTTTTAAAAACTATTAGGCGCATTACAATTATTCCTCCTAGTATTACAAAACTACAATAAAAGTATAATGTTAGCATTTTATCTGGCTCCGCTGAATACTATTTGGAAAAAAAATTATAAAAATATAAAATAAGTAATTAAAAAATTATTTTTTTTAAGAGAAAGTTTTAAATAATTTTTTTTTATATAAAAAATAATTAAAATCTGGTTCTGGGGAAATAATAAATGTAGGGTTGTACCTTTTCAACATTTTTTATTTTGTGTACTTATAGTTTTATTATATTTTATTTGAAGGCTATTTTGAATATTCTCAGCTCTTTAATTAACTAGGAAAATTAGTTCAAATGGAAATAAGCTTCATTATGTTGGAAACAATACAATTTAAAGATAAAAGAAGAATAAATAAAATGGTATCTATTATTTCAATAAGGCAATATTTTAAAATAATTGTACCCGTATGACATTACGTCAAAAGTGTATAATAAATTTGCCATCACGTTTGTGGCGCATAGAATGAGGAGGGATAGATGTAGACTCAAAGGTATCAATCGGATCAGAGGATCTAATCGGATCTAAGTATGTCCGTCCACCGCACGATTTACTTTTCGATAAAATTTTTTCAAAAGTAGTTTAGTTTTATGGAAAGATTTTGTGCAAAATTTAGTTGGGGTAGTGCAGTGGGTTCGGGTAGCTTTAATAGAAGCATTAATTTATATCTAATAAAGATGAATATCTGAAATTTGATCAATAGTAATTAACTTTAATGGCCAACGTCTGAATAAAATATTATATTATAGTCGGTGGAAGAGGTGTGAAGAGCCTGTATTTCAACTATTTTCAATATTTTCTTTTCTTCATAACTGAAAGCCTTAAAAGTTTGCCAAAAGTATTTAACCGGATGATATAATTTGTATATTACGGTCATAGGGTATCCCAGAGTTGATACAGTGTATTCTACTACACTCTTCCTCATTTTAGCACTAAAATTATATAAATTAAGATTTAAGAATACAAAGAACAATTGAAGAATAGGAAAGTTGTGGGAAAACTTATTTTTGGTTTTTATCTGTCATACTTGCAAAACTAGATTAATTTAATAAGGAACCATCAAATTACCAAAATTTCTACTTGTAATGAAATAATATATATCATTTTTACTTTAACTAAGAACTTTTTTAATTTAATTGAAGAATTTTATATGTCAAGTGAAGACATTGTATTTCAAATGAAGACATTTTTATTTTAATGAAGATTTTTTATTTTAAGTGAAATATAAAATTCTTCAATCAAAGTAAAAAAGTCCTTAGTTAAAGTCGAAAAGGTACAACAATCAAAATCAATGCTACGGAAACCAAATGTGTAATCGTTATTGCATTACACTTTATACCATATCACAGGAATTTTACAATAGAATGTCTTCTTATAGAAAGTGTCGTTATAGTTTTAAATATCTTGAATGCTGGTTGAATTTAACTTGTGAACAGTTATCCTTCAAATTGTGGATAAAAAATTAGGTGTAGTTTTGAAATGGCGGGAAGTGCATTTAGTAAGTAGAATGTAAAGTTGTTTCCTGCTGTTACTAAATTTCGTCTTTTCATGGAGTCGTATTTCATGAAATACTATTTATGATATTAATATTAACGTTTTTAAAATAATTGCTAGTTGTGTTATCTTGAAACAAGATTGGAACTGTGACAATCTTAGAAGAATTTCAATAGGTAAATATAAATGTTGTACTCAAAGAATGAATAACAACTCCAAATTTTTTTCAACATGGCCCTATCGTTCTTATTGTGCAGCTCAATAATAAGTAATAGTTGTGCAATGCAAAATCGGAGCCAAAAGAGACAACTTTAGAAACTGAGCAAATGTATTCGAATGTAACTGAGCAACATTCGCAAATATTAAGCAATTTAGGTCTGCTAAATTAATCAATCAATCAAAAAGCAGTCAAAAATACAAATTGATCCATTTAATTTTTTAATCAAAAAATAAAGATAGAAAAATTATCAAATTTGGGGACTTGATTCATTTGGGGTCATAAGTAAAGGTTGTAAAATTTAATAGAAAGCATCGTAGGATTTTCAATATTCTCCAGCAGACACTTTATAGCACCTTATCCTGTGTAAAGTTGTTTCATATAATCCATTTTATTAAATTGAGGAATATTTATTTTTAAATAATAAATGACATATTATATCAATCACAAGATAAGATTTCAATTAAAAAGCAATTAATTAAAGGTAAGATAATTAGTTTTTAATATTTCAAAAAAAAATAATTGTTTTTTTTTCATTAGTTGGAAAATTGAAAAAAAAATTTCTCCAAGTTTATCTAATTATTTTCAATTAACTACTACATCTTAATAAAACTTCTGCTTTCCATTACAATTTTCTTTTTAATATTTAATTTTTTTAATCAACTTCAAACTTACTTTTTTTTCTAAATTCACATCCTTAAAGGATAACAGAACCGATTTACAATGTTCTGAACGTAAATGATCAATACTACGTGCATCTATTGCTCTCATTAAATAATCATTAACTTCATCTTCTGGATCTTTATCTTCAGTAGCATCTGTGAAACCCAATCTAATAAATAAAACAATTAAAAATTAAGAATAAATTGAAATTTATAAGTTACTGGGTGAGAATAATTGCAAAAAACAATAAAACAATACAAATTTAAGATGGTGTTAGTAATTTACAACTTATTCTTGCACGAATATCTTGCATTTTATATTGATACTTACTTTGAAGTATTTTTTTGTGTTCCATGACCCATCATACGTAGTTCTTTTGATATATTACCATTAATTGCTAAAGTTGGTTTACTTTTTTTATTCTGGAATTGCAATTTAAGGAAAGGATATAGCATCATTCAAGGATTTGTTTATTTTTCCAATTTTCAATTGCCATTGACACGTAATAAAAATCAAGAAAGAGATGAATGTGTTTTTTTTTAATGAAGAAATAAACAAAATTCGATTAAAAATGGATTTAATATTTAGAAAATTAATTAAAAGGATTAAAATGAGTTTATTTTATGTAATAATTTTTAATTACCGGTCTATATGTATCACCCGGTATTATTAAATATGTTTCAATTTGATGATCCTTTAAATAAGAATTTCTTTCACAACCTTTTCCTTCTTCAACCTCATAATCACCATCCAAACATTTTAAAGTTTCCTTAGTAATATGAACTCGTCTGTGAATTAAAATTTTTTTAAATTAGTTTATGGCAATATTTAATATTTAGAATGAGTGCGCCAGTTAAATTGAAGGGTTATAGTGTTATAATTTTTAAATATGAATGTCTTTTATTTTTTTAATGGAATAAATTGATTTGAAGTTGTTATTAAGTTCAGTGCTGATGAATTGGAATTTTATCATTGGATTTGAAAATGGAAGTGTTTAGGAAGTGAAATTGTGGGAGAATACTTAAATAATGGCTTTAGAAAGTATTTCTTAAGACTATATAAATTAAGTTGTCTTAAGTGATTTGATTTAAAAACCAAGCAAATTAAATTCCCCAAATACCTCAGTTAGGGACCCGAGGTTTAAAAAAGCTTCAGAATGAACAGAGTATGTAATAATAAATTAGTAGGAATTTTTTAAATGATTTATAATTTTAACAATATGTTAAATGAACGTTTCGGGCTTTAGTCCCATTCCCATTTGTTATATATTTCAATGTTGGAAATATATATGTAAGGACATGGAGAGGAATTTTAGAGTTAGATACTTAAAGAGGAATATTCTCATCATGCCAAAATAATTATGTATGTATATTGTATACGTATATAAGAGATCCCGATATTTTAAAAGAGCTGAGTTTAATACTTTTGAAAGATAGTATTATAATTCATTTTATAAATGGAACTCCAGTTTACGGACTTTATTATCATTTTAACAGGCATTAAATGTCATATAACTAAATATCAAAAACTTGTAATTTGAAATCCATGAAATTTAATACATCTTCACAACGCCTGTGCTTCAGCGACATATGGGTTAATCTTTTCTAAATTTTTTATCCGAAGTGGAAGGAGTTACTTGTACTGACACTCAAATTTTAATATAAATTATAAAAAATTAACTAAATTTTAGTACCGTAAATCTATTGTGATTCTGTTTTTATTATTTATTTAAGGATAATTTTGTACTAAACTTTACTGTTATTTTGTTACAAATAATGATTCTAATTTAAAATAAATTCATAATAAATAAATAATTATATAATTTCAAAGTTATATTGAAAACTTTCCAAATTAAATTTAAGTATTATCTAAAAATAATTTAATATTTAATGGATTTAATTATTTTACAACTAAAATTAAATATTTATTAGAATTTTTAGAAAAATATATTTTTACTTTCAATTCTAAAATCAGATTATATTTAATAGGATTTAAAAGTAATTGAATAGTAGAAAAGTATAACAACAAAATAATTAAAGAATGTTCATTTATCATCAGATTATAAGTGAGGCTCTTCAGTGTCGCATATCATATTTGGATTACTAATAATAGTCACTATTTGTCTGTTTAATAATTTAATTTTTAGATAGAATTTTGTGTGAAATATGTAATCTCTTCCCCGAATTTTGTTAACAAAAGGCTCTTTAATGTTTTTAAGAATATAATATTAAAAAAACATAAGTTCGTTTTAAGTTAATTTAAAATATATATAAATAACAATGATTTAGCCAATTTTCCCCTTAACGTGTTTGTATTACCAATCTAAATTAAAAATAACTATAGCTCTCATTGTATATACCTCCGTTCTTTAAAATTTATGTTCATACATATTATGTTTATATATCTTCAAGTATATAATGTGAATGAAAGACATTGTACTTATACTCGTAAATTTATGATAAAATCTTCTTTTAATACCATAAAACTTTTAAGTGTTGAGTCATTTTCAAGTGAAAAATTTAAAAGAAAAGAAAAAAAGTTTACGAGTTTATAAAACAAGGGACCCAGTAAGATCTTAATTTAAAATTTAGAGAAAAGCACATTTTTGTATTAATAAATGGAAGTCTTACTTTGACTTGTATTATTTTTTTCAGATGTTAAGTGAGTTTTTTCAGAGAAGGTGTGGGTTCAATTCCCGTACAGGCCATGAAATATTTATTTGAAAAAATAATTAATGAAAAATTACTTTATTTTACAAATCCCTATTCTAAAATTTAAACTATATGATATACACAAAATAAATAATACTACTTATACTACTTATAAAATAATACATAGTGCTGGTGCACATCCGAAAAAGAAAAGCCCTTTCCAATTTGCAAATGCATTGAATTCGCATGTAAATATTTATTAAATAAAAAATTACTTTTTTCAGTAATTTTCCTACCAAAAAAAAATTACGATTTGTGCGGGGATCGAATTTTCACTTCCTTGGTTAATAAGACAAGTGCTTAATTACTAGTGAGGTCCCTTATAATACTATTGTTATCATACTCAGCCCACCATTTTATCATAAAGGGGGGTTGTAAAGAAAATTGTTATGTTCAATAATTTTACTAAAAAATAGTTTTTCCGATCTGACAGGAGATCGAGTCTGCACCCCTTGGCTAACCTTAAATATATAAACATAGTTTTAAATATTATTAAAAAATAAATTGCATATATTTAGGCGAGCTGACATTGTTGATAAGGAAAGAAAAACTCCAATTTTGTAATTTACATAGTATGAGAATAATTCGTTGGTTTATACCTTTTTTCTATAAAGTAAATGGATATTTCCTTTAAGTGCAAGTTTATTTAATAACAGTAAAACTTTAATAAATATTATTATTAAACAGCAGAAAAACTTAGTTAAAAATTCCTAAAAAGTAATACTTTTCATTAAGATTCGATCTTTGATTCAGTTACCCTATGATTTAGATCTAAAACTATAACTGTTAATAGAAAATTTGCATTTAAGGAACTTTTAATTAAAAAGAAAAATACTTTTAATAAAAAAAATTAATAAATCAGCACAAATCAAACGCTTAAAAAAGATTTGTTATATTTATAATATTTAGGTAGGTTCTGCTGCTAGGTAGGTGAAAGTGATTGCAGTTTCTTGAAAAAGCTTTGGTAAATAAGTACTCTTAGAATTAAATTAAATTATAGGATTTAAGTACTAATACTTTCTGTAATAAAACTGTGCAAGTGCAAGTCAAATTCAAGTTTTTTTTTTAACAGTATTTAAATGAGAGAAATAGACGGACAGTCAATTAAACAAAATTCATTTTAAATGAAAAATGTTAAGAAAAAAACATAAAAATTAAAACAAAAAGTTACTTGTCTTTCGTACACTTTTCGGAGAAAATGATGTATGTATATAGAAATATAATCATATGATGCTAACAATTATATATGTGTTCACATGATGTTATTAAAATTTTTTTTAAGTACTCATTGAATTTTTTTTTTTTCTAGACAAGTTAAATTGAATGTAAAATTGATAATATATGTTTTTTAATTTATATATATATATATTTTTTTTAACTTATTTTTTTAGCAGGATTAATATGCGATACTCAAGGTGGTACAAATATAAAAAAAAAAAAATTAAAAAAAAAAATTTAAAATAATAAATTGTTAAAAGAATATGACTTTTAACTTTAAAAAGAGATTTATTGGAGTTTAAAAATTTTATATATGATATATGAGATGAGTGCATATATGTCAAGTGAGGGTTGAGTTGAAAGACAAAGTTTAATGTGTTGTCATATTTTTTTTTTTGTTTATTTTTTTTTTTTTAGAATTACGAGAGTACTTAAATTTTTTATTTTTATAATACCTTAAAACATTTTTACAATTTAATATCAAATTTAGATCATTATTTTAAAAGTTATTGCATTTTACATTATAAAAATGATAGTAAAATGTATTATTATTTATAAATCACTTAAAAAAAGTTATTGTTGAAAAGATTTAAAATAAATGTTTTTATTGTTTTTTTTTTTTTTTAAATTAAAAGTTAAAATGAGATTTTGTTACAAAAAATGTTTAATATGATTATTTATTTAAAATTGATCAAAGCCGAGGAAATGAATTTTATCGAAGAATTGGATGAAGATTGAATCTGTTAACAACACTTATAAAATATTTTTAATGTTACTGAAAGTTTTGAGTTCTTTTGTAACCGAACAGTCACTGCAACTCATCCTAATTTTGAGGAACATAAAGATGACATGACAGATTAACTTGGATCAAATTTAAAGGTTTTTTGTTTATTTATTTTGGAGATATACTAATAAACCCAGGGGTGCGTTAGAAAACTTTCACAATACGTACGTCCGTGGTCATATTTTCACCATTTGCATTTCCTATCTTTGATTGATAATTCGAAACCCTGTATATCAATTTTATCCAGACTCCCCAATAATTACATAACGTTTAAGTTTTAAAAACGATTCGGAGGGTGATGCTTTTCCCCCTCTAATTTGTCTCCTGTTTTTGGGGATAAAAAATACTATACTAAAGTTACTAAATTGGGTCCACGTGAACTTGATCCTTTTTCAAATTGAAAAGCACCGAATTCATGTGAAAATATATACTCTTTTCTTATATGCAATTCTTAAGGGGTTAGTGACTAAATCCACAAAAAAGAAAAATTCGTAATGACTTTTGCCAAAAAAAAAAAAAAATCCACAAGAAAAAACCGACTAATAAAAAAAAATGATTAAGCCCTTTTCCAGAATATTCAAAATATGAAATTGCATTTATTTAAACTTTAATATATATTTATATTTCAGAAAATCAGTTCGCCTAAACATATGCAATTTGAATTTTTGGATTTTTTAATTATGGGTTTCGATTTGTGGATTAAGTCGCCAACCCATGCTTAAGTTGTAGGGTAAAAAGAAAATGAAGTTAACAATCTATCATATTAATAATAATATTTTAAAATATTAATAAATTTAAAATTTAAAAATTAAATTACAACATTGTTTTTGAAATTTATTGTAACAGTTTTATATTAATTTCGGAATCTCTTAATTTCAGTAATTTTAAATTTAAAACAACAAGTTTGTAGGACGAAGGATTCCATCCAAAAGCACTCTATCATCACGCAATCGTCAGAAAAGACTTCAAAAATTAAGTTCTTGAATGGAGAATCACAAATTTTTTGAAAAATTCTTACATAATATTTAACATTGATCTGAAATATGTTCAATAGATCACGTAACTTGGAAATATATATATAAATATATATCTATAAAATTTATTATATAAAACGTGGTTTTATCTTCAAGGACGATTTTATCTATTTACAAATATGTGCTTTTTTTTGTATATGTATTGCATATATATATCCATGGTTATTTAAAATATTTATATATAAAAATAATTATTCTAAAAGAACGTAGACGAAATTTAATATTTTGCAGATATTGTTAATATAACAAATAAGTCAAATCAAAATATTTTTTTCAGCCTTTTATTTTCTTTCTTTTATGTCTTTCAAATTTTTATATATATATGTATATACATATACATATAAATAATAAATACTTTTATTAAATAATAAATAAAAATTCCATCATTATAACTTTACTAGAGAGACATATCTATGTTAAAGGTTATCTTAAACTTCACGTAGAATATTGATGCCAAAACACCTTGAAATGTAGGCATAAAAGTGTGTATAATCATTCTCAATTTTCCTATTAACCTATAAAACATCAGATCAAAATGCGTCATGGTATATCAATCAAAATATAAATATAATTTTTGGGGGGAGGGCCATAATTACCAAAAACAATGGAAATAAAGTCGAGTTAGCAATTCTATCCAATTTTCAAATAAAAATGTTCAAAAAATAAGATAAATGAAATGAAGTCGATTAGATTTTATTATCCAAAAAATCCAATCCAAACAAACTGAATAAACAATAATTACCTATTTTAAATTCACTACCTTGAGTATAAAAATATTGAAATATTCCGGAAACAGGGAAAAATTTGATAAAAATCAAATTTAAACTTAAACTTTACTACGACTTCTACTAAGCAAATTACTTAAATGCTAATGCTGAATTCAACTCTAATATTTTAACAATATTGCAAATACAAAAATAATAATGGGAAAAGGGGGTAACACAAATTTAAAAACTAACTATAAAACTCCTTCTAATATATAAATATTCCGTAAAAAGTTTTCCAGAAATTCTAGTTTTTAAGAGTTAGATACAAAATCAGAGTATTTCCCTTTTTCGGAATAAATGGAAGGGTTTATCTTCATTTTTCGATTTTATCTCCATTGTTTTTGGTAAAAAAGTCGAATTTGCTTTATTTCTTTTTTTTTTGCATTCGCCTTTATTTTTTGAAAATTTGTATTCGAAATAAGATAGAATTGCTAATTCGACTACATTTCAATTGTTTTTGGTAATAAAGCTGCTTCGACTGTATTTCGTTGGACTTTATTTCACCCCTCCTAATTTTTTTTCACTCATTGTTCTATTGTTTAAAATATTGGTTGTGCTTTACTGATATTTATACGTATTTTTACAGTTCTTTTGATACTTTCAGTAGTTACTTGGTATCATACTTTTGTATTTTACTTTTAAATTTACAAATTGTTGTATTAAAATTGTTAATTATACACTCATAAGTTTTAAATGTGTGATATATATTAATATTAAACTTATTATTAAATAATATTGGAGTTTTAAATTTTACTACAATTAATTAAAACACCAATTTTATATATATACACAATATTTTTAAATTAAAAATCCGTAACATTGTATAACCCTTCAAAAAACCAAAAACAATAAAATTTTAAATTTTTAACTCACCCTGGAATACCACCACTTTCCATATGATTAGCTAATGTAACATCATTTGACCATACATCAAATTGCCATTTAACTAATCCTAAGACACCGCAATGTACACGTCCAGTATGTATACCAACTCTCATATTGACATTAACAGCCATAACTTCTCTTACCAATCTATCAAAAAAACAAAAAACAAATATTAAAAATTATTCCGTTTAAAAAAACAGTCAATTCATCTTCAGATAAAAAAAACCAATCCATTAAAATTGAGTTTTTATTTTGTAAAAAAAGTCACATAATTCAAAACAAAACAAATTGTAAGTTATTAAATTACATATGTTTATACGTACACTTATATATACATAAATAAATGTACTTACGCTATTGCATCAATCATATCTAAACCCATTTCAACTGCACAATGTGCATGATCTGGTCTTGGATCTGGTAATCCAGAAACACAATAATAACAATCACCCAATAATTTTATACGAAGACAATGATGTTCGGCTGCCAATCGATCAAATCTATTTGAAATAAATAAAATTGGAATAAAAAAAAATTAAATAAGTGTATATACAATTGATGACATAAAATGATTAAATAACAAATAACAGTAAATTTTGTAAAATATAAAAAAAACAAATTCAATCTGTTATAATGCAGGAAGATTACAGGGTCATCCAAAGGACATGGTGAGCTAATCGGTTTTTGTTATAAACAATGAATCATTATATTATTGTTCAAGTCAGTTAAATCGATAATCGCTTTTTAATATTAATCGATTAATTTTTTTGGAGATAAAATTCTTAATATTACAAAGTCTTTCTCGATTATTTTGTACTTGAAGTTGTAACTTGAAAGTTTTTTTTATATTTTTACTTATAAAAGTAAATTTGAGCTTTTAAATGTATATTCGTCCAAATACTTTCCCAATCCTTATTATCATTGATATTATGAACAGTCCTCTCCTAAATATTCGATTAAAAATTTTGGAGTGATTTTGGTGCAATTAAAGTTTTAGAATAACCAAAGCAATTAGTTGGATGGCTTTTGATGATTTTTATTGCCGCTCGTATATAGAGTATATGGGCTTTATAAAGTTAAGTTCGACTTGAGTTGTCTAGAATATAGAATAATGTATATTCAATGTATTTTGTTCGAAATTATGTTATGTTTGGTTTCTAAATAATTTCGATCAAGGCACATATGAAATTTTTGGATTAATCGATTCATTGAACCCATGTACTGAAAATGGTGTGTAAGAGTCACTAAAAAATTTAGCCATTTTAGTTTTTAATTTTGTTAAGTGTATTTTATGTAGTATCGACATTATACACAGTTCTACGCATGTAGATGAGGTGTGATCTTCGCTACTCTGTGTAAAGGCTTCAATTAGCACTAGATTACGCCATTTAGACCTCACTGCACTTATGTTTTGAATTATGGTTGCGATATGAATGTTCAATTAGAAATAATATTATTAAGGCATGTTCAGATAAATATGTTCTACAACCTTGTTAAAAATACATCATAAACGAATTATACTGTCTATTAAAGAAATTTAAATAATTTTATTTTTTGAAGCCATGAAATTTTATTTAGTAGAACGTGTATAAAATGTTATATAACTATTATTATACAAGGTGTTTCGTATTAATTTTTCCAAATAAAAACGTGTGAAAGAGGTGCTTAAAAAGAATAAATAATTTGTCAGAAGAAGGGGGGGGGGTCTATTTCTAAATGTTAATTTCTTAAACTTTTTAAAGATAAAACAATTTCTTCCCCAGTAGCTAGATGAAGTTATGCACTTTCCTAAAAATTAATATCCAAAATCTTTAATATCTCATATTGTTGAAGGGCCACAAGAACTTAAATCCAATGTGCCGACTTAAATTAAAGCTGAGGAATAGGGGGTTTTTAAAATGAAATAAAACCAAACATTAATAACGGATTTTTATGCAAGATTTTAACAATTTTTTGTTCGTTCTGAACTACCTTTTACCCACTTCCATTTATTAAGTGATTTTACAACTGATCAAACACCCTGTATAACTAAATATAAAAAAGTGTTGTAACACGAAAAATAACGGTATATGTATATTAAAAATAGTAAGTATACCACACCACAACAAAGTTTTTATTTTTAACAGCGAAATATATAAAAATAAATAAATAAATATATACAATTCGTAATATTATATTCCCTCTTTTGTTTATATTCTAAAAAAAAAATGTGCGCCTTTATAAAAATAAAAAGAGACAACAATATAATCACAAAAAAAAAAAATAAAAGAGATAACAATAATAAAAAAAAAAATAAAAAAAAATGAAAATTGAATAGAAGGAAAAAAAAACCAATTTAAATCCTAATTCCTAATCTTGTAATAGGATTTTCTAGATGAGAAAAATGTTTTACCAATCAACAAAAAAAAAAAAAATAAAACTAGAAAGAGACAAAAAACAAAATAACATAGAAAAACAAAAATTAAATAAATAAAGCGCTATGTCAGACATCACGTTGTTTTTGTTGTTGTATTTTTACAGGTGTTCTGAATTAGTTTAGAACATGGTGGTACAAAAAAAAAACTTGTATTCTGTTCCCTTTTATTTTATTGTATTTTTTTTTATTAGTGGCTTTTGAATTCTACACATATACATATGTAAATATTATGTAAAAAAATCATTCATTATTTGGTAGATAAATTTTTCTCTTTGTTATTTTTCATTTTAACTGGAAAACGTGATTTTCAGCGGATTTTTTAACGTTTTTTATTTTTGATACAATTAAAAAAAGGAAAACAAAAGGGTTTTTTATTTTAGAATTTTTTTAATTTGAAACAAATGATTTAACTAAGAATTGTAATTAAATGTAAATTCTGATGTAGGTATTTTTTATTTATACGAATTTTTATAAAACCTTAATCAAATATCAAAATACGAAAATCCTTTATATTTAAATGTAGTTTCAGATAACAATTCGATAAATTATAAAATGGGAGCTTTATGGTAAGGATTATTTGGTTTTGAATCTATTAACAATATTTTTGAATTTTGATTTCGGTTATTTAATTATATAACAGGGCTAAGTGGTAGAATTGGGTTTATCAGTGATTTTTATTAAACTAAATATATTTTTTGCGTATAACTTTATTATATAAACTTTATTATATAGTATTTTTTCCTATTTAGGAAAATATAGGGGGAGCATAAGGTTTCCACAAAGCTTCTGTTCCGAGGCTCTCTTTCCGTTAAGTTAATCACTAAGCTAGATAATTGGTCTGCCGCAGTTATTCCATATGATTTGCAATCTCGCGCCTTGTGGAAAAGACGACGCCATATTTCTCCGCAAGATGTCACTGTGTTTTTCTAGATTTCCCGCAAGGTATCACTCTGATTTTGCATACCCCTATCTCTTGACGTAAAGAATATATGTATGTTGCGTTATGTCATCTCGCATATGCATATGTCAATGGAGTCAATTTGACAGATGCAAATGTTTATATAGATAAAGTTAATTTTTTATTTACTATTAAGCTGTAGGTTATTTCGGGAACATGAATATTTTATATTTTATTCTTTATTAATTATTATTTTTCTATTTTTTTTTAAAACTTTTAGATATTTAATTTTAAGTAATTTTTATATAATTTTATATTGCTATATACTATTTATTGAGTTTACCCAGCCAGGGATCAAACCCGGAACCTTTCGAATGAAAGCCGGCACTACAACCACTACTTCATCGGCTGGACTTATTATATAGTAATATTATATGTAACTAGGACTGAAATTTTTGTCATTTTGGGGAATATGAATAAAAGAGTTCCACAGATATATAAGAGTTTCTTTTTCAATATATTTGCATTTAAAGCTTCAAATTTAGAGGAAGTAACCAAATCACGTTTGAACTAATGCATTTTTCATCTTATTTGGAGTCTTACAATGGCTTACTTCAAAATTGCATATAAATGCGGTATAACTTGTTTTCTACAGTGTAGATAAAACAATTCTACTACAATGTAGATAATTTGAGCAGCTACACATTTCATACAAATTATTTGCGTGTACTAAAAATATTAAATTCTTAGTTCTGCAGTATATCTACAATTTGAAGTCAAAGAATTATATTTAAAGGTCCTTTGCTTTTAAAAAGCGGCTTAAATATAAGGTGTTCATGAAAATCGCTTAGTTGTTCTATTAAATATTATTTTAAATAGTCAAAAAAAATATTTTAACTATTATTCCAAATAAAAGATTTTCCAAATTTTTTCCAGATTTTAATTAAATTTTCTTTTCCATTTATTTAAATTTTTAAATACTAGTTTATGTCAAAGTCTTATCTATAAATATATTTTTTAAACACTATGTACATATTTTATAAATTTATAAATATTAATAGAATATCAGCCGGATATAAAATTTTTTTATATTTTTATATTTTTTGTATTTATTTTTCATTATTTTTATGCCATTTATATTTATTTTATTCTATTCAATTTTTACGTGAATAAACAGTTAAGTAGTAATAAAAGTATAGCAGTAGCAGTAGTAGTAGTAGTGATAATGTTATACTGAATAAAGGAACCATTATAATGAAGAATTTTGGTGCCACGATATAATGCATAGTGGCTTTGTCTTCCAATTGCAAATATGATAAAGCCATAAATTCGGGAAATTTTCCGTATATGGCTTTAAAGACTTTATTGACATATATTTTTAATTATTACAAGAGTGATACGTATCGAAACTACAAAAAACTTTAATCAGCATATAATTAAAAAAAAATTGTCCTATTGCGTATTTACCTAACCGGCAATTAGGTGTAATAAAAGGTTCAGAAAATTCACGGCCTTGTATAAGGAACTGTACAATGCAATGCATTTATTATTATACCAAAGAAGGAAATAGTATGTGCCCGCATCTCGAAATTCGAGGAAGGAAGATAAATAATTGGTATGCCTATATTTGTACATGGTTGAAAATGAAAATTGGGAAATTTCGGAAAAATATTTAGAATGACGTGTCTTCGTATTAAATATCTTTAAATTAAAACAACAATTATTAAAATCGGTTTTTATACGTATTATCTGGAAATACGTATTTAATTTTTTTTTGGAATTATAGATTAAATATTATGATGATGAATAACAAGTATCATTTGTTTCGAGGGGAAGGGCTATTTCAAAATTAAAATAATGTTTTTTTCTGAAATTTTAGTCCTCATTTTTTGTATTATGGAATTATCTAATCTGATTTTACAGAATGGAACCAAGCATTTATACATACATATATTTATACAATTTCCAATATTTATTTTTGATTATTTTCGTTCCTATTAAATTGTAATAAAAAAATAAAAATAAAAATAAATACATAATAAAATAAACTTACCTGGCAAATAGTTCATTTAGAAGTCTTACAAGTTCTTCAGCTGTGCATTGGTCCGCAAGACTAGTGAAACCGCATATATCAGCAAATAGTATACTATTTAATTATATGCATATATGTGTGAAGATTATCCAAAAAAAAAATAAGATATTTATATGTAAAATCAGTTTAAATTTTCCAAGTTTTCATTAGCCAAGATGTGAAAGTAAGAAAGTAAAAAAAAGATAAGAAAAAATAAAAATTAGTTTAACATTAATCTTAATGGAATGTAAATTATTTAAATACAATCAAAAATATGTATATGTGTTGGTTTTTATATGTAAATCTTGTAGGTACATTAGAGAATAAATGTGAAACTTTTTTATTTTGTTTAATATTCAAAAAATCAATTTATAGAATTTTCATTAAATTGGCTAACATAGAATTTTAATTTTACAAAATCTTCAAAATTTTTAATTTATTTATTTATTAATTTAGAACGAACGTTTCTGCGGCTTTTCAACTGAATTAAAAGTTCCTGGAAAGTTAATTTTACCTTTTAAAATGTCGCAATATGACCGCTTTAGTATTGAAGGGTTTCTAACATAAAAAGAATTGGAGCCATAATCTCGGTTTTGATATTTTAAAATCTCGTTTTTATAAAATCCGGTTTTTAAAAAAATTCCCGTATTTTCTAAAACGTTTCGAAAACCACGTTTAGAAAACTGCATTTTTAGAGAAACTCGTTTATTAAAAAATTTTGTTTTTAAAAATTTTAGAGGTGAATACAAAAACAGAATTATCGGCCTTTTTCAAAATATAAAAAACTAAATTTTCTAAAAACAAGTTTCTCTAAAACGAGACATTCTGAAAACAGGATTTACTTAACCGAGATTTCAAATCCAACCCAAAGAAAATGTGGCACTTGTTGGTTAATTTTTCATCTATAATAGCCACTTTTAGTATAAATCTTAATATTAACTTCCATATAATGTGGTTCACTCTGTACATTGAATAAATTTTACACAATATGCAATCAGTTTTTCTCAGTAACACTGTAAGAGTTCTCAGTACATTTATGTAAAAAATTTTTATAAAATTGATTAATTTTCGGCTTAAAGAAGTAGTAAGGTCTTCTTCATAAATTTATTCCAATTAAATCGAAAAATTTTAAGGTCTCAATTTTAATAAATGGTATTAGTAAAAAAACATTTTTTTAAAAAGTTTAGGTTTCAATATGGTGTAGGGGGACTTTAAAAAAAATTTATAAAGGATTTAAAAATATTAAAAAATCGTTTTAAATATTAAATTTATAAAATATTTAAATATAATTAAAAAGTTATATAATATTGAAAAATAATATTTTAAATAGTACTTAAAGCATTCGTCTGAAAATAATTCATTAGTAATCCCAAAAATAATTAGAAACATATTGCTTTTAATAGAAATTTTTAAAAATTCAAATTTTAATTAAATAAAATATTAATATTTTTAATATTATTGTATAAGTACTTGGGACTCCTATATTTTTAAACAGCATTTTAATTTATAATTGATAGAAAGTGCTTGAATTCAAATTAAATATTCGGCCCTATGAAAAAACTTTCTAAAAATTATGAATTATTTCGAAACCCTTGTGAAAATACAATTCCATGATCTTGGATAATGCACTACTGTTAACACATTGGTTGCAATTTTTGATAAGAATGACTTCCTAAATAAATTATTGAATAATTGATGGACAGTTAATGGGTTAAACGGTTCTGTCTCAAGTTCTATACTTCAATATTTTTTAATAATAATAATTATTAATAATTACCAATTTGGAGGCCTTGGAACTTTCAAAGGATTTCGAATGAATTTTCAGTGGCTTTACAATTTGAAGTGGATAGATGCGCAACACTGAGCTATTAATTCGAACTAATATAGATTTTCTTTAAAAGATTTTACTTGAGTACAAACTCATTTTAGAGCATTCAATCGAATATATCTTTGGATTAAAACTATTTTAAAAAACTATCAATCTTATATAATAATGTTTACCTAACATTTTCATGTCGTTGTATATAAATTTTATGAAATTGTGCCTCTCTGGGTTGTCCAGCAATATCATCTTTCATTTCCATTGCAACATGCCTTGGTAATACTGATAAAAGAAGACGCTCCTATTCACAACAATCATTTACATCATCATTGTTATTAATAATTCAGCATCAAAATTGTAAGGAAAATTCATTTTTGTTTCCGGAATATCCATTGAGTCCATTGATGATGATAAAAAATAATACAGTTGGAAAAATGAAAAAGGACGAAATGAAAATAGAAAGAAAATAGTTTATTTTTTTTATTTAATTTTTTTTTATAAAAGAAAAAAGGATTAAAATTTTTTATATTATTTTTATATTATGTCAATAGAAAATTACTTGCTGTTGATTTTCCCTTTGTGTTCTTAATCTAGCCTCAATACATTGTCTAGTTTCAATAAATGCTTTCCTTTGTGCTTTTTCTCTTGGCCAATGTGTAAATATACCAGCAAAATTTGTACAAAATAATGCTAAAAATGAGCTAATGATCTGAGCACAATCAATCAATTAATCAGCAAATGAAGAAATTAAATACAGAAAAAAAAAAATGAGATGTAATAATTCAAAAATAATAGAATTAAAAAATAAAATGTTCAATTCATTATGTTTAAATAGGAAAAAAAGAAAATAGATTGGAAAATGTTTAATTAATTGGAAAATAAATTTCTTGATTTTATTATTTAAAAGAATTTTTTTTTTTTTGAAATAATAAATGAATGAAAATTTTACCTGTTCCCATTGTAAAAATTCTGTAGTATAAATTGAAACGTATATATGTGCTAATGATAATAATACACCACCAATCATAGCTTCTCTTAAACGTACTGGTAGCATTGTATAAATTATATAAACAAATATTACACACCCTCCGCTCGCATTAAATGATTTTCTATTCAAATACAAAAAACAAATTAGTTTTAAATAGAGTAATTTATAAAAAAATAGTGGTTCTTTGTATTAAATATTAAAAATGTTTATAATATAATGAAAGATATTAAGGAAAATATCATTTAGAATTCAATTTATATTGCATAATTTATCCTAAAAGTATGCAATATTAAATTAAATT
The DNA here is from genome assembly GCA_963082915.1 of Dolichopus griseipennis. Lineage (NCBI taxonomy): Eukaryota > Metazoa > Arthropoda > Insecta > Diptera > Dolichopodidae > Dolichopus > Dolichopus griseipennis. The sequence continues at coordinate 41,152,179 of OY720443.1, read as the reverse complement.
TAAGGAGAAGTTGAAAATTATGAAGAATATTTTCGTTTTTGCAATATTAGAATTTAAATAAATAATAATTATGAAGAATTCAATTGGGTTGAAACTGGATAAAATTTTTAATTTACATTTAAATTATTATGATATTTTTAATTATTGTAGCTAAAGGTGCCTGGGATCTTAAATTTTAATACGAGGTAAGGATAAATTAAACATGGTGTTTTCTAATAAAGTGCACTGCTATATACCACTGAAGTGGTACTTATGAGTAAATTAATTTTGTGTTATAAAATTTTAAAAATGTAAAAGATAAAAAATTGAGGATGTGCTATATATTTCATAAGAAGTCTAGAAGCAGAGTTAAGAGTAAAATTCTGAAAAATAAAAAAAATATTGAAATTTCATTTAAGCCCCCATATCTTGGAAACTAAGAGAGTCCTAGCTTAACCCCCATACAAAAAATGTGCTATTAATTTCCTTAATTATTGGAATTGATGAAAATCTCTTTTAAGACTTAACTTTTTCTTCAAAATAATAATAATAATAAATTAATTTGCTAGGGGTCGCGGTGGTGCAGCGGTTAAGTAAAGGGTGCGGGTTCGACCCCTATAATATAATTTAATAAATATACTAAATGTTGGTCTCAGTGATAGTCTTTTCTATGAAAGTGTTCATAATCCTACTTTTTGTGGTATAGGACAATGTTGGGACTACTGATAAGTTTTATCCCGTATCTTACTGTACTAGAACCTTTGGAATTTAGAGTTTGAAATTAGTTTTTCATAAAAGGCACTTTTGATTTAGTAAATTATTTTAATCTTATCAAAATTTTCTTCTTCCATTAATTTCTGAAAAAGGTGTCTTTTTCTAAATAATGTAAATCTTATGTTATCAAGTCTGTTTCAAAATTCTAAAACTTATCTTTTTTTAAATACAAATTTTTTTTAATAAAAATGTATTGCATATCATGATTTAATTAACTGAAAAACCTTGATAATATTTTAATAAATATTAATTATTAATATTATTGATTTGATTGGGAAAATTCAATCAATTTCAATTTACATTTTTTTTTTCATTTAATTTAAAATGCAAATCACCGTAAAATTAGAGAATTAATTGACCATGATTATGATTTTAATCAATTAATTATTTATTTATTAAAATAAATTCATAATTATAGCTATAATAGAATGTAATGAAAAAATAAATTACTTTAAATTAATAATTAATTAGTATTGCCATACATTTTATATGGATGAAAATGAAATTTATTTTAAAATATTTTTAAGATTCCTGGAATGCTCATTTTATTTTAAAACAGTCTAAGAAGTGTATTAACTGTACGGGACTCTTTATTTCATTAAAGGTTTCGTTCTGATGTTTAATACTAAAAAGATTGTTTAAATTAGGTCCAACACTATACCAAAATGTTCGTTTTGGCGAGATACATTAAATAAAAAATAACTGTTAAATTTAAATGGATATTGAAGCATCCTTGATTTATAAGATGTTTAAAATGCTTTTATAATATCTTTTTATTAGCTAGTAGTACCTACTAGCTGCTTTTGACTGACTTCGTTCTTGTGATTTTAATATTAATTATTTATCCTAATTAAAACAGTTTCATGATTTGGAATAAATTATCTGATTGAAATAATTCAAAATGAATTACAACTTACAAAATCATAATGAGAAATAAATTATATTTTATACTTATTAATTTTTATTTATTTTTATCAATTTTTTATCAATATTTTTATGAATTTTAAATGGATTTAAATTTAATAAAAAAAAATTGTTTCACAGGCTGATGAAAAACCGTTATATTCTTTCAAAAGAGAAATATGTTGATTTTCAAAATATTCCCAAAATGTCGACTTTCTAAATATTGACTTCTTAAATGTCGATTCCCAAAATGCCATTTTTCAATTTTAAGCAGAAAATTCTCTATTTTAGTTAGTTACAAAATCAAGGTTGAAACCATTTTTAAAATCAGGATATTTTCTTTTTCCAGAATATTTATGTATAAATTTTTATCACAATCGGTATTTTATTTTTCAAAATTTAGTCCAGGTCGATATTTTAGGAGTCAACATTTTGTACAAATCGGCATTCTTAAAACAACATTTTGGGAGTAGTATTTCCTTTCAAAATGTGAGTTAAAATTTTTGTACCTGCTGTCGATTTTTTTATTGGCAATTTTTTTTGGGAATTTTATTTTCTGGAACTTTGTACACTGGGTTATGTCTTAGGAAATTTAGTTTTTTGTGATCTTGTTTTAATAGAGATTGCTTCTCTGTGAATTAAGGATTTTTAGGATTTAGTAACAATCCCGCTTTTAATAAATTTTATAACAAAAGCTTAAGTTTCACTTAAAAAAAACCTACATTTGACAGTAAAATCATACAGTCTTATTAGCGACAAATATTGTTATTCTTAAAACTGATCAAAACATCAAATTGAAATAGTTTTCAATGTATCAAATCAATTTTAACTAAAACCGTTTCGGTTGCCTCCTAATCGCAGTGAGAGTAGCCATCAAAGCAGGAATACTATTTCAAAAGTTGAACATATGAAGAGCAATTCAAATGTATACAATGATAGTAACTATCAAAAATTTCAACGACAAAAAATGGCTTAAGTTTTACCTTTAGCTTTGATGGCTCAGTTTTTTTTTATATTTTACAACTTCAATGGCTGCTCCATGGCTACGCTCATTGTGTTCAAGACATAAAATAACTTCGACAAACTCAAAGTTTGTATACGTACTAAGTGAAGTGGTTATTATTAAGAATCAATAATGAATTATTGAAAATGAATTTCAAACTAATTATGTATACATATTTTCCATTTTAAATACAATTTTTGAACTATTTTTTTTAACCGACTCTGTACAGAATAGCAGTTTTAATAAAAAAATTAATTATAATTCAATTAAATATTAAATAAATTGCCAATATATACGCCAATAAATAAATCTAATATTTACAGAAAAAAAAGTCTACAATAAAAACAAAAACAACTTAAACCACAAAAAAATTCAATTGAAAATTAATTTCATTTAATTTTTTTTTTATTTAGTTTTTCATACTTTTGTAAATTTTTTTTCATTTTTCATTATTTTCATCGTCTAAATAATAAAAAAAAAAAATATTATTATTTCATTACCACATATTTCAATCAAAACTACCTACACATTACTAACGATTAATTTTGTATTCGTATGTATGTATGTATTTACATTGATAACGAGATTCGAATGTTTATTTCACTTTCAGTATCCTTTAAAGATACCTATTGGGAGTAGCCATGTTAAATATTTACTTGATGTTGTTGTTGTTGTTATTGTTGTTGTTTTATTGTTTTTTTTTATTATTATATTATTAGAAATTAATGAAGTTTTTCCATTAAAAAAAAAATATAAAAAAAAATGCGATTGAAATAAAATGAAAACAGAGAGAAAGAGGGAGAAAAAAATAATTATATAAGACAAACAAGAGTATACGTTTATTATAAAGTAATGAGAAGTGGAGATGATGTTTTTGATATTGATGAGAAATTTATTTTTATATTCTGTCAAAATTGAAAATTGGTTGGAGTTTGATTGGGCTACAATTATTTGACATTTTGATGGAATCATTAGAAAAAATAAAAAAATTCAATTAGATTGTCTTGAATATGTATCATCAACACGATTATATTAGCTATATATTATAATAATATTGTTGTTTTTATTATAGTTAGTTTATATTTTTCTTTGGTTTAATGGATAATGATTATTGTATGAATATAATAATAAAAAAATGGTTCACAAGATAATAATTGAGTTTAATAAGTCATTAAAATAAAATATAAAAAAATAATTTAATATATATACCGAGGTATAAAAAACCGAGGTACAATAAACACCTTGTAAATGAACTAAGTTTACATTTTATACGCAAACTTTTAAATTTTGTTAATGCAAAATGAATATTAAAAGAAATTGATAGATTTCATACAAATGTCAAATTTTAAATGTCAAATTAATGTAAAAGCTGTTTCCAAAATCAGAAGCAAGTCATTTGTTTAAAAAAAAATGGCTTTACAACAAAAATATAAGTAATAAAGTTAAAATAATATGGTACCAAACATTAATAAATTGAAACTTGGATAATATGATGCACCTTAGAAACAATATCCGTCAAATTTATTAATTACTTCTAAAGGTTTAAAGAAATAAAAACCTTTCATTGGTTCTCTTTTTCACTTACTAGATATTAATCAAGTATTGAGTACGAATTAGTAAGATATGATTTTAAATCTACAAGCTTCTTAAATCAACCCTATCAACCATCCAACCTTATATTGAATTGTTATACAGGTGTTATGAGGACTTAAATACCGTATTAAACTAATTGTACGCTGAGATCAATTTAGTGTTTAACTGTATCATCTAACATTTTATTTATTTTTTTACTGGATCACTTTGTATTTATACCAATTTTTGGATAGAAAATTAAATTATATTTATTTATTTTTTTTTTGTATACATAATATTATTTTAATACTTACCGTGGCATCCCAACATAAGCCAAAGCAATTTCCATTGCTAAAAATGTTCCAATAATAATATACGAAACAAGTACTAAAAATATTTCGTTCATTGCTGGTTTTGATAAAATAGCCAGTAAACCTATCAAATATTAATGAAAAAAAAAAGAAATAAAATTAATTATTTATAAATATTAATATAAAATTTTATTTTAACCGTTAGTTTAATAACAGTATTATTATAAACAAAAAATACTTCCTCCTGGAAGTATGCAAATTTTTAAATATTTCTAACAAATGGAAAAGTAAAGAAATTAAAAGCAATCTTAAGATTTTCCGAAGTAATATACTAAAAAACCATCTAAAAAATGACTTAACAGTTATTAGGGTCCATTAACAAAAAATATTTAATGCTTTCTATTGAAGGACGGACAATTTGGCTGGGAAATTAACCTAATTTATAATAAGAGAACTTGAAATAAAACTAATGTTACAATAGAATTAAAAATGAAAAGCTATAAAAGTAATAATAAAAGATTATAAAAAATTAAGTAATAAGGATAAAAGATTATTTTTATAATTGTGTTTTCTTTATTTTACTGTTAATATTTATGTTTTTCATTAACTTGACTTTAAATTATCATTATTTAACGAGTACTTAGATTAACTAGTGGTTTTTATTCAATTTCTTTGTATTTAATTTATAATTATGAGGTTTTTGGATTTTCACTAAAATAACAGGAAAACTAATTCCAAATTATCAAATTGAGAATTATTATATTGTGTCATTTAATATTATTATGATTATGAGAATTAAATGGTTTTATATTAAATTTTTCTTTAAGTATAGGTAATATTGAAAAAAATTACAATTTGATATTTTGACATTTGTTTAACATAGTATTAAACTGTCAAAAGTTTTTAATTGAGCATAAATAAAAATTTTTAAATTAATTGCTACTGAAGTATGGTTTAAGTTGCGAACTCTATATTTAAATTATTTACTTAAAAATTGAAGGCATTATCAGCTAAGGTAAGGAAATTATGTAAAATATTAATAAAATCAATTTCAAAAAGCACATAGTGTTCGAAAATTGAGAATAATGATGCAAAGTTTTATTTGAAATATTTATTTATAATCAAATTTTAGGAGTTTAGAAAGTAAATTCATGATTTTAATAAAAATCTAATAAAAACGAACGATTACAACATACCGTTTCATTTGCAGGTGATATTTGAAAAATTGCATACTTTTAGGGAAAATTAAAATTTTTTTTGTATGAACATATAAGAAATTATTTATTATATGATTTTATTATATTAACTCGTCCATATTTGTGTATATATTTGTCATTTTGTCACACTTTATACCAAGTACGTTATGGGATTAGAAGTTACTAGATATTGTTTGGTGTAGAGAATCAAATAGTAGAGAATCAAACTTCTCCAGCAATTTCCTTTAATGTTATAGTAGTCCTAAAGTCTAAGATCTACTATCAATCGATTATTTTCAACTTTCTTGGAGACTAGTTGTGTTTTAGTAAAAGCATACTAACAAAATACTTTTTACTTATAATTTTTTTTTTAATTATATCAGTTTATTTATTATAACTGTAAATTTCATTATTAAAATTTTCTTAAATCTACAACTCTTACAATTTTTTTTTTACTTGATATTTAATTTTAGTATTTAAGAGAAAAAAAATTCCATGACATAACAAGCCGAATAAATACCCTTAGAACATAAAATGACACAAAATATTAAAATCTAAAATGAAATTCTAAGAAAATAATCAGACTTTATGATTATATTTTGTTACTTTATAAAAATCTGTTGATTATTGTCGGTTAACTGTCATCTTAAATTTTCAAATATATAAAAAACAAAAAAAATCCCCAAAATTCCTTTAATCTTAGGACACATTAAATGAAAGGAATAAAATCATCATAAAATATAAGAAAAAAAAATGTTATGTGTTTTTTTTTATATATATAGAAATATTATATATAATGTATTTATATAATATATTTTATATGCGTGTAAATAAAATAAACAAAAAAAAATGTATACAATGTTATAACATAACCCTAAGGCATCAAATCTGTCAGGTAAATAGATGTAAAACAATGAATATTCCTGTCACAAATTTTTATTAACAAATGCATTAGGGCCGTTCCAGGAAATTAAATAAAACATTTTTTTTTTATAAAAATTTTTATATACCCTTTACAAATGTTTTTATTTTAAAGGTTTGTTGTCGCAGTAAGAAGGCGATAAATACATTTAATGAAATTTTGGAATCGGGCAATTTAAAAATTTTGAGGAAAAAAATTGGCTACAGCTTCTCTTGTGTAACAAAACTTTAACTTCTACTTAGAGCTATTATATTTTCTATATATATTTCTATATATTTTTTAAGTCCATCTTTAATAAGGTTTGCTAAGCGATACTGACTAAAATGAAAGTCTTGTAAAATTATTTAGTTCAGTAGTTCTTTGCCTAAGCCCAAGTATGTTTAAGCCCTGGTATATATTTGAAGTCACATTTTATGTGAAGAATAATAGAATAGAAAAACAAATTGCTGATTAAACACAATGACTTAAGAACATTTTGTTTAAAAATTTGAAAATTAAAATTATTTGGAAAAATTTTAAAGGAAATTAATTTAGCGACTTATAAAAGGTTGTTAAGAAGAAGAAGAGTTTTAAGAATAAGAATAATTGATGAGTTATAGAATAGAAGGATAATAAAGGATATCCTAAAATCGAAGTTCTAATAAAATCTGGATACCTCAATCTGGTAAATCTGTACTCTACATAAGGTCTTTTTATAAAGTTAGAAATTGCCATATGGAGAATTTGTATGTGAGGGGAAGATATTGGATGGAAGCGTATTACAGCAGTTCTCACAACAAATTATAATTACCATAACTAGTTTTGATCTAAGAATTTTCCCAGTAAATGAGGGGTTTTTGAAAAGAGGCGGCATTTATAGTTAGAAAGGATAGGAATACAACTCTATCATGTTAACTTAAACCTTGGACATTTTAAATTTTTCGCAACTTCTTTTTCATTTTTAATTTATTTAACTTTATATTTTTAAAAATAATTTAAAATGTATGATAATTAGGGCTTTGGTCTTCATTTACTCTAAAATAAAAGTCTTAAATACAAAAAAGTTACTCGCATTATATCATTTTCCAGTTTCAAACATTTTAATTGAATTATCTTATAAATTAATATCCGTGTACCCAAAAATCAACAAAATGTCGTTTAGAGTTTTTATGATTTAAATTTCAAAAGAAATGACAGTAGATTTTTATAACCAAATTTTATTCTCATTTTAAAAATCATATTATTAAAACCTGCTAAAATAAGTAATTTCTTTTCATAACATTTTTTTTATAACATACGTGTTATTTTTTAATGTAAATGTTATTTATTCGTTACATTTAAAATGTATTTTATTATTATTTATATGTTAATATTGTCTCTTTATGTGTTGTTTCAATATATTAACTAAATAAATATCATTTATTTATATATCATATATATTATGTAATCATATAAATAAAGTGTACTTTATACTAGAAATGATTACTTTTTTTTTGTACTTACAGGCATAAACAATTGCACATATCGCTAAAACAAAAAGTAGGGCAAGTACATTATCTGCTATATTAAATGATGATTCATTTGATGTCCTTAAAATTGACTCGTTGTTATCCTCTAATGTATTATTATTAAATTTATTAATTGTATCATTTGTTGGTGATTCTGTTACTGTTAAAATTGATTCTGTAAAATTTGTTGATAGAAAATCTTTTAAACGATTCTGTTTCCAATTATCTAGAGGTGATTAGAAAAGATTTAAAGTTTTTAATGTATTTTTAAAAAAAAGTATGATTGGACCTTACCATTGTCAATATTTATTCCTAATGCAACAGTGTTTCTTTTACTTAATTCATGCAAAAATCGCTTCATTCTGTAAAATTCAAAAAAAAATATAATTTTGAAATAATGAAAAATTTATTTATTTTTAAGTAATTGATTTAATTATATGTTAATATTACAATTAACTAATACAAATATATATTTAATTAAATAATAATAGCTTGAGGTTATTTTGATAGCAAACATGTATATTTGTTATTAATTTTATTTTTTTTAAATTAATAATTTACTTCAAATGAAATAACCGACAGCCACGTTTTTCATTACTTCTAAAAGGAAAATGGGTCATTCCCAAAGTTAGAAAGAGGAAGTTTTGTCTTAAAACTTTTCTAAATTCAATTTAATAGGTATCATAGGAAGAAAATTAGAAATTAAGGCAAAAAGGCTAATAATTTGGTATATTTAATTACAGATGGATCAGTTATAGGTTCCTACATTAATTAAATCATATCACTACACATATATGATTTTTAGAAAAGGGTATTCCCTGATTTTTAATACAATACTAAAATTCCTTATAATTTAGAAAAAGGAATCAGAAATAATACTCTAGAGTGTTATATTCCATTTCATATGAAATAACAATCCTGGGCTTCAATTCTAAAAAAGTCGAAAGTAAAACTAAATAAGGAATAAAATCGAGTTGTTATTCCTCCTCAATATGGAGCTGAACCTTACTTCTTTACCAATGAGAAATAATAGAACTTGTATTACGGTTCCCTTGTTAAGCTCTAATATTATATTCTCTTCTTTCTTTTAGAAGTTAGTCAATCAAAAACTTAAAAAATAAACCGAGATAAATAGAGATATCCAAGATCTGCAAAATGTGTAATGGAACGATTACTCTAGACTTCATTCGACGATCAGTTTCTTAAATATTTCATCCCGTCTATCAAAAGGTTTATTGGATATACTTCCAGAGAGGGGTTGTGAGCTATCAAGATGACATCATCACATAACTGTACTAAATATCTCAAAGTTTCCGAATATTATATACTATTAGTGACGATGGCGCCATCTAGTGGTCGCAAAATGCATTACAAAAATTTCTGAAAGTTCAAAAATTCTTTTTTTTTGTTTTAAATTTCCACTTGAAATTCCAATATCTCAAAAACTATAGCACCGATTCAGATGAAACAAGATGTTTATGAAAGACAATATCATGCCCATAAAATATTGTAAGGAATATTGTATTGTCTTACAGGAAAAATATAATATTTTAATTAAAATGCTACAAAATCTTAGGAAAATTTTGTAATACATTTTTCGACCACTAGATGGCGCCATCGCCACTAATAGTTCATATATTCGGAAACTTTGAGATATTTAGTACCGTTATGTGATGACGTCATCTTGATAGCTCGCAACCCCTCTCTGGAAGTATATCCAATAAACCTTTTGATAGACGGGATGAAATATTTAAGAAACTGATCGTCGAATGAAGTCACTTGGAAGTAGGGTAATCGTTCCATTACACATTTTGCAGATCTTGGATATCTCTAAAATAAAATTTCAAAAAATTTCAACAAAAAGTCTTTAATATCAATTTTAAAAAAATCATAAAATAATATCTATCTTCTGAGCGGGGCTTTAGAATTCTGCTCCTAGTTTATAATCAAATGTTATAAAAATCGAATGTATTCAGAAAAAATTCATATAAATACTTTTTAAATACATTAGTGTTATCTTTAATTAAAAACAAAACTTCCTTTATTTGAATTAAACATTCTGTATTATTTCTTTTTATTTTTAAATTAAAAATGAAAATAATTATCCTGTATAAATGTCCTTTGAAAACAAGGATTCAAAATCATATTAATAAAAACTTATAAAATTAAATTACCTGTATTTTTTATATCTATGTTTGTGATGTGACATCCTATGAAAACGTTTTTTTCTTCTAAAATGCATTAAATAATTGACATCATAACCATTACTATTTAAATTGTTTACTTTTGTTGCTGTTGTTTGTGTTGGTACAACACCATTTTTATTTTTATATGATGATGATTTTTTTGTATTTAAATTTGAATTTAAATTCAATATTGATTCTTGTTGTTTATTTTCTAATAATGATTCTATAGATGATAATAGTAATGATGCTGATAATGATGATATTGATGAAATTCTATAGGGTAATTCTTCTTTTGTGCCATTCACACTATCATTAACAAAAATATTTTCCATTTCAATTTTATGTTGATTTTGATTTTGATATTGATTTTGATATTTTTTTTCTATTTGTAATGTTGTTGCTGCTATTGCTGTTGCTGCTACTGTTGTTGTTGTTGCTGTTGTTGTATTCGTTAAATAAAATGTACTTACAATAATATGGACGCTAGCTAATGCCAATACAAGTATTAATAATAAACCTAATATATGCGTTGTATTACTCTGATTCATCCGAAGGAAATATCTTTGATATAACATTTCCACCTGTATATGAAAGAGACAAAATGTAAATATTGTATATGTATGTACGTATATGTTTAGATTTTTTTTTAAATGTAATTAATAATATTGCAGATTGAAAGGAAATAGGAATTCATCAAATTAAAAAAAACTAATAATAGAATTGTGATTATGAAAGAGGGTTTGAATAAAACAAATAGTCGATTAAAAAAAAAATATAATCTTTTAATTGAAGAACATTTTTAGAAAAAATATAATATACAATAAGTTAAGAATCTCTTAGCAAGTTAGAAAAGATGAATGGAAATTAAGATTACTAATGGAAATGATTATAATACTCATTTTTTTTCGAAATTTTTAATTTAATTTATTTGGAATATTAAAAAAACTTTAGAAAATCTGACCGATAGCTCAGTGGATGAAGTAGCGGCTTTATAATCGCAAAGTCTCGGGTTCAATCCCTAGTGTGATCATATCTAATAAAGTGTACTGTGATATTTTAATAAGAAGTCCAAATGCTTTAACAGGCAAAGGATTATTATAATATCAGACTATAATTGCCAGACAATGGTACTACAAATAAATAAATAACAAAATAACTTTGGGATGGTGTTATGCAAATGCCTATATCATATATACATTTTTTCTAGAAATTAATTTCCCTTGAAGATGTACATTTAAGTTATTCAGGTACTCTTCCATGAAGCACAGAAAAGCAAGATCCATTAGCTCATTTTTAACCTCGAATTTGGGATATGGTCCAGTCAAAAACTGTTTTATTTCCGCAAAAAATCTCCAAGGATTTCCGTTTTAAAAATACTGAACAGTTAAGCCATACATCCATTTGCAATAATAATCAGTATTTTCAATTTTAATAATTCAAGGATGTTCGAAACTGATGTCGTTGTAAACTTCTTACTCACTTATCGAATTTACTATTTTAAACGAAATATTCACTAAATAGTTAAAACTTAAAGATAAAGTAATAAACAGTTAAAAATTAATATTTAAAAGCAATCTCTCATATAGCTGATGGGCAACTATCGACATAATTACGCGATTGCCCTGTCGACCCACCCCGGTTGAAGATTTTGCCAACCCTGACTATTTGTTAAATTATTAAAATAAAACTTTTTTATTTATTTTTTTTAAAATACTTTTTCGAAAATTTTTGAAAGTTAAATAATGTGTTTTAAGGTCATAAAAATACTGTGCTCACCCTAAAAGTTTGTCCGAGTAATATCCAACTTTGCCAAGTAACTTGCCCAGTTCGAATTTTACCCTCCTAGTTCATTAGATTTACTGTTATCGAATTGAAAACTTATGACAGTCACCGAAAATGGAAACTTAAAATATTTTTAAGATGAAAGGTTGTAGTTGTAGTTCCGTATCAGGATAGAAACTACAGAAAAAAGCTCTTTCATGAAACTAATTTTTTTCAATACTTCCCAGTATCTGAAATTTATTATTTTATTTCAAATAGTGGACTTGGATCCAGGTGGTCAAACGCCAAACGGACAAAGTGAAAAGCAATGTCATACTTTGCAAAATTTTTTAAAAGTTTGTTAAACATCAGGTAAACAGACTCCTAGGCAAATAAATATGCCCTAGAGAAAAATTAATCTTTTTTTCAGAAATTTACAATCCAAATAAAAATTAACCTTGATTCGAATAATCTTACATTACATTTAAAAAGATATTTTACCGAATTATATATGTATTTGTTTAATAAACATTTTATTGAATTGAAAATAAATCCAAATATTTTCTACTTTTCATTATGGACTTTTACATGAAATGAATTTTATTATTTGCTAATATGAGAATCGATATTGAATTGATAAGTTGACAAAAAATAAATAAATCGGATGCATTGTTGATTATATTTTAACATTTATCCGATAAAACATGTACGATAATTTAGTGAAACGGAAATCCTGAAATCCTGAAGATATATTTGAATATAAAAAAAAATTATTGAGAAAAATAAATGAACAATTTCAATATTCAATATAGGTAACTAACTACATTTAAATTGCAAATATGTTAACTTATTTCATTTATATTATTTAAATAAACGTACATACATATTTTGCATATAATATGTTTTGCATATTAAATTTAAAAAAAAAAAATTGAAAACTTTTTCCACATTTGAAGAAAGATTATGCAAAAATATTTACATAAGATTGTTTTTTAAAATTTTTGTAGTTTGAAGCTATAAATATTATTAAGTTTTATATAGTTTAAAAGTTTTATGTTATATTTAAATTTTGGTAAAAATATTCATTTTACATCAAAAAGTACTAAAAATTCGTACTTAGTTTTCGGGACTTGAGAAAAATCTTGAGGAAGCATTTAATTTAATACTCAATATAATACATAGCCCAATCAAGGTTTTGAAAATCAAAACTTGCTTCAAAAGAAAACTGAGAGAATAGAATGTAGTAGAAGGATTTGTTACAACGGGATTCCTTCCGTAAATTCTTCAGATCTACTGAAGATGGACAAATTATTAAAACCTAGCTTTTGAAATCAGTTCTAAAATCCATCTTAATTCATTTATATACGTATTTTAAAAATTTATGATTTTGCTGTTATTCTAAGAGTTTCGATGTTTTCTCAGTCAGTATTTTGGAAAATTTAATTTTAGTACAACCGGCATTTTCGAAAAAAATTCGATATTTTGTCTGTCGACTTAATGGAAGTCAACATAAGGTAAGAATCCCTTTATTAGTATTTTGTTGAATTTATTTAATTCTCCTGTTACCATAAAAACTATATATTTAATGTCGTAACATTTTATTAACTAGTTAGCAACAGAAATGGTAAAACTTTTTAAAAAAATTCTAAAAATAACATTTTTAAATAAGTTGTAAAAAAAATATAAGAATAAAAAAAAAAATATATTTTTCAATTTCCCATTTTCTTTTTCAAGAAACCTATTAACAAACCTATTCAAGTAAAAAAACACATTTTCTTATGTAAAGAAGTAATAAAAAAATTATAAAAATCAGTGGCGTAGCATATGAGTGTGTAAGGACATTGTAATTGTTATAAAAAATATGATAGCAATTTCGAAAGTAATGCTAGTGCTTTTGTGAAATTTAAAAATAAAATGCTTTTTTTTCAGTTAAAATTTTTCTAGAGCTGAAAATTAGGGTTTACAAATGATTTTCTGCTGAGGTTGCCATGGAAACCAATATATTGACATTTTAAAAAATAAATACTAATTTTAAAGATACTTAACTTATCTTTCTGTTTAATAATATTTTTGGTTTCTAAATTGATGGATAAATGGATAAATTGTGGGCAAATTTATGGATAAAACAGTTTCTTATTAAAACAGTATTTCAATTAGTACAGTTTTAATTTTACTCTTATACCCCATTCTCTACTTGAGACAGTCAGTTCTGAACTGTTGCGTGCTCAAGTTCTTACACCTTTTTCAAAAGAACTGGGTTTCCTTTTTGAAATTAAATTGGATTTCAAATGAAGTGGTCATTTCTAAAATTAAATTCCATTTTTTTTAAAAATACCTCCGTATCTAGTTTGCCATTCTATAATAGAAGCCTAAAACGGAGAAATGGTTAACGATTTTTAAAGGAGGTCTTAAGAGTCAAATTTTTTTAAATTTTCTTATTATATTTATGTGCTATAAAATCAGTGAGTAGTCTGACTATTGAATTCCAAGAAACGGGGCTAGTAAAAAAAAAACCAATTAATTTTTAAAAAATTGAGGACTGAAAAAACATCAAATTCATTTCGAAAGCGATCAATTCCATGTAAAAAGTTAAATTTTCATAAAAGTTCAGAATCTTTTATTCACTCTCGAAAAATATGTTAATTTAACTTAAACTTTTTAGTTCGGGACAATTTTTTGCAAATATATTTAAAAAAAATTAATTGGGAGAAAATAATAATTATGTGAAAGCTTCAGGCATTTTTGAATTAAAGCTTCTGTTCCGAAAATATAGTTCAGAACTAAAAGTACCGGTAAAATTAATTAAACATTATTTTCTATTAAAAACGAGGAAGATTATAGTTGCCCTTGTCAACTTTTAGATACCCGTGCGTGTATTAAATAAATAAGAAATTCTTATATTGCAATTGAACTGTTTGACAGAAAATTCAAAATATTTGTTTTTTTTATATTTAATTACAAAAAAAATTAATAAAAAAAAAATGAATTAAAAAAAAAGATGAATATAAAAAAAAAATATGCTCTCAACGAGATTCGAACCCACACTTTTCAATTAAAATGTCGACGTCTTAACCACTAAGCCATCGACTTTATATTCATCTCAATTTTTTTTTAAATTATTATAGTTGCGATGGTATCAATTGTTTGTTTTGAATAACTGTTTTGAATTTTTTTAAAAATGTATTAAAAAAAATAAATAATTTATAAATGAGAATTTTAAAATGAATTTAAAAAAAAAAAAAATTTCGCCCCAGCCAGGAATCGAACCGAAACGTTTTGACTACTAGTCCCATGTCCTATCCACTATACCATAGAAAAATTAATAATTTGTCTACAAAACGAGTTTTTATTTATCTCATTATTTTTTTTTTTAATAATTGTAGTTGCTAAGGTATCAATTGTTTGTTTTAAATAACAGTTTTAAATAATCGTAGTTTCTATGGTATCAATTGTTTGTTTTAAATAACAGTTTTGAATTTTTTTATAGAAATATTAAAAAAAATTAATAATTTTTAATATAAATGAGAGTCTTCTGTCAAATTTTCTATAAAATAAAATATTTTCAAACATAAAGTAAATACATATATTTTATTCAAAAAAAAATAGATAAAAAAAAATGAATTTAAAAAAAAAAAAATTTTCCTTAGCCTGAATTCGAACCTAGACATTTTTGCTACAAGTAACATATCCTAACCACTACACCATGAATCGATTAATAATTAAACAACAATTTGTTTGTTTTTATATTTGGTTTCTATTTCGTTATTAATTTAGAAAATACTCATAAAATATCGAAAAATTTGTATGGCAGCTACCCGAAGCCTTTCTCCGATTTTAACCAAAAACAATAGGGAACCTACAAATTGTCTAAAAATTACTTTGTGAAAGTTTCAGAACTCTAGCTCTTATAGTTTTTGATTTATCGTGCTGACGGACGGACGGACGGACACACATAGCTAGATCGATTCACTTTTCGATGCTGATTCGATACGTACCCTTGACACTATATCTAGCTCTTATATTTCGATGCGTTACAAACGGAGGAGTAATTTTAATATACCCGATGTTCATATATGTATGCACGGGTATAATTATTGAATCTAACTCTATACTCTAAAGTTTGAAAAATTTTTGATATCGTTGCGATTCTCAATTAACTAGTTACGCCTCTGTTTTAAATTTTTTTTTGAACAAATCATCTATAAATTAATCAAAAAATAAACTTAACTATATTTTTCATTATGTACTTATTTCTTTTCTTGAAACGTTCCTTTAACTATAAAGAATAACTAATTTTTAAATAAGAGAAAAACAATGCAAGAAAACAGAAAACAATTTAATTATAAAAATAAATTTCAAAGGGAGTGAATGAGAGTCTTTAGTAAAAGGCATAAGTCTTGAAAGAAAAATAAAAATTTTCCACAATATTCTTTTTTTGAAGCAAAAGTTTCAATACCTTTAGAAAAATAGTGTTTTATAAAAAGGAAATTTCATCTTTGTTTGTGTTAATAATGGAAAAGGTAACAACTATTAAATAAGTAAAGTCTTAGTTTTAAATAGGAACTAAAAGAATATTTTGAATACCTATTTGGTGCAATTTATGTTAAGTATAATAATTGTTTAAATTTCGATACATAAATTGTGTATGTTTACCTGGAGATTTTTGAACTGATGAGTACTGCATAGTCGTATTATAACTTTATTTAATCGAAACCAAAATGATATTGTCGGACTAATTAAATTTGAATTTCCTTCACAATTACGATTATCACCATCAGTACCTATAAATAGAAAAATGTAAAATAATGTTTTAAAAATTTTGATAATAAATTTGAAAATTATTTTGGAAAATATAAAGAGTATGAGAAAAAATTTTATTATAAATCACAAGAATTTGATTAAGGTTGAAGATGAAAATTTTTTTTAAGAGTCTTAAGTCTAAAATTCATGTATTCAATTGAGCTGTAATTAAAGTTTCATTGGCCAAATTCATTGTTTCAGTAAAGTTTGAAGTTAAACTAGACCTTAAACTTTAAAAATAATGATCGGTGGTAGACTTGTGTAATCAACTGAAGAAGATGTAGCAGCGTTTGGCAGATTATAGAGAAACTGACAAATCTCTAGAAAGACCTCGCTACTAATTTGTATAATATATGTATAATCTGGGAAAGGGCAAAAACAACAACTGCACTTAATAGAGTTTAAAAAAAAACATAAAAAGTGAATGTGTTAACATAAGTTGCTAGTAACTATATTAAAAATATTTCTATTACAAATTTCTTTAAGTGTTCAGTATGAAAACCAAGACAACCGTTTAAAAATTCGAAAAACATCCTCTAGAATAATTTATTAATTAAAAGACTATTTACAGCAACTTATAAATCTATTGCAACTTTATGACAAATAATTGCGATAATAGCTATTTAATAAAAAAAAATATTTTTGGATATTTTGCAATGCACATTTTAATTTTCTGAAGAAATTTGAGGAAAAACTTGTAAGTTAAAATCTATAATGTATAAAATGAAGTTCTATACTTGCTATTTTATGGTGCATCAAAAGTTTCATAATTAATTTTAAATTTCATCAAAAGCATCCCACTCTGATTACAATCGTCATAACTAGGTATTACAAAACATAAATCAATATAAATAAATTTTAATTCTTATAAACAAATCATCAATGATTAAAATAAATCGGCTTAAAAAATTTCAATGAATTTCTTTAAACAGAATTACATGTCCTTAAGGTTTTTACTTAATTTGAACATAATATTAAATCAATTAATATAATTTCTTTTATTTTGTAAGTATATCTAATAAATATTTCTACAATTATAACTACAATAATAATAATAGCATTAAATAAAGCTTTCCCAAGAAAACACATGTATGATATAAATCTTAAGTTATATATTACAGTTTATATATTTTTTTTAGGAATATAGTTTTTTTATAAAAAAAATTTCTATCTACTGAATACAATAAACCCTTTATTTAAGTTACAGATATATGAAGATTGAATTTAGAATCTGTAAAAATAAATTTATTAAATATAAGATACTGTTAACATAACATTATACATAAATTTTTGTCATTAATTAAAGAAAACCATTTAAACTTGTAAAATGGTTTTTAAAATATTTAAAATCTGTAGATTTGTTTTAGTAGTAACTTAAGTTCAGGTTTGGGCTTAAATTTTATCACTAAAGTGTTTATTTACGATATTGTTACATAAAAGTAAAATTCATTATAGTAACTATAATAGAAGTATCATGCAATATATTTATTATGATGGTATAACTCATAATAGTAACTGTCATAGAAGTGTTATGCAACATATTTATTATGATGGTAACGTACACTTGGTAATGGAATCTGTTATGTGTTGTGATTCTTGCATTAATTCTCACAAGAATACCATCACACCATTTATCAAGCGATTGATAATTAATTAAATTACAATTACATATAAGTTATTAAAAAGTAATTACAATTATATTGTTTAGATTACAATTACATATAAGTTATTTGATAGTATTACTTTAAAAAGTTCAAATAAATAATTAATATTTCTTATATTAACTAAGTATAATAATAAATTGTATATTAACTTCAATTGGATCTTGAGCGTAAAGTTGAATTAAATTAATTCCAAGTTTTAATCCCAACTTATGAAACTATATAGTTGATTATGTGTTATATGAGAAATTCGTATATTAAAAAATATGGTGAATAGAGTGGAATAGGAATTTAATGCTTCTTTTATTAAAAATTTCAATTAGTAAAATTTATTTATTAAACAAAACTTATAAAAATCTATATTTGTATAAATATTAGTTTGTATGTAACATTTTAACGTATAATATATAAAACCTCCTAGCAATTAAATTATGTAATTTCGAAAGTATTAAATTAAAAAATTCTTGGAATTTAAAATGTAAATTAAATATCGAGAGAATTTCATTTTCATGCACCCAGTACTTGTTTAATAACATTTTTTTTTTTTTTTTTTTTTTATTCCTTTTCCACTCCTTTAAGGAGTACAGGGCATTTACCAAGTTTTTATTTTAAACTAAACTTCAGTTTCTTTAATCATAATATTCACTAAGCCGTTGATTACTCGGCTACAGCTATTGTATAAGGTTATGAAATATGAATGTACAAATGTTAACTTTGTGCGCCATCTATAATCTTACACAAGAATTATTTATATATTTTTATTAAATCTTATTTTATATTACGATATAAACTATTACGATATAATTAAACAATTTTACGATATTTTTTTATTGGATATGATCTGATCGGGGTTTGAACCCGAGACCTTCCACATGAAAGGCGGCGTCTTTACCACTACGCCATTGGTCAGATGTTAAATAACATAATAATTATGTACTTTTATGAAAAAAAAAAAAAAAAAAAAAAAAAAAATAGTTTTAAAATTCTATTAAAATTTTAATAACATAATAATTATGTATTATATAAAGTTTTATTTAAAAAATAAAATAATTAATCGAACATAATATTTAAAGTTTTTTAAAAAGTTATAAATATCGATTTAAATTTTAATAGAATTTTAAAACTTTTTTTCAAATTTTTTTTGTACTCTATCTTTAATTCAACAGGAAACTAAATTTAATAATTAATATCTCTAAGTTTTGGTTTATTTTTTACAATTCATTTGGCATTCTTAATGTTACTCGAAATGACAAAGTTTGACAGCTAGTGTCATTAAAAATATAAAATGTAAGATAATTATTATATGAAATAATATCGAAACTGAGATTTATAATAGAAAAATTAATTTAACTTTTTAATTAACTTCAGTATTATTAAGGTTAAATATAAATAATATTTTTTACAACTTTTTTTATAGAAAATTTATTTATTTATTTATTTACATATAATGTCCCCTACCACATATAATGTAATAAGTGAGTGGGTCAGCCTTTCCTTTTCAGGTGAGGCAGGTACATATTTAATAGTACATATTTAATATTATTATATAAGCAAATTATTATGATATAAATTATTAATTATATTTTTTATTAGATATGACCTGGATTTGAATTCGAAACCCTTCAATTCATAGAATTAAAATATTAAGTAAGAAATTATAATAAATTTAATGTTAAATTGACAATTTAATGATATAATTAGATGACAGGCAAATGATTTGATATTTCATAAAAAAAATTGAACTACGTTTACATGTAAGAACTATGTTTAAATGCCTTTTTTTGACCAAAACAGTGTACTTACGAAGTGATTGTTTTATAATAATGAATTCATAATTATTATAAAGTAATCAAATAGATGAAGGTAACTGAATATCATTTAAATGAGTGATACATTTATGAAATATTTTTTCTCAACATTTCATAGAATCACATCTAATAAATTCATTATGAAATTCATAAATTTCACTCAAATAATAATCTAAGATGTTAACATATTTAAATTCCAACCCTCAGCTTTAATTTAAAAAAAACTAATCACCATACAGATCTTGAAAAGATTAAAAAAGGGTACTAATTATGTTTTTAATTTAAAAAAAAATGACAATAAAAAAAGCAATCAGTAGCAATTGGGATTAAAAATGTAATCAAATAATTTATTTGAAGACTCTTTGGTCATTAAATTCAAATAGGTATTTATTTTTGTAATTTCCATTTTTCAATTTCAATTAATTCATTCACTTGTATTTTTTTAAATTGGAAGATTATGTTTTACATATTTGCAAAAAAAAAAAAAAATGGAGCATGTAAAACGACAAACCCAATTAAGTCTTGCAAATTAATGGTTTTTTTTTTCTAACAATATTTGTATTTACAATTTACATATGTATGTAGTTATTGAAAGTATTGAATGAGTTTACAAGTGAATCAATCATGATGACATGTTTCTTTTTTTTTTTTTTTCAAAAGTCATAAAAGACAAGTTTCAAATTAAAGTTGAAAGTTTTGTTGTTTTTGTTTTAAAAAAGGTTTTTTATGACATTTGAATTGAATTGAAAGCCTTCATGAATTTTTGAAAGGACTTTTTATTTGGTGTTTTTTTTTTGTAGTTTCTATTTATAAATATTGTACTATTTTTACAGTTCATGTAGTAGATGTGTTTTCAAAAATTACATTTATTAGAATTCTAGAAATAAAAATCTAAATTTGTTTTTTAATTTGAAAATTGGATCCAAAAAAATTTTAGTTAAATTTAAATGCGTCGGTGTTGTGCTACAAAAAAATTTTTATCCAAAGAAAATTTTCTCCCACATGGATGCATTTAGTAGAATAACTTTATACAAATAAACAAAGTTTGATTGGAAATAGGGGTTTTAGCTACTTGGTCTATTCATGTACGATTGTATCTAATAAATAAATTAATTAATAAATAATTAAGCAACTTATGAAGTCATGTGCTCTTAAATTTCCTAATTTTTCCTTATTACTTATACTCGCCTTGCTATAACATATTACAATCTAAAGTTATTTACCCAAATCTATTTTGAGCCTCTTACTTCAAGTCTTGATATAATTCAATTTAAGTGTTGCGAATAATTGACTCTACGCAATGTTTCTCAAAGTCTACTAATGCATAACATTATCTACAGATTTTGCAAAGACATGTGCTTGCTCTGATTTTTAAAGGTATGATCTGTCCACACTTTTTTATTTGCTTTTTCTCTTCTGTAGACATTTCCCATAATTAACTCTTTCCAACCGTTCATCTGTTCTGTGCATAGAATATAAATTATTATAGCCTATCTACAATGAATGCTCTCGTTTCGCTCTCTACTCGCAGCTATTTGTCAAACTAAGTTAAATGCATTGAATTATATAAAAGTGTCTACAATAGACGCAACCATGTCGCAGCCATTCCGCAGTCATTAAAAAAGTTCAAATAATTAGTTAAATAATTGAATTTTGAAAAATATTTTTTATTGAAATAAAATAATAAAAAATATCAAACCATTCAAAATAGCTATACAATAAACTTTAAACTATAAAATATTTTTTTATTCATGAAATTTATAAATAAAACAATGTCAAAAAATGCTGTCATATACATTTCATTGTGAACACTACTTTGTTGACTACGTAATGAACGCGGAACGAGAGCGAAAAGAGGCCGTCATTATAGATAGGTTGTTAGAATATTAATCTTCAGGTGCCTTCTTAAGTCATTTATTGCAATGGGCTTTCGTAGATCATACCTGTTAAAGGCGCAAACTGCATTAAGATTTATTTGAATAATATTTGCTTAAAATTATTTCTAATTTATTACAATATTCTATAGAGTTTTTAGTTAAATATTTTATTCAACTTTTCATTCGTTGGTTTGCAAACAATTACAGAAAAATCTCTTAAAGAAATCATTTACATAGGATTTTCTAGAAACGCCAATGGGGATATAAAAAAAAGATACATATTATAAAAAAGACACTGTTTG
Organism: Dolichopus griseipennis; assembly: GCA_963082915.1. Classification (NCBI taxonomy): domain Eukaryota; kingdom Metazoa; phylum Arthropoda; class Insecta; order Diptera; family Dolichopodidae; genus Dolichopus; species Dolichopus griseipennis. Next base: position 41,129,637 of record OY720443.1, on the reverse strand, counting down.
ACCGGAGGAACTGATATGTCTATCAAATTTTATTTTTCTCTATATTCAGAAAAAAACTTTTGATGGAATTGTGACATTATGAAAAACAGACTACTGGGTGGACTCTATTCTATGTTAGATATTCTGTCATTACTTTTCTTTGTGTTGGTTGGTGGTTGAATGTAAATTAGTTTCAAAATTCAAAAACATTTAGTTGAGTATATCACATCATTTTTATGTCACTTTAAATGTTTTCTTTTTATTATGTGCATAGAGCATTTTTTTGTGTCTGTCTATAGAGTAGAGGCGGTATTATATATTGTATCCATTTTTACGATATCCTTATACAAAAGAATTTTTAAATACTAATCAATAGTTTTTATATTTTGCTTAAGATAAAGTTTTATCTATATATTTGTTATGAAAGTTTGTTGATTTTGAAAAGTTAAAGAATATAAAGTATTAGTTAGCAAATTTGATAATATTAGAAATAGTTTGAAACATCTAAGAGTGTTGTCAACCAGTTGTGATTGGCTTGTTTGTTAAGCTTATATAGCATTGTTAAAAAACAGTGCAAAGAGTTCAAAATCAGTTAAACTTACATTTAGTGTACTATTTTTGACTTTCTTAAAATAGTTTGAATCATTATTTTAAAATTTGCGCCTAAAGATATGCAAATAATATACTTATTGTTTATATAAGGTGGCGCAAAACGACCCTTTTGTTTTGAATGTTTAATAATTTTTTAAATTTATTTATATTTTTTATTTTTATTTCACAATTTTGTGAAAAAAACTTGGGGAATTGGAAATGGAACAGTACACAACAGAACAGCGATAAACAAATTACGAAAAGTTATGAAGTATATAAAAAATCTAAGACGTTTCTACATGTTATTCACGGTGGCGCAAAACTACCGATATGGTTTGAATCTTTAATAACTTTTTAAATTTATTTATATTTGTTATTTTTATTTCAGAATTTTTTGAAGAAAAGCTGGGGCTGGGGAAAAGCTTTTTACTTAAGCTAAAAATATTCCCATTAATATACTGTATAACAAAAAAATAATAATAATAATTAACCATTAAATAAAAAAGTTATTGAACATTCAAACCATATCGGTCGTTTTGCGCCACTCTGTACTAGGAGTATATTAACAAGTAACCGAGGGTTCGAGTTAATATAAATATCTCTCGTACACGTAATGGGCCTAGTAATCGAAGGTAATACCGCAATTTTTACATTACTTAAAATTTTTATGTAATATTAGAAATCTAAATAAAATAATAAATTAAAGTTGTCGAAAGTAATGGAAACATTAGCTTCTTGAATAATTGAAATTGGATGAGGTTGAATGTTTAATGAAAACTTCAAATATAAGGTCTTGGTACATGTTATGTAGTGTTATGACATTTGAAATAATGCTTGACAAAATATTCTAATGTTAAAATAGTTTTTTAAGTTGACGAAAAGACTGACAAAATATATTTTCATTTACACGAGTATATTGAAAATCTACTAAAAAATAAAAATTTATAAAGAAATAAAAAACTTTGAGTGCTAATCCATGACAAGATAATGTTTCTATTATTAGAAGAAATTAGAGCACGAACAACAAGAGCTTAACAGTTCAAATGAAAGAAGAATGTATGGTAACGACATTTTTTCTATTGTGGTATACGGTAAAAGAGCATTCGAGTGTTCTTTTAGACGATAATTTGACATATATGTGAATATGTATGTGAAATGGTAAAATTTTCGAAAATTAATTTGGTTTGCGTGTTTCTATTTCTTGTTTTGGCGATTTGAAGAATAACATGTAGTAATAACCGTATATTTAATCATTATCTATAATACATTTTGTATAATTGTACGTATGCAGGTGTATATGTGGTCTATTGTGGTATTCATCAAATTGTTGAGTTAAGATATTTTTGCTTCAGGAAATTTTATTGTATTTTTTGAATATAGACAAGAAATCTAGAACAATGACTCAATATAGACATTGATTTTAATGATGATTGTCATTGAAAATAATCAATAATGTATACATAAAAGTTGGTTTTATTATGCTAAATCAAAGTGAAATAATTAAAAGATAAGCTAGCAAAATTTAAGGAGATACAACTACAGTCATCGACACTGTAATCTAACTTTTTTTTTACTCGACTACTACTCTTCAATACAACAAGTTTTCTATAATGTTAGTATTATTAAACTGACTACTTTTGTTTTTCTTTTTTATTTTCCAGTTACTCCTGGGAGGATAATCACATCGACTTGACTCTTCCATTGGACTCGATCGTTCGCCAACAACTTGATCTTCTACCAAGTTTGCTCGTTTTTCGCTAGTTTAGGCGCAGCTGTTTGACGTCAGGTGTTGTTGGGTCGGCTGCGCCTTCTACTAACTTGGGGGTTCCATTCTAGAGCCATTCTTGTTATGTTAATTGGTGGTTTTCTCAGAGTATAGCCAATACACCTTCATTTTCTGCGCTTGATTTGGCTGATTACTGGTACTTCGCCTGTGAGCTGCCATAAGTCCATATTACTGATGATGTTGGGCCAGAATGTTTTACATATGATTCTTTGGCACTTATTCGAGAATACCTGGAACTTTGTCTGATGTTGTTTGTAGTCAGCCAAGTTTCACTACCATAGAGAAGTGTTGACATTACACATGTTATTTGGCCGTTTTTCCATATTGGGCTTAATTCATTAAAGGTGGCTCTGGCTCTACATAGTCTGTTGTTGACATTTTCTTCTGTACCTCCATTTGTTGTTAATGTGTTACCTATATAGAAGAAGCTATCAATATATTCGACCGATTGTCCTTCTATTGTGATGGTTTCTGAATTGATGTTGTTTATTCTTATGGCCCCGATTTAACTGGGTTGTTTCTAGCCCGACTTTGCGTGCTGCTTGCTACAGTAGTTCTGCTTTATATGGGATATCGCAGAATTTATGCGCTGGTAGGCATATGTCGTCCACATAGCCTAGGTCCGCCAGTTCCGTTAGAGATCCAAAGTACAAATTACCTGGATCAAGTACTTGAATATGAAATAAAATTATATTACTTCTAATCTAAATTAAACTTTTATTAACTCTGTACGCGCTCCATTCCTCCTCTTCAACAATGTGTTTTTAATATGTGGTTCTTAATTACCTAAGTTATTGATTAAAAAATTGTTAAACTGTTAGTTAAAGTTTTTCCTAACTTTTAATTATTAATGTACCTTTAAAAGAGTATTTTTCTAAGACTTTAGATTACGTTTTTTTTATTAAAAAATAAACCTATATATTACGTGAACATTCAACAAAATAACAAACTAGGTTAAATAAAAGTTTAAAAAAATTTCTTTAAAATAGTTTACTTTTTTAAGTATAATCTTTTCGAAGTGTTCAATATCTTCAAATAGATTTTAAAGTACCTTGGTATAAATATTTAAAAAAACTTTCACCTAAAGTACTTTCAACTTTATCTAATGTTTGTTTTAAACTTGTACTTTGTATATTAGTGAAAATATTTACTTAATTCAGATATATATATATATATATTTTGAAAAATTTATTTATAATTATATAAAAAATATTAATTACGTACATAAAGAACAAATAGATACATATACAATATTTTAAAGTCACGAAAACTAAAAATAAAATCGATTTATTATACTTTAAAATTGAAAACGAAACGGAATGATTGGAATGGTAGAAATATGGTAGCATAGAATGGGAAACATTAGCTTCTTGAATGAGTTGAAAGTATTTAAATAAATTTCCAAAAAGAGGATTGGTTACGGTATCAAAATTTAGATTAGAAAGTTAGAATGATATTATATTTACGCAATTTTATATCAAAAACTTTGCATTATGGCTTCTACTATAAAAATGAACTGAATATCAAAACTCATAAGTCATAAGTAACAATGAAATAAAATTTAAAATTAAATAAGTTAGAATGATATTATATTTATGCAATTTTATATCAAAAACTTTGCATTATGGCTTCTACTATAAAAATGAACTGAATATCAAAACTCATAAGTAACAATGAAATAAAATTTAAAATTAAATAGATAGTCCGGCTTTTAACTTTTTTTTTTTGATCTTCGAATTGGATTGAGGTTTGTTCAATAAAAAAGAACCTATTTCTCATAACCTTTTATTAATATAAATAATATTTTTCTTCTAAATATCACATCCCGTTTTCCCCATCCGTCATAATTTATCAATCTTAAATATCCTAATCCAAAGTCCCAAAATCCTTCCATATCCCCATTCTTGCAACCAAACTGTAAATTTGAATCGCAGATCCCACTCCAAATTTTGATTCAAAAAGGGTTGTGGTTTTGATGTGTTAAGGTAGCACACTACCCAAAGGAACATCGCACACTACCCAATGGAACATTGTACACTATCCAAAGGAACATCGCACAGTTGCAATTTATGACTTTCGAGCTTTTACACAGTCCCTCGTAAAAGAAAAAAGAATTAGCTACAGTTCTGTATAACAAAGTGGTTAAATTTGCCAACTATCATTAGAGGGAGAATGCCTATAGTATTTGGTTTTATTAACTCCCCCATCGTGGATAACAGATGCTTGTTAAAACAGAAACACATATCGTCGTACAAATACTGTTATTGATCCTAAGATTTCTAGATTCGTTGACATTCTTCAAATATCGAATTTAATAGAAATTTTTTAAATTTGTCTCTGGAACGTACCTTACAATACATACCATTTACCATCGACATATTCGAAAGAATAAAGAAACTTAAAATTTGCATCATAAAGTGTGAATAACCTTTTGCACAATATTCATTTTAAAAGAACATAATATTGTGGTTTCTATTACATTTTATAAAACAAATTAATTTGTTAAATTGTAAAATTTTGCAAAACATGCAAGCAGCTATTTATATGTATATTTATTTTATAGTTTAAGAAATATTGTATTTTGTAAACGCACCTGTTTATTTTGTCAGATAACCAACAAACTGTCTATCTATTTTATGCCAAATATTTCATTTAAAGTTTATTTTTATATGTCAGACAATAAATGACTGAGTGGCACAGTGATTAGAGTGCCGATTTTTCAGGTTCAAATCTTACTGAAAGTGGAAAAAATTTTAACTGGTGTTCGACTCGGCTCAACCACCATTTCCTATTAGGTTCAAATTAATAGCTTAATCAATAAATAATAATTATATATCTTTACTTTATTATACCAATATACAAAAATACAGAATCGAAACAAATAATTTAATTAAATAATAAAACTCACAGATACGGAATACTCATTTAGTTCAATACAACAATTATTACAATTAGTTGAAAATTTCGAATCTTAAAGTTCTAAGATTTGAAAACCAAAGAAATTGATATATTCATCAAGGATCTTCTGAATGAATTCAAAATTTCCTTCTTCTTGAGCTTCTTTTCCTCAGAAACTAATTACTGGTTGATCAATTATTCCAGAAGTAAATTCAATTGACTGAAAACCCAGAAATTAAATAAGTTTTTACTTAAATAACTTTAAACGACCTTGAACCAAAATTTAAAATCCTAATTTAACGATAAATAATTTAAAATAAATTTAAATCTAATAATTAAAAAATAATAGCATATACTTTTAAAGCTCTTTTAAAGCTTATAAAACTATTGTTATCTAAATAACGGTAAAACCTCAATATTTTGAATATGTGATGTATCGTACTTTGTAAATTTAAAAGCAATCGTATAAATAGTGGTTAATATACATATATATATATATGTGTGTATATAATATAGTAAATATTTTGCATTATCTGTTTTCTTTGTTTGATATTTAAATAATCCTGTGCATGAAAACTATAACCGTAAAAAAGAACAAAACAAAAACATAAAATATATACGATAGATACATTATCCTAATAGATACATTCAATTTTAAAAATTGATTAGAAAAAGGATGGGAAATGTATATTGGAAGTCACAACAAGTGAGTCACTTGTTTCTCAAATAAAAAATTGGAAATGAATTCATGAGAATACATTAAATTTTAAATAGTATTTTGTATGCTTCTTATATGTGTATGTACATTAATATATGGATTCATGTTTGTGGTTACGTATTGTTATATGCTAAAGGGTATAAGACATAAATTCAGGGAGGGTCTATCGGAGTTAAATCAAATTTTATAGTAAAGTTTTTAATTTCTATTGAAATAATTTTGTGCAAAATTAAAATAATAAAAAAGTTCTTTCGTGTCTATTTGTATTACGTATAGGATCAATAGATAGAATTAGTGATATTACCAAATACAGAGTGGGTCGGATTTAAAAATCTAATAGCTGTATAATTTTGATATCCTGTTTCTTTTTAAACTTAAATACCAGGGGGGTTTCTTTAAAAAACAAGTTAAATCTAAATAAATTTGGTTGGTTTAATTGTCCATAGGTCTGTTTGGAATACCCCGATCCTTAATCCTTCAGATCGAGATTTCGAATTAGGAGGGATTGTATATTTTGTTACGAAATTAGCATATTTCCAGGATATACATACATGAATCAGGATGGATTTTAGAGTTAGTTTCAAAAGTTGTATTTTAATAATTTGTTTAGCGAGAATTTCGGGATGGGACTTAAAATAGTGTAGGTTTTAGATTAGATTATAAAATCTGGATTATAATTCTTTTTCAATTTTAGTTCAGAGTTAATTTCAAAAGCTGGCTTTCAATAATTTTTTTAGCGGGGGTTTAAGGGTGGCGGCCTCTGGGGTTTAGTGGGTTTAGGAGGTTAAAATTTTAAAAATTGACATTACTTTCTTATTGACATTTTTGAATCGATGCGTTCTGGGAATCGGAGCTATTTTTAAGGGTTATTTCCAGATATGAAGATATAGGGGTTTTTCTTTTTTTTTTTGAAATATTCTGTTTTGCATTTTGCAAAATTTTAAAGGTGTAAAGGTACTCGTATGCACTTATTTATAATAATTGGTTTGCCGAACTTAGATTGCCGAGTAGAATAATGAATTATGACTTACGAGCCCTGTGGGTCAATGCAAGAGTAGAATAAATATACCGAAAATGAAATTTGATTCGTCACATTCTCAGGTGCTCACAAAAGATTCAGTAGTACACCAAGGCCTATAGCATGCCCTCTAAGTATGAGTAAATATTGGAAGACCCAAATCAAATTACAAAAGCAACAGTGCAAAAATAAAACATGGTCGGAATATGTTATTCTGGAGATTGGGTAGAAAGAAATATAATTGAAGAGAATACTTAGATGCCTGTGAGTAAATTGTGCAGCTAATATATTAAAAATTTTTTAATATTGATTTTGAAATCAAATACTTGCTTTTAAAATATTTTTGCATAATTATGCAAAAAACAAACAAAAAATAAAAATTGAATATTGAATATGGAGATAAATAATTTTAAAAATATTCAATATTTCTAGTAGAAAAATATTCAATACAATTTCCAGAATTATAATTAATTGGAATATTATGCAAAATAATTCTGTAATTTAAAATAGAGTAAAAAAAGATTTTATTTACTTTTAACTTAACATTAAATTGTATTGATTATTCGGATAATTGATTAATTGAATTTCATTTCATTTCAAATAATATGGATCTAACACATATTTGAATAAAAAAATTTTAAATTCCAATTTTGTTTTATGTAAATTTGCCAAAACCTGACTACACACATATGATAAATGGTTATGTTGAGTAAAGAAATTGATACGATATTGATTTGAATAAATTACTTTCTACATGATACCAAAAATTGTTAAAACGAGGAAGATTATAGTTGTCCTTGTCAACTTTTAGATACCCGTGCATACCCACTATGGTGTATAAAATAAACCGTAATTTACTTCCCTTATACATTTAACTCATTACCCCATAATTTTGACGTAAAAAAAAAAAAAAAAATTAACATAAAAAAAAAAAAATCACAAAACAAAAAACAAAATTTTCATTCATTGTCCCATAACTTTAGCTTAAAAAAAAAAAAAAAAAAAATTAACAAAAAAAAAAAAATCACAAAAAAAAAAAAAAAAAATTCATTGTCCCATAACTTAAGCTTAAAAAAAAAAAAAAAAATAAAAAAAAACAAAAAAGAAAAAAACAAAAAAAAAATTGGCCCACCCTAAAAGTCCGATGGTCCGAGTGATGTCCAACTTTGCCAAGTAACTTGCCCTATTAATTTACCTGCCCAATTTTAATTTTAACCTTGTAGCTTTATTAGATTCACAGTTATTGAATCGAAAACTTTGTATGGCAGCCCCCCGAAAATGGGGCCCTAACATTTTGAAACTTCATATAAGTGCGCGATTCATTATATAATTAACCGTGTGTAATTTTCATCCGCGTAGTATAATTAGTTTTGAAGAAATTCATATTGGTGCAAAGAAGTTGTATGGCAGCCCCTCGTAAATGGGGCCCTAATATTTTGAAACTTCATATAAGTGCTCGATTCATTATATAACTAACCGTGTGTAATTTTCAGCCTCGTAGTATAATTAGTTTTGAAGAAATTCATATTGGTGCAAAGAAGTTGTATGGCAGCCCCCCGTAAATGGGGCCCTAACATTTTGAAACTTCATATAAGTGCTCGATTCATTATATAACTAACCGTGTGTAATTTTCATCCGCGTAGTATAATTAGTTTTGAAGAAATTCATATTGGTGCAAGGAAGTTGTATGGCAGCCCCCCGAAAATGGGGCCCTAACATTTTGAAACTTCATATAAGTGCCGGAGTCATTATAAAACTAACCGTGTGTAATTTTCATCCCCGTAGTATAAATAGTTTTGAAGAAATTCATATTGGTGCAAAGAAGTTGTATGGCAGCTCCCCGAAGCCTTGGTCCGATTTTAACCAAAAACAATAGGGAACCTAGAAATTGTCTAAAAATGACTTTGTGTGAATTTCAAGACTCTAGCCCTTTTAGTTTTTGAGTTATCGTGCTGACACACGGACGGACGGACGGACGGACAGACACACATAGCTAGATCGACTAATTTTTCGATTCTGAGCCGATACGTACCCTTGACACTATATCTAGCTCGTCTAGATCGATGCGTTACAAACGGAGGAGTAATTTTAATATACCCGATGTTCATATATGTATGCACGGGTATAAAAATTTTATAGAATTTGAAATGTGTTATTGGAAGAATAATTTACAGTTTGTTAGCTTCATTAAATAAGAACTCAGGGTTTATTAACTGGAAACGCCTTGGTTCGAGGTTTCTGAATTAAAAAGCAATTGAATTAATTGATAAATGTCAGGTACACTCTCATTGAATTCACAGTTTCACATCTTTTGATAGAACGTCTGTGCTTTAAATTCTGCTCGAGCCTTAAATGCATATTTTGAACTCTTAACATATTCTTAATTTGATCCAGGGAATATCGAATTATTTTAAATTCTTAAATTTTTCATTTAATTTTGGAATGTAATTCGTAGAAATATTATTTTTACTTTAATCCATAGTGGTTGGAAATATGTTCAAAATATGTATTTAGTTCAATTTTTAAGCATAAATCCTTTATTATTGATGACACAGCCCTAAAATTGATAATATAATATTTTGGCTTCAATCCAATTTTTTTTCATATGCTACACTTGAATAAATTTCCATTATTTTGAAAATTGAAAAAATAAAAATTGACATGAAGTTTGATATCGTTACTTAAATATATTTTTTACATGTTTTTTGGAGTATTTCCAATTTTTGATAAGTTCATGAAGTTCTTACCATTGATAAAACTTATCAAAAATTAATTTTTCCAAAAACTTATCGTTAATTTATTTGTTAAACTGTCGGTTCAACTTTATTTCTATTTTGAAGTGGTAGTAGGGCTTGATTTAAAAAAATTCTCGATTTCGGCTGCATTATATCGATTTAAAATATACAAGACTATTTCAACCCTGCAATCCTTTAAGTGTAATTTTACCAGAATATAGAAAAAAAGTTTCTAGAATAAACTAGTAGCATCACAAAATCTTCAGAAAAAAAGTCAGAACAACACTTTATAGGTTGTACATAATTAAGTGTCGAATTTTACCTAAATATTACAACTAAATGTTACTCCATTATCTTACAAAGGAAATCTCAAATATAGTTATCTATCTATCTATATATATAAAAATGAAAGTTTGTTTATTTGTTTGTTTGTTTGTATGTTTGTTTGTAGCGAATAGACTCCGAAACTGCCCAGCCGATTTTCATGAAAATTTGTATATAGGAGTTTTTGGGTACGGAAAGAAATCGTGGCCCAAAAATTTTGCTCTAACGGACCGCCAAGTTGGGGCTGTGGTGCAAGTATTTAAACTTCTTTGTTCTAAAATGAAAACGGTTTGACCGATTGACTTCAAATTTTGTATACGTGTTGTTCTTTGAGAATTGAGTAGACACTATTAACAGTTTTGGAATTTGTTAACCCATGTCGGGCCGACGGGTGGTCAAAAAAAATTTTGGGTCCAAATTTTGTCCGATTTTAAGAAATTCTGCTTTGGCTTAAAAGAAAGCCCCAAAAAAATTTTTGTTGAGTTCCATTAACCCATTGCGGCCCAACAGCTTTTTATAGGTTTTTTCAATACTTTTCTCTAAATTCGAAACGGTTTGACCGATTGACTTCAAATTTTGTATACGTGATGCTCTTTGAGAATTGAGTAGACGCTATTAATTGTTTTGGAATTTGTTAACCCATGTCGGGCCGACGGGTGGTTAAAAAAAATTTTGGACCCAAATTTTGTCCGATTTTACGAAATTCTGCTTTGGGTTAAAAGAAAGCCCCAAAAAAAATTTTGTTGAGTTCCATTAACCCATTGCGGCCCAACAGCTTTTTATAGGTTTTTTCAATACTTTACTCTAAATTCGAAACGGTTTAACCAATTGACTTCAAATTTTGTATACGTGATGCTCCTTGAGAATTGAGTTGACAATATAAACAGTTTTGGAATTTGTTAACCCATGTTGAGCCGACGGGTGGTAAAAAAAAATTTTGGGTTCAAATTTTGTCCGATTTTACGAAATTCTGCTTTGGCTTTAAAGAAAGCCCCAAAAAAAATTTTATTGTATTGCATTAACCCATTGGGGCTTAACAGCTTTTTATAGGTTTTTTCAATACTTAACTCTAAATTAAAAACGGTTTGACTGATTTTCTTCAAATTTTGTATACGTGCTCCCCTATGAGAATTGAGTTGACACTATTAACAGATTTGGAATTTGTTAACCCATGTCGGCCCGACGGTTGGTCAAAATAATTTTGGAAGCTAATATTGTCAAAATTTGCGAAGTACTGCTTTGGCTAAAAAGAAAGCCCCAAAAAAATTTTGTTGAGTGATTTGGAAGCAAATTACGTCCAATTTTGCGCAATACTGCTTTTCCCAAAGACAAAGTGTAGTTCCGTTAACCCAGTGGGGCACAGTGGCTTTTAATAGATTTTTGCGTTACTTAACTCTAAATTAGAAAGGATTTGACTGGTTGACCTCAAATTTTATGTGAAGCAACTTGAAAATGGAGTTGAGACTGTTAACAGTCGGTCCTACGATTGGTCAAAAAAATTTTTTGGAAGTAAATTACGTCAAATTTTGGAAAGTAGATTGTACTGCTTTGAATTACAGAAAGTTTCAAAAAATCCTAGGATAATCCTAGAAAAATCGTTTTAAAAAGATTGCTTTCATACATTTTAAAATTTACATGTGTAAACCGTGTGTAATTTTTGTGTTAACTTTTTGCAGTAACATCATCTTCAATTAAACCTCCATTGAGAGGCGCAGCAACGCGCACCGGGTACTAGCTAGTTGAATTATAAATATCTTATTGGTTTAAATTTGATTCTCACAGATGAACTGGCGATCCTCGGACTTTTCTTGGTAGCTTCGACAAATTTCAAAATCACATCTTACACAAAAAGAGTTCCTCGTTCTGACAACTTTCTTTCCTCATAGCAAAATTTGAAATATTTTTGCACAATCTCTTTTGTATTCGTGTAGGGTTTATGACACTTTACTAATAAAAAAAAATTCCGAATGAAAAAATCCCGAACCAAAAACTCAGAAAAAAATCTAACTCTATAATCCTAGATAATTTAGAATCTCCGGTATCCAATATATACATATTGTGCAAAAGGCTTATAATTCATATTTTGCAGCCAACTCTAAAATCCTTTTTTATAATTTTATATTTAATTAAGAATAACTTAAATTCGGTATTTTTACTTTTCCGGATTTTGTAACATTCGGGATTTTTTCAACAAAATTTAAAATCGAGTTTTTTTTTTATCAGGATTTCTTCGTTCGGAAATTTTTTTTCAGTTAAGTGTCAGGCACCCTATGTATACTGAAGATATTGACACCAATTGTACTAAATATTAAGGAAGTTTCTCTTCAAATAACTTCAATGCAAAACTAGGGAGGGTTTAAGTGCACTTTTCCATACTCTAGAAACTATGTGAGTGGTTTAAAGGAATAGATGGTTTTAAAACTTTTTAAAAAATATTTTGTATATTACTTATTATACAAAAATTCTCCTGATATTCTTCCCTAATTTATTTGCCGTCAAATCCCTTGCCCACCTCACTGAGCCAATCCTACATCATCAAAGGAATCCTTTACTAGACTGTAAAGTTTATATAATTTTTAAAAGTATTTGCTATTTTAAAATCAACTTTAATTTAAAATTTTGTTTTTAAAATTAAAAATAAATTTCCTTTAATATACTACACATCAGTTTTCCATTTCCAGGATTCTTTTGGGAATTTAAATTCGGTCTTTGACTAACAACAAACGACAATGTTTTTAAAAATAAACTTTGTATATGAAACCTTATAATTTGTTTTTTTGTTGTTGTTGTTTGTCCCTATTTTTATCGTCTGTTTTCAAAATATTTTGTATATTTTCGGCACTTACAAGAATTCTTAGAGGTCGGAGAAATAGAAAACAACAATATAAGTGTATATAATATTATGAAACATTACCTTAAGAGATTGGGATTTTTTTTTGGATATTTAAAACTTTTTACGAGTTGATCTAAAGTTATAAATAGATGATACGGGATTTCAGAAATTCTTCAGGCTTTTTGTTTTTTTGATTTAAATGTTTAAAGAAAGAAAGAATGATTTGAGTAGAATAAACATAATTTATTTTGTTTGTATGTTTTGTGAAACGATTCTTTTAAGGACGAAATATTGGGAACTTAACCGTTGGAAAATCATTTTGTAAAGGTTGTTCGTGTTTATTAAATACATTTTTGTGGTTAAATTTAAAATTAATGAAAAGAAAAAAATTTAAAATTAATCGGAGAAAAAAATATGGAATGGAGATCTAATAAAGGTTTCTATTAAATTGACTGAAATGGAGGAACAGATGAAGATTTAATTTTTAACATTTGTGTCATTCGAAATGAAATTTTTACTACAAATAGATATTTCTTCATTTTGTATTTCTTCAAATTGCATATCATTCGTGGTTAACTTTTGTATTATTTCATCTAGTTTTTTGACTATTACATCACCACTATTACTTATGTTACCTGTTACTACACTTTTATTGAGATTACTTAGGTTAAGATTATCCGATCCAACACCAACACCGATCCTATTATTTGTGAGTCGCTTTTTCATGTTTTATTACTTTTATATTACAGGTTGTACATGACCATATTTTATCGGAATCCACTGAATAATCATCAAGCTCTTCGCTTCGTAATCCAGTGCAAGTATCATGTGACCACTTTTTGAAGCCACACTCACATAGAATTCCTTTACTTTTTTTTAAATTAAAATTGTTTTTACAATGCAAACAATTAACAATTTTGATATTACAAAAAATTAATTTCATGGAAAACCTTTTTTTTTGTAGCCCTTTCCTAACTATAACGAGAAATTAACGACGTTAGTTATAATATTCCAGTAGCTCTTTTGAGGAATAAGTCTTAAAGCTTGTAACTATGATAGGCCACTAAAATTAATGTATACAATGGTGACGTCTAATAACCTGTAGGATCAGAACTTTCTTAGCACACTCAAAAAAGTAGGGCTTAACTTTCAATTAACGGTTTTTATTAATTACATTTTTTTTTTAGCTAGGAGGGTTACTTAAGTGACATTTTATAAACTCAACAGGTTCCGCTCCGAAATCTTAAACCTTCATTTTATTATAAAATGGATTTTTGTTCCTCCGTAATGTATTGTTACAACACAAAAGTTCCTTGGGGAATTATAAATCTTAAAATGTCGAAAAAAAAAAAATCAAAATTGAATTTTGTCGAAAAAGTTTTAAAAACAAGTAATGAAACAACAGTAAGTTGATGCAACCGACTTAGAAATACCCTAAACCAGAAAAATTCAATTGACAGCTACACGAACCCTCCTTTAAACTCATGATAGGAACATTAAGCAAAAAGAACCTAACTGTAATAAGCTTGTACTAAATTGTTTCTATCGTTATTAATTCCGGTGACATGCTAGTTAAATCTAAGAAGGCATGTGGGAGGTACCACCACTCTAATGCATCCTAAATCTAAGAGACATAATATAGGCAGGACAGAACACGCATGTACCAAATTTAATTTTAGTTTTAGTTTGGAAAATTTGGTTTTAGACGTGTGGGAAGTACTCAAACTGACATCCTAATTAATTTTCCTTTTTTTTAAAAAGGTGCAGTCACCTGAAGATGGTTTAGAGTTTGTTGGCACTTTAATTTTGGTATTTGTTTATTAAATTGGTTTAAATAAATAAATACTTATAGTTTATGATAAATAAATATATTTCGTTCGAAATTACCTTGCAACAACGGTTGATGTACATCACGTTGTTGTACCATTGGACTATTACATATAGAACCGGAAGCAGTTGAATCTAATGATTCATCAACATTGTATCGTGTAACACCAGCCTAGAAAATTCCAAAAAAACATAAATTCTAATATATTTCCAACATTTAAAAGTCTTTAAAAACAACTTACAGCTATTAAACTGCTGCTAACTGATGATTTGCCATCTTTTGCATTATTAAAATGCTCAATCACTTCCCAATTTGATTTTTTTGGTGTTGTTGGTTGTGTTGTTGATACCTGTTGGGTTTGGGGTGATTGTGCCTGTAATTCTAAAGAAACCTGTGGACTCCGATTTTGTCGTAATGATGCCGAACGGCCAGTAAATTTAGCCTTTCGTGATAATACACCCGAAACATCCTATATTCGAGATGAATGAAATAAAAGTAAATTATTATGTAGTAAAACTGTGAAATATTCAAATATAAATATAAAAATCGGTAGATAACTATACTTGTAGTTTGTTGTGCTTCATTTAATTTTTTTTTTAAATAGGTATTCATAAATTTCTATCAAAACTGAATTGGGATTTTTTTTTGAAATTTTGTATTTTTGTTGTATTTTTTAAAAAACAAGGGACCATAGAATTTTGAGTAGATTCTGTAAAAAAATAAAATAACAATAAATTTTAGAGTAAATTGGTTCTGGATGTAAATAACTGTAAAATAAAAAAAAACTAACAGCAAATAAGCATCCGGCAAGAAAAATTTGGCAACATTTACAATGTGAATTTGGATTTGGAATTAATTAAATTTTATTCGTTAAAGCGTTGTTGAATTAGTTTGCATGCTAAGCTGGTAAATGTGAAATATTTTTAATAAATTTTCAGCTGCCGGTCATTGAAAACAAAGAATATAAAAAAGTATTAAAATTATGCATTTAAAAGTATATTAATTTGCTCCATTGTTCAAAATTCTAAATTTAAAAAAAAATTCCGTATAAAATAAAATAAAACACATTCTGGTAACTGTATTGTTAAAAGTAATCAAAGTACTCCTTTTATACTCGTTTTTTTGATTTAATTGAACGGGTATATCTTATAGTCACGGGTATATTAAAATAACTTTTCCGTTTGTAATACTTCAAATAAAACATGATATTAATGGATCTAAGCAGAGGTTTCGAACGAAACGACATTGGAGCAATATTTATCTCTCCATAGCAAGTATTTATTATAAAAGAAATATATCTTCCCGCCGTACTTAATAGTCGAAGTTTTTCGCTTTATCTTGCTTTATTTAGGTTTTACTAAAAAATCGGTTAGCAATTATTTTAAATTATGTCGATCCGGCTGCAGGGTCTCGAGAAACAGCGATTTTTTATTTTTTAGATTTTCAAAAAATGGTAAAATCGTTAGGAACGTTTTCTTTTTGTTCTTGTGATTAAAGTTCCAAAAATAATCTTTTGAAATTTTAATTCAAATACAGTTCCGGAGCAATATTTTTTTTGTTCCGAAAAGAATGGTTCTTTTGTTACGAAATAAATATCGTTCCGGAAGTTTTCACTTTTATTTCGTTTCATTCTGGACTCCAGCATTCAAGTCCTGAGGATCAGCTTCGGAATGAAAATCAATTTAGCTTTTGATTTTAATTTTGGTAACGACCACCAATTTGTCTGACTACCCCCCATGACGATAATTAAAAAACTAAAAGAGCGTCTTTGTAAAAGTCTAAAGCTATTTTAATCCAATTTATATATACCCTTTCATGGTTTTGAATCAAATTAAACCACGTATTCGCGGAAAACTGTTAAATTAATTTCTAGAACGAATTTGCATAGCTTCAAAGCTTGTATTAATTTATTTTTAAAGAAGTTCTGTAAAGCTTTTATGGGATAGCTACTGCTATTAGGAATACCTGGCAAATTTGGAGTAATTGCCGAAAAATGATTTAACGTTTTTTATATAGGGTCAGGACTAGTCATATTTTAAAAATATGTCCGAAAAAATGGAATTCGGAGCCTGTTTTACTTACGAAATAGCAGAAATTAGAAGTAATGAACATCTTGATGGCAAAAGTATTTGAACGGTTATCTAAGAGTTGACATGGCCAACTATAATCTTTCTTGTTTTCTCTTCTACACTTCCTCACAAAAATAATTTCAATCTCAATCTCTTTTTTCATGCCAAATCTTTTTCCAAAAATAATTTCTTTTCAAAAATTTCTAACAAAGATTTTCTTTCTTAATTCAATCACCGTCAAAAAAAAAAATAATAAAAATGAAAGAAAAAGGAACACTTCCTGACACAACAAGTAACAATGATTCATTCAGTTTAATGCAAATCTTCATAACCCTTAGATTTTTACAACCCTTATGAAAATTTTCTTTGAAAAACTAAAAGAAAAACCACAAAATTGAAAAGGCAGGAAAAAAAGTTTTTTTTTTAATAAAAAGTTTATTACAACGCGGTTTTTCTTTTCTACTTTTTTTTTTGGCGGATTATAAAAAAAAGGCAGTCAGTTAAAAAGAAAAACTAAAGGAAAAACTAACAAATATTTTCAAAAATCATTTTCATTTTACAAACAAACAGAAGCGTATCCTTTGAAGACGGATATTTAGCAAATCCTTGTAATGGAAAATTTAAAATCAAAACTTTATAATTCTACTACAATCATATTCTATTATCAATGTGCTTATCTTTAAGTCATTATTGCAATGATTTTCAAAGGAAAAATGAATTTTCCACAACATATATATAGTTTTAGATTATATTGTTGAATGGTTGATCTTATGACAATGAAAGTTGTAGGTTATATACATACATATAGTTTAATTAAATAATTCTTAGGGATATTTGAAACAACCTGACTTACCAAGTCCCCTTTTTCTTGAAAAGGAATTTAAAGTGGAATTTAAAGTCATTCAAAATATCTCGAAAAGCGTAACATTCGCCCTAAGTAACATTTTGCTTATTACGAATTCCTTTACTATGTCCTTTGTTTATGACTTTTGACATTCCGACATCGTCTGCATATACTGGAATCATTTTGAGTAGATCCCATCAAAATTTGACCAATTT
This sequence comes from Dolichopus griseipennis, assembly GCA_963082915.1. Lineage (NCBI taxonomy): Eukaryota > Metazoa > Arthropoda > Insecta > Diptera > Dolichopodidae > Dolichopus > Dolichopus griseipennis. The sequence continues at coordinate 41,111,799 of OY720443.1, read as the reverse complement.
CACAAATGAAAAGATAAGTCGTATCCACTCGAATCGGAAAAATACACCACAGATGCTACCATAAAAAAATTATAGCCTGCGACTATCATCTTTAATATAGCAGAATATGCTCGTTTTTACTATTTGGAGCTACCTAAATGGTACTATAATGAATATAGCAATTTGTTTGTTGTACAAACTAAATAAATGTGGAATTCAATGCTATGAACTTTATTCCCAAAAGTTAACGGGTTTGTTATTTACAATTTGTCCCAGTCTTAGAAGAATTTCAACAGATTCTTCACGAACTTATTATTTGAATCCCTATTAGTGATAAGTCATAAGAGCGTCGATAAGAGCACAGCGTAGAAAACTAATAGAGATGTTTATATTGGAGCATCGCTTTGATCATCGATAAACAATATAAATTTTCTACACAATGTTCTTATCGACGCTCTTATTACTTATCGCAGCTCCAACATAAATGCACCCTTATTCTTATTCCTATCCCACCCCATTATTATGACATGGGCAACGATAACCTTGTAATATAAGTTTATTGCACACAGATACAACTTCAGTTGTCAAATTCAATTTTGTAACCCATTTGCACTATAATAATCTCACCTAATCGTAAGCTGTCATTAACAATTGTTTGGTTAGTAGTTTATCCACCCCTACTTCATTATCACTTAATGCAGCATATAAAACTCATCCATGCACAATTCCATTGATAATTTTAGTTGTTGTAATAATGTTACAATTCTGTAAAAATTGTATCAGGACTTCATTTATCTACACAGAAACAAGCATCCTTATTTTTTTCTTTTTTATTAAGGTCCTTTTTCTTTTTAATAAGATAGAACATAGTACAGCACAGTATTTTTAGATATATTTATAGATATAGATACTGTACTACTATAACTGTATAAAAAACCTATTTTAAAAATTTTATTATAAAAGGAGTAGAGAAATAAAAGAAAGAAGAATTAGTTGTATCTGTTGATTAGGTTAGTAGACCACATTTTACTAGGTAACAAATACAACTTTTATAATAAGGATTATTTAGATATTTATGTTTCTATTTTGCTGCATTCTTTGTATATTTTTGTGCAACAATTGAATTCTGCAACAAATAAAATAAAATAGAAGGTAGTAAAAGAACAATGTTGATAAGACATAGTTTGGTCGTTCTGCTGATTGAAGTGGTTTTTTCTGAATTTTTGAATAAAAAATGCCTTTAATGATTTTGAGAAAAACCAAATAGTTACAGTTATTTCTAAAACTCTAAAAGAAAAGGATACAAAAATTTTAAACTTAGAAAATTGCAATAAGCTTAAAAATCTCAAGCACTTCGGTAATTAAAAAGGTCTTTTGACTTAATTTAGATCTATTTTTTACAACTCACAGAATCATTTGACACATTTTTAAATAAACCAATTTAGTATTTCAAAATCACTTTAATGTGGTTTTATTTAAGGTAGTTGCAACCTTTAGAAATTCCTCCTCCCAAATTAAATATTGTTGACTTTTTTTGAAGTTGTAAAAATTGTTGACATATGTCAATTATCAACTAATCAAATTTTACAATCAGTTTAAAAAAGTTAATTTTAACAATTAATATTAAATAGACCAAAAATTAAGATTGAATCATCTTAAAAGTGTAAGTTCATGCGAAAAATCCTAAAGGTGTACTAATTTCATTGCTAATTCCATATCTGTTTAATTGGTTAGTGTCGAAGTTAGTTTTGGTTTAGTAAATTTTGTTTTCTCATAAACTTGTTTCAGAAAATCTAGTTTTTAGTAAACTGATATTATGTGACCCGCTCTTCTCCCAATACCTTTATGCAATAGAGTTAATGTTATTGTTGTATACCAGGTTTCAATGTGTTTTGCAGACATATTTTGTAATTAATTAGAAATTAATAATTACCAGTGTATATGCTTCAGTAGTCATGTCTTTATCAATTTTTATTTAGGGGTAAGAAATGGTATAGAAGTAATTGAGAAATCGAATGGAATTGCTCTTCAAATTGGATTGGATGGATTGAATCCAGAACTTAACTAACGAACCCTGCTACATTAAATTCGAAGCTGAAACTTAATATTATACTTCTTACCTACAGTATATTAGAATGTACTTTAAGTATTCAAAAAGCATGTAGGTTGTACAAAAAGTACTTTAAGTTTTAGAAATAAGTATAACAAAGTCTTGCACTATAATATAAGCATTTTATTAGAAACTAGAAGTATTTAACCTATATTCCTTTACTGTTTCTTGAATTTTAAAATATATTTTAGTATATATATACATATATGGTAAGTTTAAAGTACATGAGTAACTGTAAAAGTTTCAGATGATGGACTTAAATACTAATTACTAAAGTGTATATTTACACAATACTTTGTAGGATGGACAGACTTTTGAAATTTGCAAGCTTAATTTCATTTTCTACTTGAATTTTCTAAGTACAAATAAGAGAATATCTAAAAATCTTGTACTCTTTTATATGCAATTTTACAATTTCCAACTTTTTTAAATTTATGCAAAGATATCGCTGCGGCAGAATACGAAAATTCAATTTGAAATCGTATTAAGAAATTGTTGCAAAATAAGAAAATCCTTTAGTATAATAAAAAAAAATTTGTAATGGCATGGCAGTAGTAAAGTTAGTTATATATTGTACATAATATACCAACATTACATTAGTTATTTTATTACTATTACAAAAATGTTTTTAGATTTGTAAAATTATTTCTTGCAAATGTGGCTTCGTGCCTTATCATCCACAGTCTTGACAGTATTCGTTGCTCTTTTAAATTTATGGTAAGGATTCAAGGAGCAAAAAAAAGGATACAAAATTAAATTTTTTTTTTGTTTTTATAATTTGTGGGTTCAAAAGATTTTGTTTTTGTAATGAGAAAAAGAGATTTTTTGGAAAATTGTTTCTGTTGAGTATCAAATGGAAATGGGAATAGTGCCAAATTATAATATTGGGTACATAATAAATTTTTATTTTAATAGAATTTGTTTTAAAAAATCCCAAGTAGAAAAGTATTTGTGTAAAATTGGTCAGTTTTTGAGTTTTCCTTGTTGAGAATCGAATGAAAATTTAAAAAATTGAGTTTAATAGAATCAGAGTGATTTAATTTTCTTCTTCCCCCTTAATCCTAATATTCCAAAAATTTCCTAAGTCCAATCCCCCAAAATCCATTCATATATTTATCCTTGAAACCAAACTGTATAAATGTACACAGGTTTCTCCTAAAAAGTTTGGTCCAAGCGATGGTTTTAATGTTTTAAGCGCATTACACTAGCCAAAGAAACTTTGCGCAGTTCAAATGGGTGATTTTTGAAGGTTTGACTAAATTATTATCTATCCTTATCTTACATATTGATATAATCGTTTATAGTTCGACATATAAGACATTAATTACACACCCTGCAATTAGGTTGTAAAAAACTGAAATTTCGAATAAACTCATCGCAAAACTCACATTTTGAGTCAAATAATGAGTCTTAACTGAAAATTTGTTAAAACGAAGAGTGGATTTTGCCAAATGAGTCTATTTATTTTTGACCCAGATTAATTAAATCAGTAATGCCGTTAAACATCTTGGTTATGAGTATTTGTGTGGTTCAAGTTGTATTTATAAAATTTGAATTAATTGAACTGTGCTTTTAAGCATTTTATAATAAATTTTTAAAAAATCAAGTAAAAGCTCTAAAAATATGTTAAATTAAACTATACAAAAGGTTATTTGGGTTTTACAAAATCGCAATAAAATTGGGTTAGCGGTTTTTAAATTTCATTACACTTGCTTTGAAATAATAATAAAGTCATAGCTTGGCAAGCTTTAAAGAATCATTTCAATATTTTAAAAGATCTTTTATATTAGTAAGCATAAAATTGAATTATTTATATAAAGTGAATGTAAAATAGAAAACTTATTAAATTTAAGCATTTAAATTTTATTAAAAAACTTATGACATTGGCAGATACTTAAAACTTAACAGTTTTTTTGCATGTGTATGTATAGCATTTATGCATTTGCATTTACGTATAGCAGTAAGCTGTAAAAATTGTTTTGCCTTAAAACACAAAAAAAAACAAATATCACGAAAATTTTTGAACAAACCTCTTTGGCAGATCTTCGACTACCACGCAATGATAAACGTTTACTCCAATCCTTTTTTTGGCTTTCTGATGAAAATGACCGAAACATTGGTGTAGTTGATGATTAAAATTTTGTCATAATCTTTTAAATAACTGAAATTAAATAATAAAAAAAAATGAATTTTATGATTAATAAAATAAATTAAAAATAAAAAAATATTATAGTATAAAAAGAGTTTTTAAAAAAAAATGAAGCATAAAATAGAAAGTTATATGCGAAATTAAAATAGTTTTTGCATAATTTTAGAAAATAGAATAGAAATATATTTAGAAAATAAATGAATTAGAAATGGAGAAAATGAATGAAGTTAGTAGATAAAGCGTTGGTTTTTTAAAGTCATTTTTCTGAAAAAGCATTTACAGTTATTTTTAAACGAAGACAATTATTACATTTAGAGCATTTACAGTTATTTTAAACGAAGACAATTATTACTTAAATTTTTATGTTAGATTTAATTTTTAGTCCAATTGAATAATCTATCATAGCTATACAGATTGTACTTGGATAAGTCTATAATAGATATACAGATTGGATTTAATATTTAATTAATTAATCTATTAAATCTATTAAATTTTTAAAATTTAAAAAAAATATGTTTAAATATATTATAAAAATTTATAACAGTTATGGTAGATGATTCAATTAAATTTAATAATCTTAAAGTTATTTTCACTTAAATTTAAAGGAATACATCAGTTTTAGTATTTTAAATTAAATTATTTATGTGAATTTTTTTATTGCTTTAGAAACATAATAGATAAATTTTATTAATTAAAAAATTTTAGTGATTAAAATTCGTAAGAATGTGCTTATTATTCTGAAACTTTGACCACACGACGTTGTCAGCAGTTGGAGATGTCTAGACGGTCTTCGCAAAGGATTGTACATAAGTTGCAGCTTTTCCCATATAAAATTCAATTGGTTTACGAGGCAAAACAAAGTGCCTGGAAATAATGTGCTTATTCACAAACTCATAATGAGCAATGAGGCCCATTTGCACCTCAGAGCTCAGATGAATAATAAAAATCGCAGAATATATGGCACTCAAAATCCAAGAATTTATTGTTGCAGATCTAATGCATCCACTTAGATGTACAGTAAGCTGTTGAATAACTATAGAACGATCATTGGGCAATATTTTTTGGAAAATGACGAAAGAGTTGCGATTAATGTGAATGCCATTGAATACCGGGCAATGATTGAAAATTTTTCAAGGCCGGGAATAGAAAACAATCTTAAGTTATGATTTTAACAAGAGTCACAGCTCACACAAGCTTGTCCGACTATTGTTCTTTTGTTCGAAATTTTTAGCTATTATTTATTCGAATGAGTCATCCCATTGAGTTGAGTCCTTTGTTTCATAGCAAATTTCATAGAAAATTTCCCCAAATTGAAGAAAGATTGACAAAAACTATAAGTAACTTTAATGGGTAAGAGGCTGAAATGGACCTTTACCTTTACAAAATTCCTACCAAATTTCATTAAAAAAAAACTAAAAACAACAATCAAACCTAAATTAACCAAAAAAAAAATATTTTTTTTACAATTTTCCAAATATACTAGATTCCAAATATCTAGTCATCTTAATAAACTTTTCAAATTTCCTCAATTACTTCCACCATTCAAGAGTTTTAAATACTTTTATCAATGTTTTCACGATTTTCGTTTTATTTCAGCTCCTATTTTCTTTTATCATTGAATAAATTTAAGTAATTCCAAAATTAATTTTATGGTAATCTAAAATGAACAGTCATTATTCAATTTGGTAGTAGGATAAGTTTTTCAGGGACCAACGTAGAAAGGACATTGACAATGATAAGTAAAAACAACTTACAATCATTCATGTTTAACATTTTCAAAAAAAAAAAACATTTTTAGATACAAAGTCGGTTTTTTGATTTTTATCATGATTTGTTTAAAAAGGAAATCAAATTGAAAAAAATTATGTTAAATAATTTTCAAAAATATCAGTGGAGTGCAAATTTTATTTCTTTTTATAAAATTTTATGTTCGTTTTTGCAAAAGAAATTTTTGATGCGGAAATTTCTGTTTTATTTCAGCTTTTATTTGTCGCATAAAGAAACTGTTTGCCATGATATCAAAGAAATGTTTTGTTTTTTTAATTTTAGAATTGGTTCTGATTCGAATATTCATAATTATACACGTGCAAAAACAGTTCTAAGGGTATACTAAATTTGCCATTACGTTTGTGACTCTGTAAAGTACCCGAGATTTAAAGTTATCGATATTAAGGTCACAATACATAAGAACCATGTTATTCAAATTGAATAAATTTGCAGCTCGGACTCCAGCTAATTTAATCTGTAATGGATATTTGAAATTCTGCCAAAAGTTGGCAAGTTTCATATTCAACATCTGCACAATTTAAATTGTAATTTTGCAAGAGGCTCGAGGCCACTTAATTAATTTTTTATAAATTAGTAACATAGGATCTATTTAAATTAGGTGTTCAAAATATTATCACAATACTATAGACTAATTTGGGTGAATTTTTGAAATTTTGTCCAAAGGGATTAAGTTTAATAACCAACGTCTGCAGTAAATATAATTGGTTTAATGCTAAAAGTTCTAATAACTGAAATAAATCTATGGCAATAAGATTTATTGTATAGGAATTAAAACTAGGATTTATTTAAATTGGATTTAACAGAAACGTTGACAAAAGACGTTAAATTACGTAGCGGTAGCATGAGAGCTTCATAAAGGTACTTTGAAAATGCAATATTCATGTCCACATGGTATAGACCCTTAACATGGTATAGATCCTAGACCCTTAAAATTTGTAAAATATAAATAGATTTTATGGGAAAACTATTGTAAAATTTGCTCCGTCATTCATGGTTCAAATTGATGCCGTACAACTGTTAAATATTATAAATTGCATATTCATCTGGATATCTTAGAGTTGACACAGTCTACTTCAATCTCGTTCTTCTATGTACTTGAAAATATATTGTAGTTCATCAAAGTCTAGGTCGTCTGAATTATTTCAAAAAAATTTTTAAAATAATTTTTTATTACATGTACCAAAGATTTTGTGATTTATTACAATTTTAGAGGCAATATATTGCCAACTATTTTTTCATTGAAGACTTCTATACGACACGCTTTTATTTAATATCAAAAAAAGTTAAATTTATTGAAACAACACTTTACAGTATCTGCTCCAAAGTATTGCATACAGACTGAAATTAATTTTTTTAGGATTTTATTTTATTTTAATACGATTATCTTTAATTTACACTATATGGTTCCCAAAATTATTTTAAATTAAATTCTAAAAATAAATTAGAGAATTCTTTTTTTGTAAGTTCCTTTTCTTTATTAAAAAGTTCTTCAGAAATCTTAACAATGTTCTATTCTTATTGTTCATGCATAGTTTGTATAATCATTCAAGTTTTCTTTATTAGAAAATCTAATTTCTACTTTTTTTTTTTTTTGATAAAGTCCGTAAATTTCTTTAATATGTTTTAGAAATATATGTCTGACACTGAACTAGTAACCCTAGAACAATTCAACAAGATATTCAATAAATTTAGTACACAAAAGAACAAAACAACGTCCTTTCTATGGGAAACTTAATCTTAAAAGAAGGACAATAAAAGAATTCTAGAGAAAAAAATCGATAGATGTAAAAGCCTAAAAAAAAGAATATGAAAGGAAATCTTTTACACATAATATTAATTGAATTCAAGAACACCTTTATGATGTTACTTTTAATTTTTACTAAAAAATAATTGGGGTAAGACATCCAATAAAAGGGTATTGACTTATTTAATTAAGGTTTGAATTTTTTTAATTATATTTATTAATAAAAACAAAGTCAAATCACCTAATTGTTTAAATTGTTATACTTGTTATATTTAAAGTTGCGCGGTAACAAGACATGCATACCTATTATTTAAGTACTCAACAACGTGCTTCAAATTAAAGATTTGAACTGGGTGTTCAAAACTATGCCGGGGGTTCTCGATCTATGTGCCTCAACGAAAAGTTGTTGACCTTGAAAAAACTTTTGCAATGATACTCCGCTTGATGATTTTAAGAATATAAACAAATATTTCTGTACAACATATAAAGTCAACCATATTTTTCTTCAGTCTCAACTCAAGGACCATGTAAATCAATCTTCAACATGTGTAAAATAATTATTTTGTTGACACTTCTTTATAGGAAGCATGAAATTTATCGTACCAGTTCTAATATATAACTTAGATTAAAATCCAACGATTACGCTGATTAGGTCACGTAGTAAAGGTGAACGATGATGCTCCAGCAATAGCGGCTTTTGTCTCTATTCCGGAGGGTAAAGGCGAAAGAGGTTGACCACATCTTTAATGTAAAGACGGTGTTCAGTCAGACGTAAGAATGCTGAATATTTTTGGAAGTGGGAGAGAAGCTGCGAAAGACAGAAGTCAATGAAGGAAGGTTTTGGACTCGGCTCAAAAATAATAATTTGTTATGCCAATAAAGTAAAGTGAAATAAGTATGGAATTAGTATTTGCAGAAGTTACTTAAAATTTTAAATAAAGTCTAAGCTAAATTTTTGTGTTATAACTGTAGGGCTAGGATGTAAAATTGATTTTTATAACAAAAAGCCTGAAAACCGAAAATATAATGACATTACTATAGCAATTAACATTATTTTGTTTATCAATGCTAACATTAGCATATTTAAACAATTTTTTGAAGAATAATTGGTAAAGTTACCCTACTTTTACAATACAAAACTTAAATAAATAATACATTCAAAAAAAAGTCAAATTCAAAAAAAAATTAAACCTTTTTTTGGACAATCATTAGTAAAGTTACCCTACTTTTAAAATATTTATAGACCATATTATTTAAAAAATAAACGGATTCCTGGTTGTAATAATGTAAGTTAAGGTATGTACAACTGTATTTGTCCATTGAAATTTTGTTTAAATATCTTTTATGGTCATTTCTCATTTAGCCTTCAAACAAAATATCTATTAAGATTATATTTTAAAATATATAAAAACTAGATCAAATTAATATATGGGATTCTTTAATTTGATAAAATATCACATTGTGTCACTATAACTTCCTCTGTTACCGTTCTTTTGTAGAGACCTTTATTATCAGAATTTAAAAGAATTATTTAATTTTTTTTTTCTAAAGTTTTTCTCTTTGGTAAACTGAACACAATCCCAAATCAAAAAGAGTAGGTCATCTTAACGGAACACTTGTATTAAGAGTTTTTTTTCTAAATAAAAATTAAAAAACAAATTCTTTTACCTTTATTCTCTCAGGTGTATATAAAGAACATCAAAGTTTTTATTTGAGTTTATTTGAGTTTGGTAGGCCTTACCTTTTGAATGAAAAATGATTTTACAAAATAAAAAAAAAAGTTTAAATTAAAAGTAAACTTGATATTTTGAATTTAGTTTTTTTTATTTAATTTAATACAAGAGCAAATTTTGGAATGTTAAAGACTACAATAGAGGTTGTTTTTGTATGCTGGATAAATAATAAAATCAATTTTAATTGAGAACTTTTTTGGAAACTCAAAAAAGGAAATTGAAAGTTTTTTGTATAAAATAAAAAATAATTTTATGCTCTTCTATAATCTTCCAAGGTCCTTAGAGCTTATTTATCTAGGATATACCAAAATATATTTAAGTAGAATAGAGTAAAAATTTAAAAAAACACATTTAAAAAACAGAATATTTTTTATTTCGAAATATCAAAATTTCGAAAATAATCGATAAATTTCGAACTTAAGTTTTGATTTTCTAAATCTGTATAATAACGGTTATTTATGATAATTCGTAAAATGTACAAGCTGACTCAGACTAAAAAGGTTTCCCAAAAAAATAAAAATTTGTGAGATAGACCATTTTTACTTTCAAATTGTTTCACTTGAAAAAGTTTTTGTTTTCAAGAGTAATTTTTTTTTTAACAGAAATATTTTTTTTTCTCAGGCTCAAGTTTAACTTTTTAAGAGTTGAACCAGAAGTCGGATCAATTTGCTCTTGAATACTCAAAAAATTCGTAGTTAAATTTTATTATAAATATTGTTAAACAACTTTAAAAGTATGACTTCGAAATCTGCCTCTTGAAAAATCGCGCAAAAACTAAGGTATAATATTTTCAAACTTTCTGAATTTTTTTTTTTCCTATTTTACATTTTTCTGAAAATCGGAGTAACGGATGGATCAAATGACGGATCAAATATTTCATTAAAACATTTTTAAAACTTTTTGTTTTGAAATAATATTTATATTCGTGCACACATCTGTTCGCCGGTAATATAAAATTGCGTCTCCGTTTGTAACACATCAAGCTAGACATGTTCAATGTAAAGCCAAATAGAAGGGTCTTTAAAAAGATCTTTTGGGTTGATACTGATCACAAGGTGAATCGATTTAGCTTAGTGTGTCTGTCCGTCTATCTGTCAGCACGAAATCCATAACTAAAGATATGGAGTTTACAAAATTGCACAAAATGTATTTTAGAGTGTTTGTAGGTCCAATATTTGTTTTTTTTTGGACTTCGATTTCGGGTAGCAGCTTCAATAAAAATTTTTAGAATTAAATGGAATATTTTCAAAATTCAAAAAAAAAATTTATATAGGTAGGTAGTGTAATATGACAAGCTCGTCTTCAAATTTTAAAATTTTTTAAGAAAATGATTGCGTAATATTATACAGATTAATTATTGTAATACTACAAGATAACAGAGGGAGGCTTAAAATTACAATGTTTTTGTAATATTTAATTTTATTACAATTATTATGTCCCGACCTTGTTTGTAGTCTTGATTTCAAAAAATTTATTTACTCCGGCGACCTTCTTCCAACTTTAAAATACATTGAGACAAGCCCAAGAACTATAAGGATAATTATTACCTTATATCCTTAAAAGAAATTTTCTATTTATATTTTTTATTCTAAAAAACTTTGCACGATGAAAATTAAAAAAGTTATTATATAGATACCCATTACCTATTTATGTGCTCCAATCGATCTATTGATTAAAATGGAACTAATGGTAATGGAAGAGGAACAAAACAAATAATCAAATAAAGCTTTCCGTAGAAATAAACTTTTTCTTTAATGGAAAATTTCTATTTTATTTAAAAATTTAAAATTTATATTCTCTTACTCTTATTGTATATCTATCAGTATTTTACATAATATATATGTATAAGATTATCTGATAGATATTTAATGAGCCTCGACTTAAGTGTTGCTTTTGAGTGGAATAAAAGTTTCTACTTTTCATTTTGCTCTTATTTTTTACTTTTGTTTTAAAATTCAAGCAATTATATCTTTTTAAATAATTTATTAAGCATCATAATGCTACCGATAAATTTAAAAATCTTTAGATATATCTTAAGATAATGTTTCAATTTTGAGATTTAATTCTTAAAGAAAATATTAGTGAGAAGAATAATTTAAAATTTGTTTTTATTTAAATTACATAGTTTTCAGTTCTAACAATCTGAATTAATAGGAGGGTACTAATATTAAAATTTTATATTTGAATATTATGTAATATTTTTAAATCCTGATTTCAATTAACAAAAGTCAAGGATTTTATAGTACAAATTCTGTTCATCAACAATGAAGTTAAACAATTTTGCAATATAGTACTTTTAAGTTTAGATAACGTAGTTCTATTTATTTTTAATTTTATTTATAACAAACCACACTACATTTTGGAATATTAGTAGTACAATGGGCTACCGGGGCTTTTATAGCTTCAATACTTTTATTATGTTCTAAGTTATATTATTTATTGTGTTTGTATTATATATTTTAACTCTAAACTATATCTGGTTACTATGGGGATTTTGTGAAGAGTTATTTTTATTTTTATTTCAATAATATTTTTTAACATAATAATTTATGTTCACCATGGCAATCGTAATCGTCCCACTTCGACCAATTAGACATATTACCAACTACAATACCAAGGCTTCTAAATAATATGATTTTAAACTTTTCAAAGATTTTATTTAAAAATTTCTAAGTTTCATTGTAAAGCGCCTAAAGTTATGCAACCTGTATGGATGACTCTGAAAGATTAGATCATTAGAACATGAGATTAATTCAGAACTGCAATGCTAATTTAATTCAAGCAAAAGCCCGAGCATTGAATCAAAAATAGTTAACTGATTCATTTCAATTAATTTAATTTTAGAATTTAATCACTTAAAGCTTTATTAGATTTTTTTAAAAAGTCATTGGAAAGTTCAATTGTATACACGTGTTGATTTTATTCAAATATTCTACACGCAATTAAATTTACTTTACATAGCTTTACCTCATATATGCCATCCAATTGTTCGGGAAGGTCAAGTACAAGTATATATTATTAAAAAAAAATCGTGTTTTAAAGTAATATCTTTACTTTAAATATCTACTAATTATTCTGATACAAAATATTATGAAAGAAAATTTCAACCATTTTTTCATTTTTTTTTTAAACCATATGTAATTACAATAAATTAAATTGTCGGATATTCAATTTTTCAATACTAATTTTTTCATTTTGTTCTTTTTCAAGGTCCTGTTTAAAAGGTGAAAATTTAAAGGTTAGAAGGAAACACGTGTGAAAACAACAGAATAGTAAATATTATGTATTTGGAAAAATAATTTAGGTACTGTTTAAATTCACACGATATAAAAAGTGAAAATTCAAAGAATGTTGGGTAATCATTATGATTTATATAAATATGGAGTATGCCATATATCTTTAAGATACAAAAACAAATTTTAAATCTAAGCGCTAAAAAATTTTAAAATTTTACTAAAATATTCAAAAAATTTGTGAAAATAATTTCACGGAATGTATAAAGTAAATTAAATTTAAATATGCGGGTTTTTATGGTTTTAACGGTTTGAATTTTTTGTAAATTTTTCAAATCAAGGGCAAAAAATAGAAAGTTTTACCTAAAACTAACATTAAATTAAAATTGACTTAATTAAAGGCCATTTCTAAAAATGTATTTAATGAATTTTATTTAAATTAAATAAAGTGAACAATTTATTGTAAGCAATTATAATTAAATTTTTAAAATAATTAGATTTTATATTATATTTAATTAAAGTCAATTTATAGAGTTATTTAGATTTTAATATAATTAATATGAAAATATTTTATTACAATAAATATAATTATATATTTTTAAAAATTATTCTGAAGCCAAAATTTTAGCTATAATAATTTTAAGTGGAATTGTCCAAGTGTCCAAGTGGAACTGGATGAAAGCGGTGTGAAAAAACTTATATAGGTATCACTAACTTTGATCTTATTTATAATTATATGATCTTATTAATAAAAATATTTAAAATTAAATAATCCGAACATCTTGGGTCTGGAAGATGAGGACAACTTACATCGGATATCAGGACTCAAATGCACTACTAACAACATCACTAATGAAATAATCATTTGTTGATAAAATTTTCTTACACCAAAACCGTATTTGACAACAAACCAATGAAGTTTGATTAATACAAAAACACTTACTAATCAAAAAGTGATTATATGATTAGTGATAAGTGGTTGATGCATTAGGACCCAGATAAATATTGGAAATAATGTCTGTCAATTAAAAGTTGAAGTCAAATGAAGTTTTAGGTTTTTATACTGGAAGTACCATTACATAACTAAATTCCTCTTCCAAGGTATAATATAAGAGATTTTTTTAAGAATACTCTTTACAAAATCAGTATTTGAACCTAAGATCTATATTCGGAAACAATATTTTACTATAAGCTTGTCAAGTTTACAACACCTTATTAGTTTACAATTCTTATTAATATGAACTTCCTTCTGTGGCGAACATAATATTTGTTCAGCAAATTATTCGAGGTGAAATTAATTCACCTGCTTTTCGTAAACAAATGAGATTGAGGGAAAATTTGAATAATTTAAGATTGGTCGAGCTCTTTAACATCTAACACCTTTTAACAGACTACGGTCAATTCGAGCGAATTTCGCATATGTTAACAGAGACTAACTTAAGGTCGGACCTCTTTGATACTAATGTTAGTAAATTAACATTGAGAGCCAGACTTTACGCAAGCATGAGTAGTTCTCGTTGTTTGTTTGACTAATCTAGCATTCGGAAATTAACTTGCATGTTTGTAATGCTAAGCTCAGTGTTGTTAGCATGAGTTTTTAAATTTATTTTCTTTTTTTTTATTAATTTAATTTAATTAATTTTATTTTATAGTTTTAATAGTAGATTAGCATCATTTTACTAAAAAACCGTTGTAAATGATGACTTTTAGTTTATGGTGCTAGTTTACTAAGTGAGCAACATTTACTGCTGCTTGATTTAAGCAATTGCCTGATACAAATACCAAGGTAATGGACTTTTAAAAGAATATTTCAAAATAAATATATACCCAACACCCAATTAGTTTCTCTTTAAGGTTGAGAAAATTGAGTTTTTTTCTTATTCAGAAAAAATCATGTATCTTAACTGTCAAATGAAATTTTCCAAAATGACAATTTTGTGATATCGAACTTTCTTAAAATTTTTGAAGTAACTTTTTTTGCAAATGACTTTTGACAGACGATAGTTTTGCAACGTACATCTTTGAAGAAGTATCAATTAACTAGTGCTGTTAAATATTTTAGAAATACATTTTAACATTTAAATTAAATGTAATTACTTTAAAGTATTTAATTAATTAAAAAATTATAAAATTAGCATTGTGTTAAAAAGGTTTTGGTTAGCATAATCTGTTACAAATTGGAGCTAAAATTCCTCAGTGCTAAAAATCTTTAAAAAGTTATAGGAATCATCTTTAAAATTTATTTTAAAATATAACTTATAAACATTTAAAAAAAAAAAAATTATTTTTTATAAATTTTTATACACAAAATAATTTCTTCGTAATATATTTGTTAAAGAGCTCAGTAACTACTTACTCTAACATTCGATAACATCTATGTAAAACTTTATTATTTTTATTTTAAATAATTTTTAAAGTTTTTATTACAACATAATATTTTTAGAAAATTTTAAAATAATAACATAAGTTTCGAAAGTTTTTCTTTTGTGCAAATATTTTACAAAATAAAAATAACAAAAAAAAAATAGAAAAACTTTCTCTAACTGTATATTGTTTGTTTTTCCTAATAAACGTGTTACAACACAAAGTATAAGACACGTTTGCAGGCAATAATAGGAAAATTTTATATTTTAATTGAGAATTTAAATAAAAATTGTTTTTTTAAGGGAGTTTTAATTTTTCTTATTTTATGGAACAATTCACGGATAATAACTG
Source organism: Dolichopus griseipennis (assembly GCA_963082915.1). Taxonomy (NCBI): domain Eukaryota; kingdom Metazoa; phylum Arthropoda; class Insecta; order Diptera; family Dolichopodidae; genus Dolichopus; species Dolichopus griseipennis. Next base: position 41,096,348 of record OY720443.1, on the reverse strand, counting down.
TTTGTTTACTTTATAAAATTAATTTAGTTTTTTTTATACTTTTCCAATCCTTCAAGGTATAGAAGCCATTTACCAAGCTATTTAGACTAAGCTTCAGTTTCTTTAATCGTTACATTGACTATAAACCGTCAACTACTTGACTGTAGCTATTTTAAGAATTATCAATACACAAATGCTATATTTTGTGCGCCATCTATTATCTTACACAAGTGTTATATATATTTGTTTATATCATTTTATTTTACGATATAAACATTTACGACATAATTATACAATTTTTGCGATACACATTTTCGTAGTCTGATCGAGGTTAAAACCCGCAAAAGTTGAAACTTGAAAAATAAAACTAGCGTGTTAATCACTATGCTTTTGATCAGTTTCAGTTTTTTTAAAATTACAAAAACAACAAATAGTTCGGTCTTTTTGTTCTAATGAAATTTACAAAAAGAAATCCGTTAATTTTAAATGAAAAGATCGTCGAATACTGAAAATTTATTAAGCAATTTTATTATTGCTCGACTATTTGTCATACATAGCATACGATACCTGTACTGTACATCAAATTTGTGAAAGCCTGGTATTATTATGATGCTAACAGTAAATTTTACGTTTTGACATTTGTATAAAAATTCTCTGGGTTGCAATAATGTCATTACGCTGCTTCTCGAATTTCCTTTCCTTTAAATTACGCAAATGCCTTTGACATTAATGATAAGTATGTTCGGAAAAGTGGGGGTTCCTGATGACTTCATTATATCTTCTAATGTGTTTTAAATGAAATTTAAAAAGCTTGTTAAAGCAAAATAAAAGCTCAATGTTTTAAAAGCACAATTAGGAACTTTTAAAAGATATTTAAACCCCTTAATGACATCATCACTACCGGAATATCAATTACGTGTTTTTTTTAACATTCTGTATAGTTCTTGAGTACTTAATTTGAAACAAAAAGATCTGGGGCAATCTTTTAATAATATAAATCAACAGTTACCACAAAAAGTTCCGAGATATTAAGAAGTGTTATAGTTATACACCACTGATTATACCGTTAAATTTCACTAAAGTGAGTATTAAAGCATAACCCCATTTTATGCTCTACTGTTCTTCCAAAAAACTTTTTAAATAAAAATAAATTACCAAACTTTTCCGTTATTAAATTTTAATTTTAAAATTCCATATAGCCTTCAACCATCTTAAGGAGTTCTCATTATCACCTAACATTTTCAATTTATCTTTAGTATACTTTCGTAAGACAACCAGTTGCTCATTATACTCATGTTTGATTATCAAAATAACTAACTTTAAAAAACAAATAAAGACAAAGAAAAAAAAAAGAAAATAAAAAAAAAAAACAAAAACTTTAAAATAATTATAAAATTATTCAAGGAAAAATTCTATGTAATTTGCCTTCGGATTAACAGTTATGAATAAAAGATGTTGTATTAAAGATACTATTATTATAATTAAAGAGATATTTTAGAGATACTTGAATTAATTTGACATACCTTTATTAATTCAGCCATTCATAAGATTGTATATACTATCTATGTATATATACCATATATATATATAAATATATTTGAAATATACACATTACGCATCCTTATTGTTTTATTTTATATCTATAGATTTTTTATTTACATAACTTTCAACTTTGCATCAAGGAAGTATTATCAAAAATTTATATAAATATTCTTCTTTTGCTTTGGTGCTCATTAATCTTCATGAGAACTTTTTGAAAATTCTTTACAAAGAATAATAATAAGGAACTTGTCATTATTTTTATGTTACATATTTACTCTTATTATTATTGTGAATTGTCTAAAATATTATCAGATCCCCAAAATAATTTTCTAGAACATTTACAACGGTGAACAATGATAAAGTTCTTTTCCTTTCTATCTTCTAATTTTGATATTCTACCATTGTTTTGTATTTTTTTTTTTTTTGGAATGATTTTCCAAAACCAAAATTCGTTTTTGGTTCCTTGTTTTCTTATAAATAATGAATTTTCCAAGATATAATGACAAATTAGAAAATAATGAGTTAGAAATGGAAATCTTTTTGATTAAATTAGTGAATATCTATAACGGAAATAATTATAACGGTTTTTTGGAATACTGCATTCGTAAGAATTCTTACTTTAATAGTAATAAAATTTAAAATTAAAAGTAAAGTTTTAATTAATGACAGTAGAGAGCATTAAGAGATGATGACAAAAGGATGCTATACATTACAAATTGAATATTACAAACATAATTTTACATCTTAGGGTGCATTTATGTTAGAATTGCGATGTGATAAGAGCGTCGATAAGAGCATAGCTAAGAAAACTATAAACATGATTTAAATAGAAGTTTAATAGAATATTGGAGCATTGATAAATAATATGAATTTTCTACGCTATGCTCTTATCCATGCTCTTATCACTTATTGCATCGCCAATATAAATGTAACTTTCATCTTAACTTTCTAAAAATTTGTGTAATAAAATGTAAAAATTTTTTTTTTTTTTTTGTCCTTATTACTCTTTTTGGGAGCATAGGATATCTACTAGGCATCTCCATCTGCTTTTTTCTTATCCGAGGCTCTGCCTTGTGTTTCGAATCGTTTTTTCCTTTTTCAATTAAGTAAATGATTGGTCTACTGTAATCTATCTACAAGATGTCGCTTCTTAATTTCTTCCCTAGTGTCATCTATCGGTCAAGTAGAGAAACCGTGTCATGTTGTTAGGTGCGTACTGCCATTGTAATTGCATATGACAGTTGCAATTACATTGTCGTTCAATTACATATAGGTTATTGTTTATCAGTATTAATTATTAGATTATAGAGTATAGCTGGAAACACGATTATAGGTATATTTTTATATTATTTGTTACTAATTATTTATTATTATATTTTTAGGTATAGAATTATTATATTATAATTTATTATATATTAATTTATTATAATTATTAATTTTACTGGATATGGTATCTCCCACCAGGATTCGAACCCGGGACTGCCACAGTGTTTAGATTGCAAGGTTGCGCTCTAACCACCTAGGCTACGGAGGAGATAATAAAATGTAATTAAGATCCTATAAATATTGATTTCATTAATCTAAAAATTGATTTATGTACCAAAACAGATTTAAGTTTATCTTGAGCGTTCTTTAATCTTAATAATAATAAAAACGAGATTTAAAAGTAAACCGAGATTTTAGACCCAACCCTGGTTGATAATAATAAATTTGTATTTTTAAGGTAAAATTTAGAATACTATTGACATTACGAATTCATAACTTAGGTCCAAATATAAATATTGAATTAAAATCCACTCATGAAACTCCTGAGGGAGCTTTGATCTCCATTCTTTCAGTTAAGGAGCCAAAGCCTTGCTTACTTCACTATCGAGGCTCCTTTTATTTAACAAGAGCTAAATTAAAAAGATTCTTAACTGCAATATTATATAACACGATTATATTTTCAGTTTATATATTGAATTTAAATAAATATGGTTTGATCTGCTATACTAAGATGATATTCAGATGTTAATTTATTAGCTATTTATCCAAGTGAAAATTTAATTTATAACTTGTTGTCTTATTCTAAAAGTAAAAATTCAATCACGTACATAAAATATTAATAATTTTGTTATAATTGTCCTTGATCTGTCTCGAAAAATTTTCTGAATTTCTAAATTTCAAAGAAACTTTCTATTTCTAGTTTGAATGTCAAAATTATATTGGAGCATGAGGTTCTATTTATATATTATAAAGATAATATTTAATGTTTGATGTATTAATGAAGTCTTAAGCTCCGTCATTTGTACCAATACCATAAATATTTATAAAATTTTAAACATTGATTTTAAATATATAAGATTGAAATTCAAAATTGAAACTGATCTTAACTATTGCAAATATGCAACTACTGTTGTATATGGCAAAGCTTTAAGTGGCTGAAAAACTTGAATTTTAATGCTTATGAAGAATAATAGCGAATCTTATTCTACCTTTGATTTAGAGTATCCTTAATATATCTTGTAGATCTTTAATCGTTGCTGCAATAGACACGTACATGTCAAAAGTCCTCTTGAGACTAATGACTCGTTGAAAAAGTCAAAGCTCCACGGAAGCTGGTATATATAGTTTCGTAAAATACTATATTATTCATTTATGTCTCGAAAAAGAAAAATTGAAGGGAAGGAGGGTTGAGAGTTGCAAAACCAAAGACAGCTATGATTTGTGAAGGTTGTGGACGGAACTCTCTTTAATTTTAAAATCGCCGTTTCCGATACATGTATGAAAAAATAACTTTTGAATAGATGCAAAATCGGCGTTTGAATATTCTGTGGAGAAATCGTAAGCAAACCCCGTTATTTTAAATGCTCTCATAAATGAAATATGTTTAAAAATCATTATAATAAATTTTTTGAAAATATATTTTTACTGGGTAAAATTCCCTAATTATATGTTTCAATAGTTAGGGAATTTTTGGCTTACACGTTAGATTAGCTCTTCAAGGTCTTATGGCTTGTTCGATGAATCATAAGTCGCAAGTGGTCTGTAGAGCTTCTTAGATGGGTCATAAGTAGCAAGGCGACATTAGGGTTTGTTCGATTGATAATAAGTCGTCTCAGATTAAGGTTGTACGCTTTTGTCATCCCATCTAATAAATTAATATTACACATAAAATTGTATTGCATTATTCCCTTTGTTTTTAAATATCTACAGCTTCTTTTACCTCAATTCCTCCAATTTTAAAACTGCTTAATTTAAATTATTCACAATTTTGTCGATAATTTTGAAGATACAAAAAACCAATTAAAATGTGAAAATTGTTTCGTCTTAAGAATTAAAATACAAAGTATATAAAAAATCGAAAGTCCTTCACTTAGATTATTAGATGTTATTAAATAAAAGTAAGTGTGAATGAATAAGAATTAGAGCATCGAATGAATACAAAGTATTTTCATTTAACTTAAAATAAAACATTTTTTTATTAAGAAATTAAATTTATAAAATTTTATTTTCTTATATTTTATATCTTAATTCTTAATATAATAAGTGTGAAATGTGAATTATATTCTATATATATATTAATAGCACTTATACACATATATGAACCAAATTATATGATTGTGTACGTGAGCATGATTACTGATGGATTTCTGTATTTAGTTTGTTTTTATGAACTATTTAAGAACCCAAACGAACTCCATTTCTCACTTTTATTAAGTTACCTTGTTACATACACAATATGGATTGAATTTATAATGTGCTAATAAAAAGAGACATGAATATAAAAGAAAGAGACAAAAATAGAATTGTTGAAGAAATTTATTTATTGTAGGTGGAAAAAATTTTCAAAATAATAAAATAATAAAAATAAAATTATAATAATAAAATAAAAGAAAACTTTATTTTGAAGGATAATAATTTATATCCTGTTAAATTTATATTATGGACTTTTTTTTTGTTTTATTTTTTTCTGTGTAAGGACATACACACATGTAAACATATATCAGTTTATAGGTGTATATTAAATGTGTAAATGTGTACATGACCCTTTATGTGAATAGAATAAAATATTTTATTTTGAGTACTTTGGGTTTTAGTTTTTAGAAGATTTCCAAAAAAATTTAGTCAGCTACATCTATGGTTCAACTTATTCCGTCTGCCCATCTGTCCGAAGTCGGGGAAAGTGCTACACCATTTGAAATTTAGGTAATGAAATTTTAATTAGGCATATAGGAATTGCAAAAAACCTCTTAATGTCATTCAACAGCCTTTCCTGTAGCCACACACTTTATTGAGCTTTAGTCCCAAGAGTTCGTAAAAGCTTTATATTCCTAAGGTACATCTTCAGTCTCGAACTAGTTGCTTTCATAAGCTCTATAAATATGAATGAAATACAAATATAGTGTTGCTATACGGTATTTTAATAAACCGTTATTCCATACTCAATGTTTGCAAAATTTTTGAAGCCACATATCTGCCAAATGCTTTGACTTAAAATTTTGGGCGGCATTGAAACTTTAATAATAAGTATCAGACATATTAAAAATAATATTTTTGTGTCGGTTTTTACTATTTTCCCAAAACATTTGAAAAAAATTAAAAATTATTTAATTTTGAATATGAGCTTTCTTAAAACCCTCAGTTGTTTTCATTGGTTGTTTTAAATCTGAAGCAAAGTTTAATATATAAATAAATACATTAATTTGCATAAATGATTTTAATATATAATGTATTTAATTATTTTTAAAAAAGATTTTAATTTAATACAAAGGGTCTTGTAATTATCTTTTCCTCTACAATTGGAAAGCCAGATTATGCTAGGTGGATCCTAATTATTTTTTGCAAACTTATGTATGAAGGATTATTAGAAATATTAAATTTGTTAAAGAGTTATTTTGAAAAAAAAGTTTAAAACAAATTCCAAAATAAAAATACAAAGAATTTTGGAATCTATCAAACGAATTTGAAATAACTTTAAAAATTGTAGAGGATTAGGATTGGATTATATAGATTAGATTACATTTTAAATAAACGTATATTAATAAAAAAAAATAAACGTCCTTCTTAATTAAAACGCCCTATGCAGCTATAGTTGTGGAATGAGCATATTTTTGATATATCTAGAACTTCTGTCATCGGGTGTCGTATGTTAAACTTATTTTTCTCCAAAAGATCTGTCTAATATCTGTGGAGTTTATATTAGACTAAAAATGGAGTAAGTCTCTAACATTTAATCTGGCACTCTCGAACTTTTTGGTTACCTGGAAAAAAGCCAATATTGACTACTTTTGTCTTTTAGGCGACCTAGTCCAACAAGTAAGACATACCAGACTTGACACTAGTGGAAACATCGGAGGAGTAGGGGGGAACATTTTGCGCTTTCGAGCTTAATTCAATTATTTCCTTCTTTAAGAATTCCAATAAAGTATCAGAAGGACTTCAACCGCTTATATCTCCACCGTTGCTCATTCCAGCTGATATAGTGAAGAACATACTTTCATTTGAGGGATTTCTTTTGCAAATACATAGGGATTCGATGTCAAAATTAATTTAAGATGTAAAAAAATTTTCAAAGCATCAAAATTAAAAAGTATTTAGTTAAAAAAAGTTTATAAATATATAAATCGAAAAAAGACAAATTTTTATCATCCTAGAATACCTAATGAAATCCCAAATATAACTTAATTATCAAATTCCATTTAACTTTAAATTAAATTAATCCGTTTCTAAGATTACAACAAATAAAAGTAAATGAAATTATAAAAATAAACACATCACTTCAGTTATTATATAAACTTTCTGTTTTCATTTTAAACTTGATATTAGAAAAGTTCTTAAGATAATATTCAAGTATATTAAACTAATACACCAATTTAAGATTAATATAATATGAAAAACAAAGAGGAACGATTCCATGGATGTGTTATACCTGTTATACATATATATATACCTACATATAAAACTCCTATTGAGTAAACAAAAAAAAAAAGAAAATTTGAAGTCTTTTCTTCCCCGTAACGTTTTCTAAATATTGTTTTTGTATAATCTTTCTCTCAAAATACAAAAGAATATCTAATAAGATACAGAATAGGAATCGGGTGCGCCAATTATTTAAAGGAAATCTTAAAGTGTATTCCAACCTTTTCAAAACATTGTAATATTTATTCAGGCACAACATTTTGGTATAAGTATAAATATCTGTTCAAATAATTGTATAGTAGCGCGCAGAACTATGCACACTTTTTCTTTAAATTTATAATTTTCTAGATAAAATTAATATTTTGTTAGGGGTTCTTTTTACCCTCACTCTTTTTTCTTTCTAATATTTGATGACAAAAAAGTACACAATAAAATAAATCAAATCCAAGCATATTTAGAAAACTTATAGGCAATATGTAGCTCATTTCATGATTAAAAGTTAAGAAATGTCTGCATTTCTTTAAAATATTGTAAAATATTTCATTTCAGGGAGCATTAAATATACAAGCATTTGACGTTCCAATCTTTTATTCCAAGCGGTAAACTTGTAACTAACTTGCAATTAAAAATTGGGCTTACAAGTAGATCGTTTCATAATATTTCTACAATTTTTGTTTCAAGTGTATTTTACTTATAGATATAATTTATAAATTTGTAAAAACCATGAATTGGGCTTAGACCAAACCTTAAATAGAAATTAAAAAAAAAAACAAACCTCTTTTTTTAACTAACCTCATTTCTAAAGTTTAAAGAAAGTTGAATATGAAAAAGTGTGTTCACTTTTGCGGGTCACTGTACATATTATATATTTTTGATTATACAAACAGTTTAAAATAAGCAAATTGGGTATCATCTTTCAATATTATTATAAAAAATTATACATATCCCTATTTTCAATATTTACATATATATATTATACATTTAAGTATATATATCGATAAGTATGAGTATAAGAAATATAAAAGAATCAGAAAATCCTGTTTCCTTCAAAAATTTTTTTTTTTAAATATTCACACTCTATTAACAACTTTAGACTTTAGTCTATTTATGTACTTAAAGAAAGTATTTCCTTTCACATAAAATTATATTCTTATATTTTTATATACATACAGGGTGGCTGAGGGAATTGGAAATGGAACAGTACACAACAGAACAGCGATCAAAAATTACGGAAAGTTATGAAAAATGTACTGGAAAGAACACGAATGTGCGAAGCCGAAAATGGTCATCACTTGCTAAAAATATTTCCCTTTAATATACTGTATAACAAAAAAATAATAATAATAATTAACCATTAAATAAACAATTTATTAAACATTCAAACCATATCGGTCGTTTTGCGCCACCCTGTATATTTATGACATGACATATATATGTACACAAAAAATCTTTGGTTACAATGAATTTTTACAATTTTTTACTTAATAATATTTTCTAAAGAAAGAATTAAAATACAAAATTCTTTGAAATATTTTGTCTTAAGTCAAAACACTCAAACAAAATAATGATAATCTGTAGACACTATACATTATTTAAAGATATAAATGAGATACTTTTGAAATAATTAAATATTTTATATTTCTGTAAATTATTAAAATAAATATAATTGTGATGGAAATGTTTTATTATATTGTAAGTTGTTTATTGATTTTCAAGGTTCGGAGTACTTGGTTGGTTGAAGAGGTTTCATGGAATATTCATGTAGCAGCCAACTAGGAGTAAGAGTATATTTTTTCACTAATTGGAAATTGTAATATTCAAAATCGATAAAAATGCGTTTGTGGCAATTATTGGGAACATGCAATAAGGCCAAATGAAATAAAACCAAATTGATATTTTTTGCTTTATTTCAATAACACATTTTAAATAAAACCCAAATCGTAATTTATTAATTTTTGGCTTTATTTCATTTATAAAAATTTTTGAAAATGAAATGAAGTCAAAATTCTAAAGAAATTAAGCCGAAAATATTTTAAATATGCGATTGCTCTAAATTAGTATTGCTGCATTTTCCAGAATATTTATATATATATATAAATCGGTAGTTGGCCATTACATTGTGATGATAGGTTGATAGGCGCGTGCTTTTCTGAATTAGTAGGGGTTTTAGAATTGGACTTAAAATCATGGTATTCCCCTTTTACAAAATATTTATATATATGTGTATATATGAGATTTTGAATTAAAAGAGTTTTTATACTTAAATTCAAAATCAGGATTGTCGCTTTTCCTAGAATATTTTTATATGTGGATATGTGGGATTCTGAATTTAAAGAGGTTTTGAAGTTGGGTATTCAAAATCAGGGTATTCCCTTTTTTCAGATTCCAGACAGGATTCTATAATAAAATCAATTAGTTCCTTTTTTTTCCAATATGTTGCTCTGACGGGATCAGAAGAAACGAGGCTTATTAATAACAGACCAATTTAATTTGAAAATTGAGTACTATTTGTGTTTAAAAAATAACCAAAATCAATAATTGATATTTATTGAAAATAAACAAATTTCATGTGGACCAAGTTCACGTGAAAAGAGTATATAATATTTAAAATTTTTCCATCTATTTAAAATATGCTTTTATTGTGTTGAAAATTTATACTATAAAGAGTTTTTAAATTCATTAAAAGATCAGGTATAGACGAGGTGAATTATAATTATACAAGGTGAACGAGTCACCTTGATAAAATCAAAATCTACTCAAAATATAATCATATCATTTTCGGGTTCGGAAAATAATATTTTTTTTTTTGAAAATCTATAGTTTTTCTCTTTGGGATTTTAATTTTAAAAAAATATGATATTTTATGAAAATTCAAAATATTATTAACAAAATCAGTTTTTTCGGATGAAGGTCAAATCAAATTCAGAAAATATACTCGTATATATATTTTAGAATAAAATTTTAATATTTAATAATATTTTGTAGATTTTAAATATAATATTTAAGTGGTAATTATTTTTCCAGTGAGTATATTTTATACATACAAATTGTATCTCACATTGAATTTGAAAATAATTCAGAAATTATATTTTTATACCCGTATGACTATATAGTCATTATACCCGTATGACTATATAGTCAAAGGGTATAATAAATTTGCCATTACGTTTGTGACGCAGAGAAGGAGGGAGGTAGATATAGACTCAAGTGTATGGATCGGATCAGAATCGAAAAATAAATCGATTTAGCTATGTATGTCCGTCCGTCCGTCTGTCCGTCCGTCCGTCTGTCCGTCTGTCCGTCTGTCCGTCCGCACGATAACTCAAAAACTAAAGGAGCTAGGATCTTGAAATTTTCGCAAATTCGTTTTTTTGCAATAGCCGTCATCGCTATTTAAATCCAGCCATTTTGGTCCATGGGTTCGGGTAGCTGCCATACAACTTCTTTTTTTATATGAGCATTACTAGGTACCTATTACAGCTGCGTGTCTGAAATTTTGCCAAAAGTAGTTTAGTTTTATGGCCAAAGTTTCTGCAAAATTTGGTTGGTCTAGTGGAGTGGGTTCGAGTAGCTGCCATACAACTTCTTATTTTATATGAGCATTACTCTCCACCTAATGAAGCTGGGTGTCTGAATTTTTGCCAACAATTGTTTAGTGTAATGGCCAAAGTTTCTGCAAAATTTGGTTGGTCTGCTGCAGAGGGTTCGAGTAGCTGCCATACAACTTCTTATTTTATATGAGCATTACTCTCCACCTAATGAAGCTGGGTGTCTGAATTTTTGCCAACAATTGTTTAGTGTAATGGCCAAAGTTTCTGCAAAATTTGGTTGGTCTACGACAGAGGGTTCGAGTAGCTGCCATACAACTCTTTATTTTATATGAGTATTCCACTACACTTTATAAAGCCAAAAGTAATTAACCGGATGATATAATGTATATGTTACGGTCATACGGGTATCCCAGAGTTGACACAGTCTACTCTACTACACTCTTCCTCGTTTTTGAAAAATTTTACTCTATAACTGTTCTTAAAACATATGGTATCGACCACATAAACCCTGAAACTATATTATAGTGGTTAATTTAATTTATAAAATTCCATAATAATTTTTGTGGTTGAATAATTTTGGGTATCGGGTTTCTATATAACTGTTTTTTATTTAATTATTTAAATTTTAAAGATATATGTATATAATAACTCAGACTAAATACCACATAGATATTTGGTATTTTTAGTGGGTTTTCAGTAAATATTTTCCTTTTCTGTTTTAAATCGGTACAGAAAATGTAAAATAGGTAGTGATTTTATATTTTTTAATAATTAAATATGAATAAAAGTATGGTAAAACAGAATTTAAAATAATATACAAATTAAATTTTGGATAATTTAAACGTATATACTTAATTTTTCACTCATAATATAGTTGGTTTTTAATAACTATATTCGGAAAATTTATTTAGTTTAAATGTAAGGTAATTTTCAGATAATTAAAACTCAAAATTTTAAAAATTCAAAAGATGTCAAAAATTTTAAAACCAAGCCGTGAATCAAGCTGTCAGTAAAACAATCAATGACAGACAACTTTTAGAACAACTTTTAGAATCTCAAGTAGTTTAGTTGTGAATCATTTCTTCCTAAAATGTAAGTAGCAGGATTTTCCGAAAGGAGGCCAGGCAGACTAAAAGATGGTATAAAGTATACATTGCTTACTTTTAAAGTTTGACACTTCTTCTAAGTCATTCTTCTAGTGATTCTAACATAATATCAAGTATGAGTAAAAATATATTATATATACAAAAATGTGAATTTGAAGCGCCATCTTTTAAAACTTTTCTTATATTACGATATAATTATACAATTTTACGATATTTTTTTTAGCTTGCACATACCAGTGGCAGCTCTAGGACTATGAATAATAATAATAATAATAATAATAATAATAATAATAATAATAATAATAATAATAATAATAATAATAATAATAATATTCATTATTCAAATTTAAATTATTTGCAAAAATTTGTTCTATTTGTAATATTTTCTTTAATTCATTTCCAACTATTAAAGTCATAATTAATAATAATTTATTATTTATATCATTTGTACTACTCATCATTTATTAATAACATTATTTCAGTGCTAAAAGCTAATTAGAGAAATAGGGTAATAAAATTGAATACATACTAATATTAAAATCATTCAAATATGAATTTCCATTATAAGAACAAGGTGCCCCACAAGTTAAAGCATAATATTAGTCTTTTCAATTTTTAATAGAAATGTGTCATTTACTCAGTTGAGAACTTTTGTTTTTAAAAGCAATAATGACTTTTAGGATTCTGGGAAGAAACAATATAGAAATGAAATTTAATCGTTTTTTAGCATTTTGTTCTCCTATGTGAAAAGAGAAAAATTTTATTCCGACAAGAACGAATTGAAATTGAAAGTTCCTTTTGGAATAATTCTGATTCAGTTTCAGCTTTCATATCTTGAGATCTAGAAGTTGAACCGACGAGTTTAAAAAAATCTAGTTCCTGGTTCTGTGAAAGACATTAAAAAGATCAAAAAAATTAGTACAAGTTCCAAAAAGTTGCAATATAACTTTTGAGTACTATTTGTTGTAATTGTCTTAAGAAATTCAATTATTTTGTTTCTACTAAAAAATCAGTGTTTACTTTTTTGAAAATATGTCTGTCCGGCTACTAGGTGACAAGAAACGGAAACTTTTAATCTTTTAGTTTTTACGAATAAAATTTCAAAAACACCTTATAAAAATTTATTTTAAATAAACTTCCGTATTAGATTTTCCGAAACTTTTAATTTTTATTTCATTCCGGTACGGACTCCTGTTTCAAATACTTAACACTTATTTTTCAAAAATTTTTTTTCAATTAAAAATTTCATGGCCTGCATGGGAATTGAATCTGCATTCAAATCTGTACGGGAACCGATTGGTAAGCCAAATGCTTACCAACCGGAATACCGAGGTTCTAAAATGGACCTTTAATTTACAATTTTTTTAATATATGTGAGCTTTTGGCTTAAAGATTTTATAAAAATTCCTAATTCCTCAGTAGCTTGTATATAGCTTTGCTTGCTTAGGTTTGCTAGAATTAAAAAATCTTAGGTCATTTTTTCCATTGTGATGCCATGCAAATGAATCATTATTTTTATGAAAATTTCATTCATCTATTTACAAAGTGAATAAACAATGAAAATTTTATTTTCTATCTCTTTCTATTTAATATTATTTTGCTACTTTTTAAAGCATTATGATGTTCACATTTAAAAGTACAATAGAAAACCCATCATCATTTGGACAACTTCAAAAAAATTGTTTTGTCATATATGTATATATATATATATATATATATATATGACAAAAATTATAAATTGTTTTGTTTATATATATATATATAAACAAAAAAAGGACTATCTAAGGATTTTAACTGTTAATTTAAAACAATAAAGGATAAAGATGAGTTTTTCATAATTTGTGGGTTTATGTTTTTTTTTGTTTTGTCAAAGTTGACAATCGCCATTTTGTTTCGTTGTCATTTCATTTCAGTACAATGATGCTTGGATGTCCAATGTGATTCCTTTGAGTAAAAAAACCAACAAATTCTTATTTATTCTAATTAATAATTAATTTTCTCGCTGTCAGTGCAAAAAAACGAAAATTAAAATGGAGGAAAAACATAAAAAATTTAAATAATATGATAATAATAATTTTCATGTTCATATTGTTCGCCTTTTGAACTGAGATACACGTGTAAAAGCTGTTATTGAATCACATTAAAATAAGAAGAAAATGTGAAAATAAACATCAACTGTATATAATTTTCAATTTTTCTTATATAATTTGAAATGTTGTAGGTATATATTAACACCTGTTGAATATATATATATATATACATATGTATATTGAATAACTTTTATGTATTTAAGTATGGAAGATAAAAAAAATAAAGGACCTTTTTTTTATTTAAATATGAAAAAGTATTGAAAGCATATGTGCTTCAAAAAGAAAAGCTTTTAAATGTTTACATATATTATATATACATATATATATATATATATATATATATATATATATATTTTAGTTCATAAGAGGTAGCACTAACTTTCAGGTGAATTTAAGTTTTTGTTCATGAATTAAGTTTAAATGCGTTTTAAACGGCGGGGGAAAGTAGGTCCTAGAATTAATGGCTAGTAGACCTATTTGTTTCTGTAATAAAGCAAGGGCCCTCTTTCCAGAATATTTAAAAATAGATTTTTGAACAGCGAATATCAGCGATTCTGCCATAAATTCTAAAAATTTTATTATTTAAATAGGCTTTATTTTTTTATAAATAAGGGCGATTAGGCTTTATATCCTCCTGTCGTTTTCACCTACACCTAAAGTTATAAAAGAATAGGTCTTAACTTAGCGAATTAGTGTAATACACTTACGTAATAATCGAAACCCAACTATTAAATGTTTGGCTGATAATGTCATAGCCCCATAATAAAGCAGTCTAAACTCAAAATTTAAAGAAGCCCAAAGATTTTTAAGAAATTCCATTAAAGAGGTTCGAACTACAGATAATACAGCAGTCACGAACTTCTAATGCTATGGCAAGTGATATATTTTACATTATAAACAGCTTCTGAGATCATATATTTGTCCATCGATATTATGAAGCTAGTAAATTGTCATTAGTTATTAGAGCTATGTATTGAAAGTTTTTAAACATAACTTTTGAATTCAAATTCGAATATGAAATCTAATGTTTTCACATTTTTCATTTCACTTGCACCTATGCACTTAGCTTTTAATATCTATTTATAATATTATTTCTTCGTTAATACTCTTTTTTTTATTATTTACATGAATTATTTCTAATATACTCGCATTTTATTTAATACCTTTTTAAAAATATAATACCTTACATTTAGCAAATCATTTTCATAATAATTCTAGTTTTGAAAATAACATTAAGTGGGTTTAAGAATGAAAAATAAATATAAAAATATCTGATAACATTGTCAAGGTTATCATTTACATAATAATTATACGAGAATATGAAAAAATTATGATTTGTGAAGGAAAAATTATGAAAAATATGAAAATTTATTTTATATTTGTTTTATTTAATTAAATTGAAGGTTATTCAAAAAACTTTTAAGTATTACTTTACGTTATATGGGCCTCTTTAATTAGGAGATGAATGCGTAAAATTTGAATTGAAAACTTTCAATAGTTCTAAGATGCGCTAAGGACAATATTATGATGAGAAAATGAGTTGGGTCTAGGACTCAAATAACTGATTTCTTTATTCTCTTTATTCATTCTTTATTCTTATTTAATCATTTTCAAAAGGTTTCCGTTCGTCCGTACGCCCGTCTCTTTTTACCTACGACTGACTAAAAAATACTCCGTTACAGAGCTGCAATCCCTTAAAGTCGGAAAAAGCTCTATATTTAAACAATTATAACAAGAGTTTTATAAGGTATATTTTCAAACTGAAAACGGTAACAGACAACTGTTATGTAAAGGTTTACCATACGGTACTAAAATTTACCGTTATCTAAAACTAAGTTTTGCAAAGTTTTTGGCCCCTCAGAACTTTTGAACGGCTCAATCTAGAAACTTGAAATTTTAGATAGGAGAAGTTAAACCCTCAAAAATAAGAAAGAGACAGTTTTTAATGGAATTCACAATTTAGTTCCTAGAGCTTAAAAAAATGGAGAGAGGGGGGGGGGGGGCGGTTAGATCCTTGAGAAATTTGGCAAATTTCCCCATTGGAGGGCTATAAGGACTTAAAACTTAAAAATTTACTGTTTTATAAGTAAGTAGTAACTTAGTCACCATTGTATATATTTCCACAATTAAACTCAGTATGTAACATAATATAATTTTTAAAATGTGCATATTTACAAACTCTTGGTTTTTTCATTGCTCATTTTTTTCTTAAGTTAGTCCAGGCTTTAGTAATTATAGATAGTGAAAAGATAGAATATATGACTAGAAAATATGCACATTTGCATTCTATTAAAATTCATATGTGGAGAGTATTTTTGAGTTAGAATATCTTTATATATTTAGAAACTGATTTTAAAACTTAAAAGTGAAAGTAATAGTGAAAGCTAAATTTATCTAGACATTTTTAGATTAAACAATTTTTGTTAGATTATTTATGGGGTGCATGACACTTTTCTGAAAAAAAAAATCCTGAATTTAAATTTTTTGAAAAAACCCCAAATGATACAAAATAAATGAATACCAAAAATACAGAATGAAGATTTTTCGAAATATGGGAAATGTAGATACAAATTCAAATTATAGCTAAGCTTTTTTAAGAGTACATTTTCTAAGGATTAAATAGCTTGGCCAGATTTTAGAGTTGACTTCAAAATCAGGGTTTAAATAAATTTTTTAGCTGGGATCTTCTCAAAATTTTATTGGTGAAACATGTGGACATTTTAGGGACTTATTTTTTTGAAATTTTATAATGTTCGGGATTTTTTATTTTAGCAAATACCGAAATTTATGTCTGCATTTCTATTTTAAAATAAATCAGGATGCATGAAAAATTAACCATTTTGCATAACAAAGAATATGATATTTATTCAAAGAACCCAAATTTTATTTTATGTTATAGTCTAGTAAATCTTCATTTCAATTCAAAATAACTTCTCATTTCGTGCAACTTTATTTCTTTTTAGTAAATGAAAAAAGTTGAAAAGATTTAATAACTTAAACTACAAGGTTGAGTTATAAAATTAAATTAATTTAAATTAATAATTTGTTTCTTTCCCTTTTGATATTAGCTTGCCCTTTTTTTTTGATTTTACGATCATTTAATAAGAAAACTTTTTGTTTTAACCCTCTGCTATTATTAAATATGAATGTAATAAATATTAAGAAACCCACATTTTCATACCATCACACCATTTACTTTAATTTTAGTTTTATTTGTTTTTGTCAGATTTTTTAAAAATTTTTCACATTCTATTCAGAAAAAAGTGGTTAGAACAAAAGTCCTTCGTTTAAAATGTAATTTTTCATAATTTATAGGGTAAAGTATCTAAGAATTATCACTTTATTTGATGTTTATTGTAAAATGTATTTATATCTATTTATAATTTTATTGATATACAAATTGTTTTTAGTTTATTTATTTTTCATGCAAAATCAAAGATGATTTAAAAAAAAAATTTTCAATTTGTGAATATAACTCACATACATATAATGAAATAAAGTACAAATTAATTGAATATCTTTTAAAACAAATCGGAGCTTTAGTTAGTTATTAAGAATTTTAGATATGAAGCAGTAGTTTTAGGTGATTTAAAACTTTTGACTTGTTTTTGTATGTTTAGGAACTATTTTTTACTTGGAACTTTTAATTAGATAACGAGTACTTTTTAGTACTTAGTTATTAAGTACTTATTTTTATACTTATATAGTTTATATTGATAAGTATCTTAACTAATTGTAGGGTAATAGCTAGAACAAATTAAAAATTAACAAAATCTTCATTAAATTTAATTTTCTAATTCAAAAAATACTAATCAAAAATATTTAATCAAAAGCAGACGTACACTCCGGGGTGGTCCGTTTCCGGTTATTTTTGGAACTTTTATCAGAAAAACCAAAAAATAAAATTTGAGTGAAAATAAAGTTTATTACTTTTTTTGTAAAAAATATTTATTTATTTTGTAAAAAAATAAAAAAAGATGCCCGTTTGTTGACATCCAGTAGCCGGACTGGCATAATTTAAAAAAGTTAATAATCTATTTTTTAGTATTATCTAAATTACAGCAAAGAAGTTCAATGCTAAAGTTTGTGCCTACAAATAGCCTTCAAATATGCTGGTGCCTCTTTTTGGGACTTTACTTAATTTTTTATTATCGGGCAATTGGTTCTTTTAATCAAGTGGGTTCAACTTTTGAGTCTCAAGATCGGAGGAAGTTAAATTTTAAAGAATAATTAAATTTTACCCCAATATCGTTTTGTTCCGAACCCCTGGTTTATATTTTACATGCCTTTCTAAATCCTGTAAATTTAGACAATAATAGTTACCATTACACTATGTTCTACGTATATTAATAAAACCTTCTAGAACTGAACCAACAAACCGTAGAACCACAACATTTTGTTTGAAGTTTTGAATATCAAAAATAAATCTTTTGGATTATAAGAGATCTTCATTTATTCTAAAAAAAAAAAGTTCTTTAAATGCATCACTGGTGCTATAGTACTGGTGTAAGGATTATCCTTCTATTGAATTATTTCATTCATTCTATACTTTCAATATGGTGTATTTTTAGAAAATACTATAAGTTATATATATATATACATATACATATAAATTTGCTATTTAATCCCACAAATTCCACATTCTTTCAATTTTTTTTTCCTGCAATCTCTTTCAATTCCGTTCTGTCATTTTGTTGCCATAAAATTTAATCAGAAAAGTTTAATATTATTGTGTACTTTGGTTTTTTTTTTTTGTTTTTTTTTTGTATTGAGCATCACAAGGTTGAATGGATTTTTTTTTTCATCCAGCATCTTTAGTTATTTTTCTTGTTTTTTAGAAATTAAAAAATGTTTATCAACATTTAACACTAAAACAAAAAATAAATTGCATGACTTTAAGTTTTTCTAATTCATTTTTTTTTCATTGTAACAAACTTTCATTGCTTGTTTTATTAATTTTGAAAGATTAGAGGAAAAATGGAAAAGGAAAATGAAAAAGGAAAAATAAAAATGAAACAAAGAGAGGTTAAATGAAAAACCCATGGAAATTTTCTGTGAATGTAAATTGTTATTGTTGTTAAGGTGTGGTTGTATTAGATTAATTTTCATTTGCAATTGTTTGTTCTTAGTATATAACATTGTTTATGAGTTCGCAGGATTGCAGGATATAAAGAAATTTGATTGATTTTTTTTTACTTATAGTGTGTTTTTGAAAATTGAATAAAAAAGTTCAGAACATAATAGTTCGATAGTTCGTCATTCGACTTTTAAGATAGTGGTATTAATCGGTGGGTGAAAAAAAGTCGAACGAAATAAATTTTAAGTAGTGCTAAATTTGGTGTCAAAGTTTTGATATTAAATTCAAAATATTGGGTGTGGTTTTATAGGGAAATATTCCGAAAAATGGGAATAATTTGAAACAATCTCAAATCAAATCTTCATGGTTTTCTTTCTACATATATTCTTTAGAAAGCATTTGAAATAATGATGGTAGCTGGCCTGAAGCCCCTACTGAATCAATTATTGAACCTTTATTTTTGTAAGCAACGATAAAATACTTCGACTGATTCTTTTGGAATACGATTACCAAATTACTTAAATCGTGATTTTGAATTCAATTCCAATATATTAACAATATAGCAAGCATGTTAGTATTCCACAAAAGAGGGTAACCCAGATTTAATTACCAACTACAAAATCTCTCCAAGTTTGTAAATATTCTGAAAAAAGTTTTCCTTTTCCATAGAAATTCTGGTTTTCAAGAGATGGATACAAAATCAGGGTATTCACTTTTTTCAAATACAAAACTTGTAATAAGCAGGCATATAACAGTTAGATTTGAAATCAGTTGCCTCTTTTCCTTTTATGGTTTTTCATTTTCAAAGTAAAGTAGGTACTTTAGTTTTTAAAGTTAAAAATTTTTTTTTATAAAATTTTATAAAATTTGACCTTAAAAGTGTTTTAATATTTAAGTAAATTGCTAAAATTTGAAACATATATTCTTCCCTTTAACCTTAATCCAGCAATTTACCTTCATTTTAAAACACTTTCAAATACAAAAGATCAAACATAAATTTTCGAAGAATTTAAAAATGAAAATTATTCTTAAAATTCAATATTTTAAAATTTAGCCTTAATTAAAATAAAATTGGAAAATTTTACTTCTTATTTACCGTACTATATCTTTATTTATAATTAAGATTAAATTGATGGAAAAATCAATTATATGTTACAGAACTTGTTCAATAAAATTTATAATTGTATTACAGTATTGTGAATTTAAAAAGAATATGTGAATTATATCTTGATTTAATTAGTAGTAATTGCTCTTTATACTTAAATATAATTTGAATTTGATTATAAAAAAATTCCTGTCACAGTCAGAATTTCAATTTAAGGAAAATACAAGTATTTGGAGACAATGGACTTTATGCAATCCTAATTACTTAATTGTCCTCGTTACAAATTCGAATTCTTGTTCCTGCAATTATATTTAAAATAAATTCCTTTGGGTGTTTAGAATGCAATTCAATTTACATACAATATTTAATAAAAAGTATATTAATAAAAACCATTCTACATACTTAGGTGACGTGAATTAATGTCAAAGGGATTAAAGTCGATTGACGTTATTTCCTATTTTTTAGGAATTAAAGTCAATTGACCTTAATACCATTTTAAAATGGTAAAATAGTCAAATACAGAAAGGAATTAAAATCAGTTGAGTTTAATTGCTTTGACATCAATTCACGTCACCCATTTTTTCTTTTGTTTGCTTTTAAATAACTGTTTCTATATAGTATGGTTTTGGTTTACTTCAAATGCATTTTGTGATGAGCAAAAATAATTTCCAAGGAAATAAGACCGATCCGATTTTATTTCCTTTTCGATTTTGAATGCAACTTTAAAATCACTTCTAATTCAGAATCTCACCTAAACAAATATGTAAATATTATGTCCAAGAGAAATACCTTGATTTTGTATCCAAGTGTAAAAATTCAAAATCTTATATTCAGACACATATAAATATTCTGTAAAAGGGGAATACCCTGATTTTAATTATAAAATTTCTTCTAATTCCCCACTCTTCTATCGGTAGTTAGACATTTTAAGGTTGAATTCAAAACCAGTGCATTCCTCTTTTCCATGTGAGGTTCTGAATTAAAAGTGATTTTAGAGTTGGTTTAAAAATCAGGATATTTTCCTTTTCCAGAATATGTATATTTACGTATATGACTTAAGTAAATTCAAATACAGAAAGATGATATCATGATATATGACATCAATTCATGGCACCATATACTTAACTAGTAATCATTTACTTACTTTCTTAAAATAAATTTTCACAATTTATCAGAAAGAGGTTTTTGGGGTAGGGTAGGTAAAACTTTTTGGGGAAAATGTCTGAAAAGTGGAAAATTAATGGAAAAAACTAAATAATAATTAAAATAAGAAATATTCATATACAATAATGTGATTAGATGAGTAATGTAATAGTCATAAGAGTAATTAAATTTGCTTTAGGTAAATTAATTATTAAATTGTACTCATTAAAGGTTTTTGTCTTATTATAATGAGATTATTAATATATGATTGATTCAAGTTGATTTATATATATATAATTTTATTTCAGGACTATCAACAAAATTAGGTCCTACAAAATTGAAGGAAAGTTAATTAATTTCTATTTAAATGTTGCTAAATTTTCGCCAAACTTATTTGGTCACCAATTAAACATGGTGAGACTTAAATAAAATTAGAATTGATTAAAGTTTATTGTCTAGCATATTTTTTGATAGAATTCTTTTTCAATGTATAATTAAATAATATAATAGTTAAATGTTTTTGCAAGTAAGGTGAGTCATTATTATATAAAAATCATACACGCAATCTAGATTAAAATTAAGATTACTTTTAATGCACATGTAAATTTCTTAAACTCTAAAAAGAATTCCTGCAAAAAAATTGCGTGAGAGGAACTTTACTTTAAGTTGAGAACAACTTTAATGAATTTACAAAATGCCTGATGAAAATATAATGATTTAATAAATCAAAAATTGAATTAATTTACATAACTTGCTTTATAAACTAACTACTAATATATATTAATTTAAGTACAAAAATTCAATCTAAAGTACTTTGTAAATACAAAATAAAATGCAATTTTTTTTTAATATTAAACTTAAATTAATTAAATAATATTTACATTGGAATTAATTTCAATTATTTACATTGAAAGTCAAGGGAATGGTGGTTAAATTAATTCAAATAAATGGTGTTTAATAAATTATATATTAAAATATTTTATAAAATTGTATTTAACTAAAATATTTAATGAAATTAAATTACCTTTATTAGTAATTATTCCAGTCTTGCCATTTAAAATACTTATAAAAAAACTATATTAAATTGCATATATTAAGGAGCAATAGTAAGTTTTTCAAATAGATTTATTCATAAAATAGCCTTTTATAAATGCATAACATTTATTAATTATTTAAAAAAATTTAATTATAATGTAAATAATATTGTAATAATTATAATTATATTGTAAACAGCTTCTGCTATGTGGGCTAAAGAAAGCAAGAGCAGCATTTGGTCTGGCGTAAGAATTGAGGTGGATAGGCCACACACTTAGAAAGCCTAGTGAAAGTATAACACGTATGGCATTAGAGTGGCACCCTCAAGGGCCTAGACGACGCGGCAGTCCCAACGTGGAAGTCCTATGCTCCCAAGAGGAGTAAGGAAAAAAAAAAATAATTATGATGTAAAAACAAGGAAGGGAGTAGAGTGTCAATTGTGAAAACTCTAGGATACAGTTATATAAACATAATGACACCAGATTTAAAATATTTATAATGATTGCCAAAATAACTAATTTTTGTTTGGAATGTACTCAAACTAGTTTTACCCAACTTATCCAATTTCATTGAGGTTTTTAAGAGCTGTTCGTACTTACAATGATACTAACGTCACAAAAGACTTAACGTCTTTAATTCAACACCGTAATGTAGGAATTGCTTTTAAACCTCCTTTTGTATTTCACAATACACATGATCTAGAAAAATCCAGCCCTTGATAGGCATTTATATTTTTTTTGTCTTGTGGCTACTTTTCTGCCATTATAGTGCGCAAGCAGGTATTAGCTTATCCCATTATTTTGACTGCGGGTGGAGGTTGCTTTAGTTGAGTAGAAATCTCACACTAGCGTTGCGGTTAGTATTAAGGAGAAACAAAAAAAAAAGATTTTCCCAAAAAAATGATGAAAAGTAGTTTTACTATCATCTCATAAAATCACTTTGATTCCTTTTTTTCAAACTCTATAAAAATTTCATAAAGAATATTCGAAATTAAAAGCAATGTTTTGGTGCGTGTACGATGACAAATTTGAATGTCTATAGTAGCACATGTGGGATGACAGTTAAATATCGTAGGCGGCTTAATACATTAAAAACTTACAACATAAAACTATTAAGTGCTCCTCTTTTAAAACTTTTTTACGATGCTACTGATTTATTTTTTTTTTCTTAAATAACATTAAAATATTTCTGAATATTAAACTACTTTACTTTCATTACTTTCATAAAAGTTTTTATTAAGTTTTTTTGAAATTATTTCTATAAATTCCATACTTAGTTTTGTATTTTTCTTTCGAAATTGATTTTCGTAGAAAATGATGATTGAGTTTATGAATATTTTTTATTGAATTTATATTCTTAGAATTATTTTTTATAAAAGTAAATAACAGAATTGTAGACCTAATTCTGTTATTGTATATTTAAACAAAATATATTTTAATAAAACCAATAAACTGTCATAATAATAATTTTTACGAATTATGATTCAATGAAAATTTAAGAAACTTTAATAAAGGTATGAATCTTTAAATATGAGTATTGCTATAAAAAACTTTTTTTAAATTAAATTACAAAGTTCTATTAAAAACTAATAATATTTATGTACTATTTAAATAAAGTTTTTTTATGTAATGTGAAATTACTACCTTGAAAATACATTGAAAATATTTCTTAATTCAAATTTTGAAAATTGTATTAGCGCCTTTAAGTATGCAAATTTTTAATTGTTAAAAAAATTTCATTAGAACCCGGAATTTACTAATTTCTATGAAAGCTTCAACTAATTTTGACTTAAATTTGTTTTAAAATTTAGTTTTTTTTTAAATTTTTTCAAAATGATATTTTGAAATTGTAAATTGTGTTTTGGAATGATTCTGCAAGGAACAATTCAAATAATTTGTTTGAGATAATAAAAGCATAAAATCAGGGGTGCGGTAATAAAATTTAATAATTAGGTATTTTCTTATTTTTTTATTGTTATGCTTTATTTTTTTTATTATTGGTATTAAATTATTAAATTAAGATTATTGGAAAATCCAAAAATAGTTTTAAAATTTAGATCTGTAGAATTAGTTAGGATTGCTGCAACGGGAAAGATCTCATACAATCAGAAGAAATGTTTTGGGTCGTTAATGGAAATTTATTGCCAAATTGAAATACTATAGTTGAGGTTCATTCTTGAGGATTTACGAGTGGTTGAGGCTGATTTGTTAATTTAGTTGTTGCAGTTAATAACTGGTTAGAAGTCTGTGTTTTGTTCAATTAATATTAATAAAGTACAATTATTAAAATAAAAAGTGCATGTTTTTAGCAATATATTATTTTCATCGCATTTTACATGATGACAAATTTCTAATTTACTAAATTCAAAAATTATTTCTAATTCTTTTCTTAGAAGTTTTCTTTAAAAATATGTATATTTAGAAATTATTTTCATTATATCTCTTTTTTGGGGATCAATTAATATTTTAATAAATTTTTTTATAATATAATATTTTTGTAAATAATAATTTAATTAATTTTTTATATTAAAAATAAATTATGTTTTTTTTCTTGAAATCGATGCTCATTAAAATTTCTAATTTCATCTTCATTTAAAATTCATATTAAAATAAAAATAAAATTCAATTTAATTTGAAAATATTTTATTTCAATTATATTAATTTTGGATAATTAATGAAAATATATTATATTCAAAAATATCATGTGAAAGGAATTATTTTCACATTTCAGTATAAAAAATTGTATAAATTTGGAAATTTATATTGTGTTGTAGAAACGTCTCATTAAAATAGAACATATATAAAAATTAAAAAAAAAAATACTTTTAATATTTTTAAATTATGTTAATTAAGTTATGTGAACGTTTTTAATTTGATTATTTTTTAAAATTCTTAAAATTTTAAAGAAAAAATATTATCATCCTAAAAGTATGCAAAATATTATAAAGTATTTTTTTATTGTTTGAAAAAACAAAATTGTTCACTAATATTGCTTAAGTACCTTTTTTGTAATATTAGAATTTAAATAAATAAATCAAAAATGTGAAACTATGTTATTCAGGAATACTATTAACAAGGTAAAATATAATGTTAAATCATGCTGGAGAGATTTTTATATATTAACTCCAGACAAAACAAAAATTAAAAACTCTGTGAACTTCAAGTATTTAGGAGTTCACTATAATTATATGTTAAACTTTAACTATCATGTTAAAAATCAAATAAGAAAAGCAAATAACGCCTTTATCAATTTAGGAAAATTGTTCTTTTCCAGAACACTTTGCAACAATGTTAAATTGCTCTGCTACAAAACCTTAATCCGTCCAGTACTAACATATGCCTGTCCAATATGGTATAATGTTAATACTTCTGTGATGGAAAAATTAAGAATTTTCGAACGCAAGTGTTTAAGAGCTTGTACAAATTACAATAGAAAACCTAACACTAATATGCACTATTATTCAATTAAATTTATATATGATAAGGCGAACATAGTTAGAATCGACAATTTTATCATTCGTCTCATACGTAACCATATTCAAAGGAGTAGTGAATCATGCGAGAACTCATTAATCTGCCATCCATGGTACGAAGATTTTGAGTACATTAAAAACTGCCTAGTTTTAGGTTTTTTGCCTCCAGAAGGATTCGTGTTTTTGGACAAACATAATTATTTTGAAAATAATCAAAATATTCCGATTTTATACCACTATAAAAGAAACGCGAAAATAAAACAAATACCTTTAAATTTAAATATAATAAATATTAATGACAATGAGTTGTTTAAATATGATAAGTCCATTCCTGCAAAAAATAAATT
This sequence comes from Dolichopus griseipennis, assembly GCA_963082915.1. NCBI lineage: Eukaryota > Metazoa > Arthropoda > Insecta > Diptera > Dolichopodidae > Dolichopus > Dolichopus griseipennis. The sequence goes on along the minus strand of OY720443.1, from coordinate 41,070,000 downwards.
AGAAATTAAAAAACCATACTTTTGGAAAAATTTAGATGTAACGTAGGTTATTGTAGGTTTAGGTATAGGTATAAGTATTAGGTTATTTTAGTTTTAAGTTTTTATAAAACATATAAATAAAAAAAATTGGTTTTTATATAAAAAAATTTTTTCCAATAAATTCAATTATATTAATATTAAATTAAAACTAAAATATAGTAGTTAAAATCAAAATATCAATATTAAAACATCAAAAGAGATTATATTAATATAGTTCTAAATAAATTGTGAGAGTTGACATATTGGTCAGCCATGTACAAATTACATTTTAGCATATAAGAATTCTTTTTAAGTTTTTGTTTTTGAATTGTTAAAAAATAATATAATGAATAGAAAAATAAAACACTAAAAAAAAAAAAAAAAAAAAAAACAAAATTGTTAAAAGTAAATTTCGATAAATATTAGATACAAAATTTAGAAAGAATGTAAGAGATGTAAAATAAATTAAAATCACCTCACAATGGCTCTGGCAGCCAATGGCTTTAACAATATTGCATAATTCAGTGTAATACGTAATATTCAAGTAAATAAATAATAATTCAGTGTTGAAAAATGTAATTTTCTTTACAATACCCCCTTGTTAAATCATGATATCTGAGCCCCTTGGTGGTCTGGTGCTTAATCGAGGGATCCAAATGAGCAAGAATGTAACAGTTTAAAATAAATTATAATATAACTTATAAATTAATATAAGTATTGGGTTTTAGTGGACTTTAATAAATTATTTGACTTCCGAAGCTGAGTTCAAATATTTCTAGTTAAACAATTGGTTCAAAGAGTCAATGCTTATTTTATCGATAAAATTGTCATAAATTTGTTTGAAACCACAATGAGTGGTGACATCATACTCTAGAAATCTGTTAATATCACATATACTATATACAGTAAGAATGTACATCCAAAAAAGTTTACCCCTGAGCAACTAAGATTTCCAGATTTAATTGGCTTAATTCAAAATCAAGTTCTGATATAATTTCATTAAGGAAGTAGTTGAGCAATGCTCGCAATACAAAAATCCAATAATCGAATATATTCTGCATTATATTCAAAGATTACTTAAAATAGGACATGAACATTTGTAGAAGAAATAAATGGTGTGTCCATCATGATAGTTATTTCATATATTATAACGATTGGCAAAACTGGGTTCCGATAATTGAGTTTAAATTAAGTCTAAATTAACCATCCGAAACTTTAATTCTGAAATAATTGAAACAAATATCTCACATTGAATAATGTAAAAATGAATAGGACTTAAGATAATAAATTATAGTTACAGACATTTTATGAATAGCAATAACGAAAGGTTAATTCCCTGTAACATATTTTTAAAAATAATTGATTTAATAATTTCTAATATTAATAATTCCATTTAATTGAAGATATTTTAAATAAATTTTGAATTTTAAAGTTATAATAATATTTTAACTTGTGCAAAACTAAGTTAACAAGTTATTTTACAAAGTTTAAGTCTTGCGTGTGCCTTTTTAAAAAAAAAAACCCTCAAAACCAAATCGTTTAAAAAGTATTGATATAAAGAATTTCTTCAACCCCTATTTTAGTTGCAAAGGGTTTAGTGGAAAATATTTAAAAACAATAAAATATTAAAATGTTTTATTTCAAAATTCTTTCTTTGTTCAAATATTTTTCGCAAAAAAAAATATCAGTAAAAAATTTAACAAAAAAAAATTCAAAATATAAAAAATTTTCCAAAATTATTGGGGTTAGAAAATTCATAAAATATTTTTTATTGAAAATCTTTTTATTTATTTTGTTTGTTATTACAAAATATTTTTAAAAAAGGGCCAAAAGACTCATCTTTTGTTTTTTAGATCTTTTTTGTTTTTGTATTTTTTTACGATTATTTCCATAACAATTCAAATTATGTTTGTGGTTTGTATTACAAACATAACATTTATTCATACATATATCAAAACACATATAATGTACTTCCAGAACGTGAACAAAATAATGTAAGTACAAAATGTAAGGTAAGTCTATATATTTTGTATTCAAAATGGTTGATACATGTGCAAACTTAATCCGGTTAAATATAAAAAAAAACCAATCAATATTCTAAAATATTTTTAACAAGAAATTAGCAAGTTAGTTGGAGTTTCCTGGCTTTCGTACTTAGTTACATTTCAATCTAAATTCTATTTCATATTTGTTTAAGGCAAGCGACGTAGTAATACCCTAGACCTGTAAAATGGAATTGACTGTTAAACGAACTCTACTTTAATACATCTGAGAGTTGAGCAACAATAAGCAAGCCGGCCCGAAGTACTACCAGGTAAACTTTATTAATTTCGAATATACTATAGTTAAGCCTAAGCAGATTTGTCGAACCTGAACTACATCTAGCCGAACACTCCTTTGATTCCTCTAAAATTTCAGAAACATAAAGGAAACAGGACAAAACAATCTAGTGCTAAATTTCGAGAAAATTCGAGAAAATTCAAAAAAACATGAATTAACACTCTCTTACCAAATATGAAAATTCTATCTTTGTTGGTCTCGGAAATATGCCCATTTACCCTTGGTTCGATTGGAAGTTTTCAGAATCCGAACCTATAGTCTAAATTACCCTACTACTAAAATTAGATCGAAAAAGATTGATACCCGTCAATGAAAAAACGGGATATATAGTTTAAAATATAAATTTTTGGTCAAAATTTGATGAAATTAAAACCTATAAATTATAAGAATGCAGATACAGTGATTGAGCATCCGCAGAATAAAATCCCTCGGGGTTTAAAAATTTAATTTTTGAACTAATGTCGGTTGTCTTAAGTGGCATTTTAAATCAATAATTAAAGCATATATAAACCTTAATTTCACCAGAGTATTGCGTATTATTCCATTTCAAAAAAGAATCAAACCCAAGAGTTAGTTTTACAAAGGTGACAGACACATGAGCTGTTTTTCATTTAACTAAATATTATTTGACCGAATTCTATTATAAAATCGAAAATCCTTAGTATGTGTGTGGGAATGATGTGTGATTATTAATTCCAATAAAAAACAAAATAATACCATTAAATTATGGACTTTAGACCAAAAGTTTGGGAATTCAAATTCAAAGGCCTTGCTTCTACGAACATTCTATTATTACACCATGATTAGAGTAAACATGAAAACTTCCACTTGGCTTTGTTCAATGGTTTGAATTGTTAACATGCGGCTTTAATGGTTCCTGTGAAACATCAATGTATCAATTATTCAGTTGTAAACTGGGAAGATGAAAATTGGACAAATGTTTCAATGATACAAAAAATAATAAACTTTTATTCATACTGACTTTTTTTTACCCCGGCAGTTCTTTGTTGATTGACTGACGACCAAAACAAGTCCTGTAAACTAAATCTTTTAGCACAATTTTGTTTTAGACAGCAAAATTAACAAAATAAAAAAATAGAAAAGGACATAAAATTTGTTATGCAAATTGGAAGTACTTAAAAAACAAATTTACATCTGAGGTCAAAATTTTTTTCCCCCCATACATACATACATATATTTTATGTTTTCAAAGTAAAAGAAAAGGTCCTTCTGAATATTTTTTTAGCTTTTATCTTATCTTCGTATTTTATAGTTAAACTTCTTCTGACTAAAAAATTATATTTTAATAAATTATTTTTGAATTGAATTAAATTTTAAGGTACCAGCAAATTATTTAATTTTTTTTTTATATTGATTTCTTTTTTATCCTGGATTGAAGGCAACATTTTTTTTATAAATTTTATTATGTCCTAGGTCAGGGATTTTATTTTTAAATATCTTAAAATTCAGGGATTTTTTTTTTTGATTTTAATATATTTTAAGATTCAATAATGGTTTTAATAAAGTAAAATTTCTAGGTCTATAAAATGAAATGATTTTTAATAAATTACATTTAAAATTATATTATAAAATGCAGCATCGCATTTATCAGATTAAAATTCAAAAGAGTTGAAAACACACTTGTAACAAACACATTTTGTATTATTGTCATTGTGTTAGACTTTTGGAATTATTCCAAAATCTATTAAAGATACACAGTAACAATAGATACACTTAAATTATAAACCTAGGTCAAATAGCATATCCTTCATTCAATTTCATGGTCATTTTTTAATTGATTTTAATTTTAAAGTTATATTTCTATTTTGTTTTCTATTGAAATATAAATTGAAAAATTTAATATTACTATACAGCCATTCTGCAAAATAGTGGAATATTATTAAATATTATTATATAATAATATATAGAAATTTAATTTGAAATTAATAATGCGAAATTTTAGTTCATAAATTGAAATATTGACAACCCTTCATTTAAAACTTTACAATTTACAGTTCTTTTTTATGTTGCGCTAGTTAAATTGAAATAATGTATACATGTGAGAGTTTAATTGGCACATTCAGCATTATTTTGATTTAATGGTGCTGTGGTGCTTAATGGTGCTTTTGTACATATGTAAGAAATGGTAGATATCACAAGAAATTTAATATTTATTTAAACCATTATGGCTCTAAAATGTAGGTCTATAGCTGTTGTAAGAAACCAATATCATAAGTACAGATTGCCTAATGTTTGTATAAGATGCGATGAATCAAAAAAATTTTATTTTGAGAAAATTTTTAATAATTCTAAAGCCCATTAATAAATTTTTAACAAAATGTTAGCTATATTCCTTTCACATGAGCTTGATCCTTTTTCACATAAAATTTGTCTATTGTTGCAAATCAATATTGTTTTCCTTCAAAAGATAATGATCACCAATTTTTAAATGCAATTGCTGTTTTTTCTAATTAATTTGATCTTTGTCTGAAAAATTCTTGGAACCCACGAGCCGAACTGACATGATTTGAAAAACCTAGTCCCCAATTCTGTGGTATAAACTAAATAACGGAAAAAAATGAAGATAAGCCAGAACAAATGGCACTTAAGTTTTGGTGGTTTTTTTAGGGTGAACTTAAAAGTTCAACTTTTAGATACTTCTTATTGCACTTAGGTTCTAATACAAAATCTCTGACTACCTTTTTCTAAATATATTGATCCAGCAATTGGATGCTAAGTAACGTAGTTGATTCAAAAAATTACCAATTTAATTTGAAAATTTAGGATTATATCTTGTATTTGAAAAAGGACCAAAGTCACTTGAAAATAAACAAATTTCATGTGAAAAAGGACCAAGTTCATGTGTAAAGAGTATATACTCTGTTTATGTAAAATCGATAGCGCATCAAAAGCCCTATGGATGTTATATAAAATTAAATGCGACTCAATTTTAAGGTTAATCTCAGTTCTAAAATATTAGTAGATTTAAAGGTTAATAACAAAAGATATTTATTTTATATTACATACTTTTTTTTTAAAAACCAACAACGTCATCTATAGTTAATTTTTCAAAATTTTTTCACTCAATCATTTCCAAAATTTTTTCGAAAATCTTCTAAAAAATTTTTTCTTATTACAGACTTTTTAAAACTTATTCAACTTAATTTCGCGGGTAATTAACCCTTTAACAGTAATTATTCATTTTGTTCACCATCGTTTCAAAAACACCATAAAATTTGGTTGTTCATTCTTTCTTTAAAGTGTTAAATTAGTTACAAAACAATAGAAAACATAAAAATAAGAACAAAAAAAAAAAATAATTACTTTTCACTATGCTGCCACTAATATACAGAAAATTTGAAAACTTTGGTTTTTTTCTTTATGTTCCCATTCATTGTCGTTTTTTTTCAGAGATTCGGGACTATTTTCATATAATTAATTTATAGTATATTTAGGTATATAACTGTTTATATAGTTTACCTATATAACTGTCTTTGTAAAGAAAATGACAAAATTATTTAAGATTCTTTTGTTCTCAAATTTTGTCAAATTGAAAAAAAGTTTTCAAAATTTTCATTGTTTTTCAGATTTTTCTTCATTTTCTTTTATTTTATGTTTTATTGTGATTTTGGAAGCGGATTTTGATTTTTTGCACAAAATATTTTTTAACGGTAATTTAACTGCAAAATAGATTGAATTAAAAACTATTAAGACAAATTAGACTATTTATTTGAGAAAACCATTTTAATAGTGATTAGATTAAGTAACAACTACTTATACCTTTAAATTACTTTCATATACGAAAATTAGACTTATGCTTAAGCATTTTCTAATGAAATTTGTCATTGGTTTGTGAATCGAAGTCTTCTTATTAAACTGAATACTATTAATTCTACAACAGACTTTGAAGACTTTTTTTAAGCCAGAGTATAGTGATTAGAAAAAATTGGGACTTGAGTTAAGGTCCTGCGAAATAAGGCCGCCGAGGTGTTATGTCCCATTTAATGAGAAATAACGCCCCGTGGTTTTATTTTTCATAGTAATTGAGAAATAAAGTCCCCAAAATATGGGAAATAAAGCACAGGGTTTTATTTCTCTTTTAAGATGAACTACGACTTCTTTGAGAAATAAAGCCCCGCGGTATTATTTCCCATTTCAATTGGAAACATATATTTTCAGTAAAAAGTTAATTTTAATTATATAACATCAGTGGCAAGTACGAATATATACATATTTTCTTGAACTATAATATTAAAAATAATTAACACACATTTTGAAGCTGCAATCGAAATCAGGGTTATCCCCTTTTTCCGAAATTAAAAAGCAAAAAATAATTTTCATATAAACTACATTTATACTACAAACTACACATATAAGCCAGATGTTGTAATCAAAGTATTGCATACATTAATCCATTAATACTCTGGAAGAAGGATCAACTTTGATTTTTTAACCAACTTAAATATGCCTCCTAATATAGAATCTCGCATTGACAAAAAGATAAATATTAAATACATATTGTCTTATATCTTATATTTTACTTATATTTAAGATATTCAGGTTTGAATATTAAAAAAAATTATTTTACTACATATTTACAATTGAAAGAGAAACAACACCCCGAGGCTTTATTTCTTACAGAAGCCGTAGTTCAAATCAAAAGAGAAATAAAACCCCGGGGCTCTAATACTCAATTACTATGAGAAAAAATACCTCAGGGTGTTATTTCTCATTAAACGGGAAATAATAGCTCGGGGGCTTTATTTCGCAGGGCCTTAATTCAGGTCACCGAAAAATTGGCTTTTGTAATTGACAGTTAAAATATAAATCCATATTGAGTATATTCAAAGTATGAATTCTTTTAAATATCAAATTCAAATGTAAAAGAACGGAACATCATTAGAATAATTTTGTTAAATTATGCAATCAGCTGTCACCAAAATAATTACCAAATTTTGAAATATTTCAGTTAAAATTTAAAAATTCTTTGAAAAATTTAATTCATAGACAAAAATTTAATATCTAATTAATACAACATTTGCAAAATATAAGAAGTTTTAATTATAAACTTTCGAATGTATTTCATTAAAGATATAACTTAAGATTAAATAAAAGATTTTATTCAAATATGAGTAAATCTAGTTATTTTTGAATAAAATTTTCTAAGATATAAAAGAGTTTCTGAATCTACCGTATTTTGCACTAAATTACTGATTTATCGCAATTTATTTTTTTTTTTTTAGCACACCTCTAGTCTAATATCAAGTTTTTTTGGTAGAACATCGTATTTCGCAATCAATTTTCTGTCATTTTTTTATATACTTTTGTTGGAACTCGACTCTCAGAAGTACTCAATGATTAATTTCTAATAAGCCTCTACCTTGGACACCAGAAATCGGAAAGAATTGTGATAGAAAAGATTACAGTAAAAAAAGGAAAGTATTGAAAAGTACCCGCAACTCCATTTATTAATAAGCCAACAGCTTATCCACTCTACCATCGACACCAAATATAACAATATTTCAATCAAATTTTTAAAGTTTTATATTAAAAAAAAATTTTTGCATATTTTTAGGCTATAGTAATTTTTACACTTCATTTTAATAACAAGCAATAACTGAAAATGTTTTAATAAGTTTTTTATCTAACACAAATGATTTTGTCTTTATAGTTTTTTAGTATTTTATTACTAACATTTAACAACCATTTCATTTATTTTCAAGGTTTAGTTAAATATTAAGAATAAAGTAACAACTTAAGATAAAAAAAAAACTAATGGTAGAACTATTTTACTTAATGTCTCTTCAAATTAGCCACATTAACAGTTTAACAAATGTTTTTAATCTTTTAAAGCATATCTTTGAGTCTTAGTATTTTAGAAATTTCTTTAATATTATCCATACATATATATATATATATATATATCTATTTTAATAAAACTATACTTTCTTCTTTCTTTTTATCTTCCGTTTCATTTCATATCTTTAGATTTAAGTATTACAAATAAATATATATATAAAAAAAATCTTTATCTTATGTAAAAAGTTTTCTTCAACTTTTAAATCTGATGAAAATAAATACGTTTAATCTTGAAAATCGATGATTTCGCATCTAACATGAAGTGAAACAAAGAATAAATGATAGAAGAGTACGAAGTGAGAAAAAAAATACATAGTGTATAAGTAGTCTAAATTACTCCACAAGGATTTTGGTTTTTATATGTGTTGATTTGTTAAATAAGTAATAGCCATAAATAGAATAAATAATTTTAACAGATTCTAATCTGAGTATATTATGGTTATTTATATCTATTTATATCTTATTATAGTTATTAATTTATTTTTATATATCGTATGAGTCTGAAACTATGAGTAATTTTGATCGAAAGTGAAGGAATATGTTTATATTATATAATATATAGAAATACGTCTAAAGAGGTCTGGAAGAATGTACGTTCTTATTGAAATATATCTTATTCTTTGTATAATTTATAAGTCTAAGCAAATTAACAAGGTTCTAACATGGGGGTAAGAAGAATACCATATTTCCATTACTTATTGTAGAGATTTTAACTTATTCATGTTATAATTGTATGTAATTGATACTTTATAGTTTGAGAGTAGATATATGCATATTTAATTCTATTAATTTTGTTACAATTAAAAATTATTATGTACTTTTATTTAATTATCTATTTTATTTCAAATACTTTTACAAAACTAATAACTTTAACGTACAGTTGTGGAAATAAATTTGTTCTCAGAGTGCAGGGTATTACTTGAAGGACAAACTAGAATTTTAAAACTGTAATATTTAAAGTTATAATACCAAATTTATTTTAAATAAAATTAAAAATTTGAAAAAGTTTAGTAACTTGGGACCTAGCAGTCGAGACCACCTTGACTTGAAAAACCTATGTCGGTCCGAGAAATGAGTACTTTTAATTTATGGTTTTTCAAAAAATTGTAAAAGTTTAAGGAACCTAATTTTCACCGAAACTTAATTTTTTGGTTTTTGCGAATTAAGTACCAAAAATAACGTTATAAAAATTTAATTAAAATTTGTCACTTGTATTATAAAGTTTATTAATGCAATAGTTATAAAAAAATACTTTGAATTTTATTAAAAACTGCAATTTGTTCACAATAGTTTACTAAAGTGGAAGTTACATTTCTCCTTTCCGTCTACTGTTTTTGATACAAAAAGTAATTTAAGGTAAGTTCTAAACCATTAATATGAAACCTTACTTTAGATGCCTTATTGTTAAAATTTTAAGAGACATAATTTCAGCAAACGTGGAACAATTTTAAATTTGAACTTCTTGATTCGCGTTTAATAATTAAATTTGTGATAGTAAAAGTTTCAATTTGACATTTAAAGTTTAAATTTGACAGTTCGTTACTAATTATAGTTCGTTCTTTTTTAAAGTTTCAATTTGACAGTTAAATTTTGAATTTGAAAGTTCCTTATTATTAATAATTCGTTATAATTTAAAGTTTGAATTTGACAGTTAAAATTTTAGCTGTCACGTTTGCCAACTGTCAATTGAAATTTGAGTTTTACGGTTAGAATATTACACATTATTTAAAATAAAGTTAAATATATGTATCAAAGAGTCTAAATTGAGTGTAATCTACTAAGGTAAAAGGTCATAATTTAAAAAAAAAAACTCCAAGTTACGAATTAAATAATTTTTTTTAATTATTTTTTTTATAAATTGCTTTTATATTCCAACATAATTTTAATTTTTAATTTCTTTTGTTTCAAAAAATACAAGTTTTTGTAAAATTAATTTTTGAATTCAGAAAATTTGTCTAACACAGACACAGACGTGATACTGACTTGAATATGACATTCCTTTTTTTTTTGAAACTTTTATTTGATAAAGGCAAAATTTAATCATAATATTTTCAGTGATATAATTATGATATAAATTTTGTTTTTAAAGAATTAAAAATTAAATTTTTAATTACATTAGGTGTTCCTTTTGTTCTTCAACCTTTGTTTGATGGGTTTATATTGTAAAAAAATATTTTTGTTTCGTATTTTTTAATAAAGTTACGTTTATTTAATAAATCCTGCAATATAAAATGTAATTTAAAATTTTGACACACATTATATTAATTATTTTAATTACTTTATTAATATGTGTTTCACACTAGACGTTGTAGGGAACTTCGGTATTTAGAAAGGTTTAAAGATTTTTAATGTACAGTTCCAATATTATAAGAACTGAAAGTTTTTATTTTTTATTTTTTTTAAGCACAATTGTTTAACTGTTAGGTTAATAAGCCTGTCTATACCATAGGTACATGTTGGAACAGAGGGTCATTTTATATTCGTGTTATTAGAATTGCTTTAAATGAACTCCACATACAATTTAAACATGGGATAGTACCAGGCCTTATAATATGTAGAAACGTCTTAGATTTTCAAAAGATACATTTCGATTTTTGTTTATATTGAAATATTTTGTATTTGTGTTATATGGTGTTCTATATCTGTGAGTTATATTATTCAATTAAATTATTTGTTAATATTTTACATTTGTTTACATTGTTATATTAATGTATTTTTTATTAAATGTATATGATTATTCATTATTTTATAAATTAAGTTTTTACACTCTCACTGGGATTCGAAACCAGGCCTTTGGATATTTTAAAGTGTTTACCATTATGTTAACAATTAAATTAAATTACAAGCTATTTTTGTATATTAGTTTTTATTCATTTAGAAACTTATATAAACAAATTCTGTGTATCAAAGAATCTCAAAAAATTTAAAAGGTAAGTATACAATTAAAAGATAACTATATAGCTTTAAGCAAGCTGATGAGTCTTATCCCACTGACATAATGAAATTAATTTATTAAATTAGTTGTTTTTTATGTAAAATTAAATTAAAAAACATTATTTCAAATTTTTTTTAAAACAAATATATTTTTTTGATATGGGTTGACAAAATTAAGGTACAGGACAAATACCCTGGGAAAAACAACATTTAAATCTATACAAAAATTTATTTTTATAGAACAAAGAATAACATTTTTTTAAAATCTCTAAAATTATTAAATTAAATAAACTCATTTCATGAACTAAAAGTTGATTAATTTGAATTAATTTTAATTTTTGAATTTAAGTATTTTTTTTTTTTTTTAGGTTTTAAGACATATTTCAAGATTTTTAGAATTAAGTTAATGTTATTATTTTTTTTAATTTAAATTAGCTGAGTACGGGCTTTGGAAAAGTAATCTGCTTAAATTTCATTGTCAATTTCGCTGCCAATTTAATTCGGAATATGAAAAATCAATTTATCCATTAAGCGTATCTAAATAGTAATCATATACCACATATCTTGTTGTTACTAGTTCGTTACAATTGTAAACGGAAACTGAATTCTGAACATTTGGAGACTCCGAATCAATATTTCACAAGAACACTGGAAATTAGAAAGCTTTTAAAAATAAATAATTTAGAATTTCTTATTTGTTAGAATTTATATTATAACCTTTTGTATAACCTAAATGTTTTATAAAAGTTTGCCTAGAAAATACAACCAACTCATTTGAGTCAATGTAAATATTAAACCTATGATAACGGAAAATATTGAGTCAATGAGTTTAATATTAACTTATGGAAATTCATTTGCTATGCGCACGTTGAGATTATCGAATCATTTTCCGTCCCATATTCCTTCCCATATTCCCTAAAGTTGGTAATTCATAGCGTACGGCTTTACTAAATTTTGAAAGAATATTAACATCTCCCTCCTTAATAACCCTCCCAATTTTTCATTATGCCAATTGCTAACGTTTTCTTTTTCAATTCTCATCCTCAAACCAAACTTTATATTAAAGGGCCAATCCTTAAGTTTGGTTTTAAAATGAATGTGATTTTAGTGTTTTAAAGTCACACTCTAGCCAATAGAATTGCGTCAGTTTTAATTGGTGGCTTTCCGTGACTTACAGAAATAGAATGTAGATTTTCAATAAGTTTTTGAAAGTATGTTGAAAAATTTCTTAAATATTGGAAAACTTTTATTTGGACACTATTTTTTAACAACCAATATATTCAAATGATTGGGTTTCTAAAAATGCTTTTTATAGGCGATATGACGAATAGCCTAGGGTTATAACTTAAGTATTAAGATTAAAATCTCTGGAATATTGTAACATCTATTCGTAACCCTATTCTTAACTCCAAATACAAGCCCTGGTTGCATTGTTTTTCTACAATAGTCTTGTAAAAGTTATCATTAAATGATGTCTATTAAAATTTTAAATCTTTGTGCAGATTCAGATTTCCAGGTAATAAGAAATTCATAGTTAAACCAGGTTAATAAATAAATATAAGTACTAATTTTTAAACAAATAGTTTTACTTACCATCAATGAGTTCTTTTAATTGTATATCAGTTTTAGGCCAAATACATAAAATTTGTTGGATTTCTGAAAAATAATTTACAAAAGAAAACTTTAGTAATTGGACCATAAGTAATTTTATATTATAATTAATTTTATTTAAATATTTTATTATAAAAAATGCCAAAGTAAATGAAGTTAGAAATTATAATTTAAAAGTATTTTGAAAATTAATCAAAACTATATTTCAACTTTGTTAAACCTTTTTATAATTCTGGCAAATATAATTTGAAAAACTTTAGAAAGTTGGGAAGGAAAACCATCAGATCGGTTTTACATGGGCAATTGTTTCCAATGAATAAAGATATTTAAAAATAAAGTTTGGACTGATTCTAAATTATCTTGTCAAAAACAATAATTGAAAATACCTACTTAAAATCGATTAAAAAAGTTTGTACTATTTTATACTTGTACGTAAAAAACTAGGATAAAAGGGTTTCTTTTTATATTTTAAAAAACTTTAAAACTTTTAAGCGCACATTTTCAAAAACATAAAATGTATTTTTTCAGAATTTGTTTTTTAAACTAAAAAGGTTAACATGAATTTTCAATTATAATATTTTTCTAATGCTCTCTAACAATAAATTAAATTAAAATATAGTTTAATATTAATAAAGTTTAAAAGTTATTTTAGATTATTATAACTGCGTGGAATAACATAATTAACTAATGAAGGAAAGCATGTAATTTGAAAATTATTCAGAGAAAAATTAATGTATAACTAGAGTCGATGCTTTTAAATGGTACGAATCATATTACCTGGACTGTAGCCATTAATGCATAAATTTTCTAAAAAGTTTTAGAAGAGACTTAGAGAAATTAAGTCTTAAGTATTTAAAACGCAGAAATAAATCGAAGATGGATTGTATAAGTTTTTCTTCTTGCATAATGTGGTTTGTATTGTAAAGTCTTTGAAGTCTTTTGGTATTTCTTATATAGTCTAGTTATGTTATATGAAGGCCTCTCGATCCCGTGGTCCAATTTAGTCCATTTGCAAAATCGTTCTTTCTTTTGGAAAAAAAAAACATTCATACCAAATTTTATTAAAATCGGTTTTTTGATGATTTATAAGAACTCGACATTCTACGACTAAAATCTCTAGATACTAAAATCAATTGAATGAAGCCACTCTTATTACGATGGTTAGAACTCGAGATTTCTCGAAAAATCTACTGTTTTTGTATGGGAGCCTCCCGATCCTGTGGTCCAATATTCACGTTCACGAACTTAATCTTACTATTAACGAAGAAAGCATTCATACCAAATTTCATCAATATCGGTTGAAATTTACGCAAATATTGTCTTCACGTACAGGAACCTACACAAACAAATTTTCGAATTTACGCGTTTCTTACAAATGGAATTTTTTATAAGCAGATTTTCCATTTTATGTGGGACTCACATTTTCAACTTCCTACGCTAGCAGAAGATGAATATGTTAAATACATGGATTATAGATTAATTTAGACCATTTTCACAAATGTGGTATTGTTTAAACTTCTAACTGTTGAAGCAAGCACCAAATCGTGTGAGTTGAAGATATCAGATAAAAAAGTATATGCTCCTACAGGGCTTGGTGCAGTCGAAAAAAAACTTAATTATATTAATACGACCAAATTATTACAAGCAAATTATAAATTATGAATCTTGTTGAAATGATTTAATTCTTAACTAAAAGCATTTTTTAACTCTATTTACTTCCACTACCAAAATATTATCTTTTAAATAAAACACTTTAAAATATTGATTTTTGCAATTTTTAATGCCCTTATTTTTTCAAAACTCAAAACATAATAAATTTTGTAAAAAATGTGTATTAAACTCTAAAAACATAATTAAACGATTATTTAATATTAATACAATAAACAAATAATGCAAATAATTTTTAAAAGTTTATTTTATTCCAGTGCAATAAATTCCAATTATCAAAACATTATCTTCCAGTTCATTTAAAATGAAAAATGTAAACATGAACTTAAAAATTTATTTCAAACAAAAGGTAATTAAATTTTTAAAAATTAATTATTTTAATACAGAAAAACAAAACATTAATTTCATAAATTATTAATTCGTAAATCTTTTAATTTTTATGAAAATTGTTGAAAGTACGCCATTATAAGATCGTAAGTACACAATACTTTATTGTTTTAAGTAATCGGATCAGAGAGTAATCAAATATTTTTAAAATTAAAATAACGTATAATATAAATAAGAACACAAACTTATGGGATGAAAACGAAATCACCAGTTTAATACTAAAATATTTTAAATAAATTGTCAGTACATCGTATTTTTTTCAATGCGCATGCGTTTCAAGATTAATAAAACAAATTTTTGATTTAGAATGACTTTTGAATCAAAAAAGTGACAAAAAATTATAAAACAAAGCTTTTTAAAAGAAAATTGTGTTTCCAAAGTTTACTTAAAGAACGTAACGTTGAACACGAAAGTAATATATGCCGGCTATAGGCACATGTAAAAAAGATGACGGCTCCAGGCACATGTCGCTATCCCGAAATATAGTAGTATTCAACTGGTGATTTCGTTTTAATCCCACATGCATTCTTATGACAACTTATGAAAATTCGTTTATTTTGCTTACTTCACGATTATGGAATCATTTATAAGGTAAAGTGTGGTAATTCAAATGTGTACTTGTACAATCCAAAAAAGTTTAAGACGAACATTGACACTCATATTCATTATATGCCTAAAATATCTATAATTCTCAATCTTTAATTTCCTTTTCTAATCCTAACGATAAAAATCAAATCCATTCCAAATTAGGTTTTGAAAACGAGGTGGCTTTTATTGGTTAATAAAAGATATTTTGAATGGCTTTCAATGCTTTCCACTAACCCTGATCATAGCTTACACATTAAAAATTATAATGAAGAGGATCGTAATTCAACAAAAAGTCTAGCTGATAAAAATATGTCGCCAAATATAACCTTAAAAGTACTATAAAATTTTCATACAATGACGATGTTCCTTTACTCCTATTATTATGTATTCAAATTACAAAAAAATTCCCGACATTTTTTTGAAGTTTAAATGTATTGTGTTTCATTTTATTTACTCCTGTCTTTTAATTAATTGTGCTGAAAATTCCTTTTTTCTTTTTTAATTATTGCTTGTAGGAAATTTTAATAAAAGGACAAAAGAGAAAAAAGGGGTTTTCCTTTAAATGTAATTTAATAGCCTACTTTTTTCAAATTTTTTTTTGTTTTGGCTTAATAAAATTTAATTCAACTTTTTGAGAGGAGAGTTGTAGGTAAACACAATAAGTTACAGTTTGTAAAAACTCAGTTTAATAAATGTTTTATAGTAATTACGATCTTATTAAAATATATGTATCAAATAATAATTACATTAACAAACTTACTAATTTTCCTTTTACAATGTTAATTTTTTTTATTAATTAATATACCTAATATATATATAAAATAAAATAAATAAATACACCTAAAATTATGCAATTTAATTAAAATTTTTGTGGCTATTATTATACTTAGAGGCCTTGGTGGTGCAATGGCTTACTACCTGATGTATTATCCTTAGATTCAAGCACGAACCTTAATTTCTTTTGAATTTTTCAAGTCCAAAACTGAGATCCCAGTATTGAGATCCAAACCTTATAAAGGTCTCAATAACCGATAGTTTTAAAAATAATTGTATTAACATTTATGATAAGTAATATTAATGTATAAATATATAAATATTATACATAAAAGTTTTAAAGCCTTTAAAGGACTTTTATGGGCGTATTTTAACAGTAATATTTATTTTTTATCTATTGACTAACTGGTTAATTGTGTTCTTCTATATCAACCTTCTAAACGATCAATAACTTACACTCTGTAACCGGCCAATAATTCAACTGTTTAATAACTGTAAATTCTCCACTATTTTAACAACTTTCATTTTTTTATATGAAATGGTTTACAAAAATTTCATAAACAACTTCCCACTTTTAATTACATAAATGATTGACGGCAAAGAAATACCTTTTGTACATACTGGTATTTATGAGATCGGATTGACTGGCAACTATTGTTAAAAATAATATTTTATTACCAGTCCTGACTACCATTGCAACTAACTACCTTTACTGAAAGAAAAATTATTTTAATGGAAAAACTCTTCTTCCGTTCATATTTTATTGTCATATATACCGTTATGTTTTTCCACATTAATAGTTTCGTATTTCATAGTTACTTAATAACAGTTATAACTACAAATTCGTGGAGACGATAATAAGGGATGAATGAAGATTAAAGGATGGTTATTTTACAGTTATATATTATACATAGTTTTAAAAACTTTAAAAGACATTTTTTAATGGAAGAAGACATCTTTGTTTTTAATGGCGCAAAACACAACAAAAAAAGAAAGAAATTACTTTTATAATTTATTAGGTATAAAATTCTTTGTTATGCAAATTGAACCGAATAATTTCTCTAGAATTTTAAATTTATTTGAATTTGTAAAAAGAGTGTACGAACCTAGAAATAAAAAAATATGGAAAATTAGAACATCATAAAATAACAAGTGATGAAAAAAACCAAGGGTTTTTAAAAAAGTACATTTTCAAAATTATATTGTGTTAAAAACTCAGTTTAATTTTGGAAATATATACTATAGGGAATAAGTCACTGCTTACTTGTAAAAATAGTAATTTTTTAATTTCTAAGTCCTAATAGCTTTTCAATGGGGAAGGTTACCAAATTTCTCAAGGATCTAGTCTCACTCACCACCCCCTTCCTCCCTCCATTTTTTTAGGTTCTAGAAATTAAACCAAAATTTGGAATTTTACTTAGAATTTTACTATCTAAGCAAAAATGGATAAAACTGAGAGACACTTTCTTCAATTTAAAGAACCGCTTTTGAATTTAAGAAAAACACCTAACATATGTTAAAATATAATGTTGGACCTTTAAATTTTGTGTATTAATAGAAAAAAATTTGGACAGGTATTCAAGTTACAGGTGCTTAAAAAAAGCCAAATTTCAATTTTGGACCCCTTACAGCTCTTAAAAGGGGGGCGCAACAAAAAAATTTTCTTAACCGACTCCTACTAATTTTTGAGGATCTAACATCTCCCAAAATTTCAAGTTTCTAGCTTGAGTCGTTTAGAAGTTATGTGGGGCCGAAAATTTTGCAAAAACTGAGTATTGGATAACGGTAAATTTTAGTACCGATGGCAACCCAATGAATAAGTTTTTTAACAGTTTGTAAACTTTATAAAAGCAGCTATCTTTCGACGTTTCCAGATTGAAAAAATACCTCATAGAACTTTTGTTATAACGTTTTAAATAAAGGGTTTCTTTCAAATTTGAGGGGCTGTAGCTTCGTAACGGGTGGGGCTATAGAAAAAAGTTCTTCCATGAAATTATTTTTTTTGCAATACCTACTCGTAGTAAAAATTTCTTCTCTCTATTTCAAACGGTGTAAAAGTTTGTGTAAACATACGGACAGACGGACAGACAGACGGACGGACGGACAAAGTTAAAATTAAGAAAAACCTTTGACACTGGTTGAAACTTCCGTTTTGTAGCTTTCAATTTTGTATATAAATAAAAAAAAATATCGACAGGTGTTCAAGCTATAGGTGTTTAACCTTCAGTCTGTGCATTGGGGTCAAAAAGACCCCAATGCAGAAAAAAAGGCGAAAAAATTAATTTTCTGTCAGGTTATTACCATAGGCAGCTAAGAAAGCCTTCATTGGTATTTAACACATACTTTATAACAAAAATTTCAGAAAAAGTGTTATGTATAACTTAGTTATGACAATAATTCTACAGCCAAGCACATTTTGGTGCATTGGGGTCAATTTGACCCCAAATTTTTTCATACGTATTAGTACAAATCATCTATGTACATAAGATAAAATCGTTATTTTGAATTTTAAAAATCACAGTTTCGGGGATTTCCCATTTTGAAGGGAATTTTTAAAAATTAGTATAAATAAAGAGATATTCATAAATTGAAATTAGTATTTTTTCAAGTGTTCTCTAAGAAGGTTAGCTGTAGTAAAAAAAAACTGTACGAAAAAACTATTATACCCTAATGTAATGGCTCAAAAAAAACTAAATAGCCAGGATATTGGATTTCTACTTGAAAACAATAGCAGCAGCTCAGATGAAGAAGAATTTTCCATTTATAACATTGATGGGGACTTTTCTGATTATGATGATATTGACCAGCATGATATGGATAATTATGACTATGAAATGGAAAATGTGGAAGATACCGAACTTGATGAGGGGGAAGAAGAAATAGGTATAGAATCTGATAAACAGCCGGAAATGAATGAAGAAGGAATTTGGTATTGCGCCCAGAACAAAAATTACGAAAGAAAATGGAGCGCAAATCCACCAAAAGTAACTCGAGTACCCGATTTTCAAATTCTAAGAGAAAAACAAGGAATTACTGTTCAAGCATCTCAGAATATAAACACTCCCCTAAGTGCTTTCAAAAGACTCATTCCAGAAACATTGATAAATGTTATAGTTTTGGAAACGAATAGAAAAGCTCGAAATTTTTACGCTACGGCTAGTAGCAGTTCACGTGTTTGGTATGACACAAACTCAGTTGAAATTTATGCTTTGGTAAGCATACTCATATATGCTGGCGCTCATAAAAACTGGGACGAAAGATTAGATGAATTATTCAATACAGATAACCGTCCTTTTTATCGAGCTGTGATGTCATTGCAAAGAATGCAGCAACTTTTACGATTTTTACGATTTGACAACCATCAAACTAGAGTTGAACGTTTGAAGGAAGATAAGTTAGCTGCATTTGGTGATATCTGGAAAATGTTTTTGTCAAATATTAAAGAATCTTATAAGCCATCTTCTCATATAACTGTAGATGAACAATTAGTATTAACACGTGGTCGATGTTCATTTAGGCAATATATACCGTCCAAACCAGGAAAGTACGGGATTAAAATCTTTTGGATGTGCGACGCTCAAAACTCGTATCCTTTGACGGCAGAAATTTATGTTGGAAAACAACCAGGCGCCCCACGCTCTGTTGATTACTCGTTGAATTTGGTTCATAAGCTATCTGCTCCATATATTAATAAAGGACGAACTATAACAATGGATAACTTTTTCACAAGTTGTAAATTAGCAGAGCAGATGTTGCAAAAAAACACAACAATAATAGGAACAATTCGATCAAACAAGCCTGATTTACCAAAAGAATTTACTAGCATGCAAGAAATCAAGAAGAGAGAAGTAAATTCTTCAAAATTTTGCTACGACAATTATCTCACTTTAGTGAGTTATGTTCCGAAGCCACAGAAAAATGTACTACTGCTATCAACCTTACACAATGATGATGCTGTTGACCCCTATTCGAAAAAGCCTAGCATTATATTGGACTATAATAAAACCAAGGGAGGTGTTGATACACTCGACAAATTAGTTCGTAGTTATACCTGCAAAAGAAAAACTGCACGATGGCCAATGGTTTTATTTTTCAACATGATTGATATAGCAGGTATAGCGGCTTATATTCTGTATTATCATGCCAATCCACAACTAAATATAAAACAGAAAAGTTTCAGACGTAAAGCATTCTTGAAACAATTGGCAATGGAATTAGCTAAAGAACAGATATTGCAAAGATTGTCGAATCCAAGAGCCATGAAAAAAAATGTGAAGACTGCTATCCAACAAATAGGATATAAAATTATAAGAAATGACGAAAACACAGCACCAAATAAGTGTGTCAGCAAGCGATTAAGATGTCATATTTGTCCTCGATCTGCTGATAAAAAAACAGCAACACGGTGCCATGTTTGTAATAAATCATGTTGCTCGAATCATTTCAAAACCATATGTATAAACTGTTTGGACGATATGGATTCATCCGAGAAAGAAAATGAAGATGTTTTTTTTGATGATGCTTCAGATTAATTTAATTTTAAAGTACTGTGAATAACTTTTGAGTTCCAAATTTTTTTAATGTGTTATATAATTTTGAATAAAGATATAATTTATAAACTAAAAACAAATATTATTTAAAAAAAAATACATAAAAAAGGAATAAATTATGAAAAAATATATTTGGGGTCAGTTTGACCCCAATGAACAGACTACGGAAAATTTTCAATGCACAGACTGAAGGTTAAAAGCTAAATTTATAGTAAAATTTAAGGTTTTGGACCCCTTACAACTCCTAAACAGGGGGCGTAACAAAAAAAACTTCTTAACTAACTCCTACTTATTTCTAAGGATCTAGCTTTTCCTAAAATTTCAAGTTTCTAGATGGAGCCGTTCAGAAGTTATGAAGAGCCAAAAATTTTGCAAAACTTAGTATTAGATAACGGTAAATTTTAATACCGAATGGTAACCCTATACATTTGGCTTTTAAAAATTCGTAAAGTTTATAAAAGCAGCTGTCTTTTACCGTTTTCAGGTTGAAAATATACCTTATAGAACTCCTTAAATAACTATTTAAATATAGGGCTTTTTCCGACTTTGAGGGGCTGTAGCTCCGTAACGGGAGGGGTAGTAGAAAAAAGTTTTAACATTAAATTATTTTTATTGCAATACCTACCCGTTGCTGATATTTTTTTGTCAATCCTACGTGAAAAAGGGACGGACGGACGGACAGAGTGAAACTATATAGGTACATTTTTACAAAATTTTTTGAAAATGTACTAAAAAACGGGTGAATTAAATGCTAATAAACTTGTAGTGGTGCGAATCTGAATATTATGCAAATTATCAATGAAGGGTTAAGTATTACAAAAATTGTTTAAATTTTTAAATGACTGTGAAAATATTTTTTGGAATTTAATTATTTATTAACAAATTAAATGTGAACAAAATTAAGTAATTCCATAAAAAGGATTTTTAAATTAAAAGTTCTAAGGATTTATTTATTCGTAATTATGTTGAATTTGGTAACAATGGTTTTAGAAAGTAGTAGTAATTAATACTACATTTTGTAATAAATTTAATACTAGTTATTTAATCTTTTGGTACATAAGATGATCCACATCTTCTCCAAATTAAATTATAAGCCCTTTTGTAGGGGTGTCCTCAAGATTTTAATTTCTATTAAAAGTGAGCGTTTTTCAGGAGGCGTCAAAATCCAAATATCAGCTTGAAGTTTTAACTCCATTTGAATCACTTATCTCTATAATCAAAACAGTTTGATAATCACCGTCTAGGGAAGCAAAGATAGCAGAAAAGTAAGAATAAAATAGGAATTGAAAGAGATTAAGGACCAAGGATTATTTTAAATTCAGATTTTTGAAGCCTCTACAAGCATAATTTTTAAACCTTCATGTACGAATTAATTGTAATTATATTAAATACTAGCTTATACCCAAAAGTGAAAATTACACATGATAAATTGTTAGAAGGGAATGGAAAGCTTTCAAAGGTTTCATTGGTTTTGCGCGATATTCCTGTGCCACATTAAATTAATTAACGAGTGCAACAGAAAATGTTTAAGACTTCCTTTAAAGTCCAAAGTAATAATTCATAAAATTTAATATAAATCACTTCCAAAATTTTTTGAGTACTCATGTTGCCAATGTGGGTTAATAAATTCTAAGTTTGTTAATTTTCTCAACTCAATTGTAAAACAGCAGCACGTATACAAAATTTGAAGTCAATCAGTTAATCCGTTTTTAGTTTAGAGCGAAGTAACCAAAAAAAATCTTTAAAAAGTTCTTGTGCCGCAATTGGTTAACTGAACTCGACAAACATTTTTGTGACACCTTCTTTTGGGTCATAGCGATACTTCCCAAAATTGGATTTCATTGGATTAGCAAAAATCTTTTGACTAAACGTCGAACAGAAATGGGTTTACAAATAAGTGCATTAGTAGAGGTAACTCCATTATCAGGTATACAGGGTACACAAAATTTTAAGTCAACCGTTTTTAATTTAGAACAAAAAAGTTTAAATACGATTGAATGTATATGGAAGCTTTGATTCAAAAGAAAAAGAATTACAATAATACAGCCCTAGTAAATCCCTTTATCATATTTTTTTAACTTTTTTATGCCAGTCTTAGTAGGACAGTATGTAAGTCTTAGTATATAAAATTCCATCTATAAATAATTATCATTAAAATAAATATGTAAATTAAAATTATCATTAAAATATTGAAATCAAAGAAAACCAAATAATGTGATTTATCTTTGACTGTGTTAAGAACCCCCAGAAAAATCAAAAATAAAACAAAGTGTGGAAATATAATGTTAAAAATTTTTTAATAAAGCAACAAATTTAACTGATTTCAAATATATATAATTAATGGCAAAGTACTTTTTAATAAAAATCAAAAAAATCGGGGGAACCTTGAGTACTTAAGATTCATAGATTATTTATAAGTGAATTACAATATTTATTTATAGGATGTTAAAACACAATCTTAAATTATCATATTTTTATGTCATTACATTTGTTATTCATATATAATTCATAACCTTGATCATGTATTCATATATATATATATATATATTCTGATTTATATTAAATTCAGAGGGAATACATAACCTTTTAACACGAATTTATCATAGAAAAAAACACCTAAGTCTAAAATTTGATTATCAAAATTTTATCATTATAGAATTTTATTCGGAATTTTTATGACGAAATAAATTAATAAATACAATTCCAAAAATTTTCATAGGTTAGTTGTAGGTTAAAAGGAATTAAAATGAACCTCGATTTCTTAGAATTGAGCTTCGAGAGTCGTATCTGTAAAATAGAAGTGATAAATTATTTATTCCAAACTCTAGGAACTAATTTCTTTATACATAGTCAAGAGAATAGATATGTAGACTTGGCTAGAGGGCTAAGGATTTAGAAGCAAAATAGGAAAGAAGTGGAGATTAAAATTGTTTAAAGGGAGGCCTATATATCAACAATATATCTATACAAAGGAGTTAAAGCTCCGATATTACGATGAGTGCTAATAGGAGTGAAAGTAGCCTGAACGGAAGGGCTGCCATGTAGGCGTAAGGCGGTATTTTAGATTTTGGCCAGGTAAATTAGTTAAGTTTGAGGAGCGCCAGCCCAAATATGAGAATTATATTCCATCTTAGGTAGTATGCAAGTTTTACAGATATTGGACAGATCTCTGGGAGAAATTATGCTTTACAGCGTAGGAGAAAACCTAAACATTTGGCAGCGCTGATAGATACATCAAAAATATGTTCATTCCATAACATTTTTTGGTTAAGCTGCATACCTAAGATGCTTTAACTTTCAGACCGCTGTATGATTTCTCCCTAGAATCTCAAAATAGGGGTTATTTGATCTCTTTTGCAAGATATGCGACAGCTTTGAATCTTGAAAGTGTTAATTTCAAATCTGTTAGCTATTTACTGTTTTGGTTCAAACCTAAAATTCTTCCTGAATTTAAAGTTGAAACTTCGACTTCTGATTTACTTTAATTTTAAAAATTCCAAACAATTAGTTTCCTAACTTTTGAAGTATATAACAAATATGAGTTTCTTAATGTCAACTACTTGGAGGCATATAAATCAATTTAAAAAAGTAAGAAAATAATGTAAAAGTGTTGAATTAAAGTAAAAATAATTTGTCAATTATTTTTAAATATTACAAAATACAAATTTAATTGTTTACTTAAACAATAATATTCCATTGAAAAATGAAAACATTTTTTTCTTATTTTAATCCTTCCATTTTTAATTTATTCGTTTTCAATTTTCATGAACATAAAAATTAAAAAAAAAAGTTTTAAGTACCTTACCTTTTTTTACACTCGCGTAACTTGTCTCTTTTATGTTTTAAACCAAGAGACATAGTACTTTTAATTTATTCTTTGTCTTTGTATTTGGGATTAATACTAACACAATCAAAAAACAATATAATATTAAAAAGCTGAAAGTTATTTAAAAATTTATAAATCCAGAAATTTAAAATTCAGAATTTTAAAAATAAACTTTCATAATGGGTTTTTCTATTTATATTGAAAATGGTTGGAAAATTTAATAATTAACTGTTGTTTTAAATAATTTATAATTTACTGTTATATTATGACTATTTTAAAGTGGTTTTAATTTGATAAGAAATGATAATTGGTTCCAAATTTTTATACCCGTATGACTATATAGTCAAAAGGTATAATAAATTTGCCATTACGTTTGTGACGCAGAGAAGGAGGGGCGGTAGATATAGACTCAAGTGTATGGATCGGATCAGAATCGAAAAAAAAATCGATTTAGCTATGTATGTCCGTCCGTCTGTCCGTCCGTCCGTCTGTCCGTCCGTCTGTCCGTCCGTCCGTCCGCACGATAACTCAAAAACTAAAGGAGCTAGGATCTTGAAATTTTCGCAAATTCGTTTTTTTGCAATAGCCGTCATCGCTATTTAAATCCAGCGATGACGGCCATTTTGGTCCATGGGTTCGGGTAGCTGCCATACAACTTCCTTTTTAATAGGAGTATTTCTCTGTACCTATTACAGCTACGTGTCTGAAATTTTGGCAAAAGTACTTTAGTTTTATGGCCAAAGTTTCTGCAAAATTTGGTTGGTCTACTGCAAAGGGTTCGAGTAGCTGCCATACAACTTATTATTTTATATGAGCATTACTCTATACCTATTGAAGTTGGGTGTCTGAAATTTTGCCAAAAATAGTTTAGTGTAATGGCCAAAGTTACTGCAAAATTTAGTTGCTCTACTGCCAAGAGTTCGAGTAGCTGCCATACAACTACTTCTTTTATAAGAGCATTACACTACACCTAATAAATCTGATATGTTTGAAATTTTGCCAAAAGTAATTAATGTTTGTAATATGTAATAATGATATAATGTTTATATAACGGTCATACGGGTATCCCAGAGTTGACACAGTCTACTCTACTACACTCTTCCTCGTTTAAGTCCTGTTTTTGAATCACCTCATTACAAAAAATCCAAAACCGCCTTACCTTCACGGGATTTTGGACAACGGTTATTTTGGAATGAAATCATTAATAAAAATGAAGTCTCTAACAATTAAAGAATAAGAACTTGTAACAGGTTAATTTATAAGTGGAATGTACTTTTAGTCAATGAAACGAATCCAAAAAATCAATTTTATAGTATTTTTAATAAATTTTTGGACCAAATTTTCCAACAAACCAATGATTAGTAATACATAAGAGGTTGATGCAAAAGGTTCCAAATCAATAAATCTGTATATTTAAGGCTATAATATTATAAAAACATGTTAATTCATACTTCAAATATATAATAAACTATTCTTATAGATTGTTAAATATTTAGTATTAATTAAAATATTTTGGATTTATTAAACTTAATTCTTTTAGCCTAAAAGTATGTTTTATTTTCTATTATAGAATTTAGAACTTATTTTGAACAAAATTACCTTCACTTTCTAATGGTATTTGTAAATAGAGCTATGGGATTAATAAAATTGGATTATTGGTGATATTTTTATCTTCAATGACATTTAAAAATAAAATTCAATACAAGAAACGGATAGAAAATCAATAAATTACTGAAATATTTTTAGACGAACTAGAAGATATACGAGCTCTAATAAAGAAATTTAGTAGTGTAACATAATGAGAATTTGAGGAAAACCAAGTGAATCTTATGCCAAAACATGGGTGAGAATAATATTTATTATCAATTTGACGTTCCGAAAATTACTATAGTCACTTTTAACAATCAGTTAATTCTTATGATGAAATGTTTATTTAATAAGGTGTTTCGGATATTCTACTAAAATTGTAATCTGGACGTCGAAAATGTGCCACGATCAAATATAATACCAAGGGTTATTTTTATGTTTGACTAAAAAGCTCCTTTGTATCTACCTTAGATTGAGATAAGAGTAATAGTAATGAAATATTCTGATTATTACAAAATGGTCTTTATGACTTTTTAACTCAACCCCAGCGCCACACAGATATTTTAAATTTTTATAAATAAAATTCTATTTATTTCCATATTTTATGTAACAGTGTAATATCTAAACAACAATTTGGATAATATTTAAAAAATGGGATTAAGAACACAGAGTCGAACAAACCCATATAGTCTAGAATCTCGCGAAAAAAGTGAATATTTTTCGCACCTCTTATATTAGAGACGCGTTTTGAATCAAAGAGTAAACTACCCAAAGGAACACTGATGTACAATTTCCAATGGAAAAAAGCTTCAAAACTTTCTACTGTCCTTAGTTAAAAAAAAATAAATGTGTTAGTTCTAAATTTTAAAATGAAAATTATTTGGATTGTATTTGTGAATCTGTGAGTTATATAACTTCTAACTAAATAAATTCTTAATGTAAACATTTTTCTAACTTCTATTTATTAACGTACTAATATAATTTTTATTATTCCAGAAGAAATATTAAATATTATTTTACCATTAACTTCCCAAGATGTCTAAACACTATTTCACTTAGCTTTTAATAAATTAAAAGATTAAAACAATGCTATAACTAAGTCCTAAACTTAAGTAAAAAGGCTCGTCATTTAATATTAAACAATATTATAAAAAATAATCAAAATAAGTTTATTAATATCAACATGTATGCTATTTATAGAAATTCATTCACCTGTTGTATAAAACAACATGCATGTAAAATTAAACATAAATATAGGGGCCATTTAGATTTTAGAATATAAAATGAAAGAAAATGGAAAATAGCTATAAACCGTCAAAGATAAAAGGGATAATCCGATTCTTTGACGGAATATTTTAATAGTTGTTTTCTCTTTTTGCTTATTTTTCCGCCCACTTAAATAAAAACTTAAGTTTTTCTCCCTACTTACATAAAAACTTAAGTTTATAGTAGAGAAATTTATCAGGGGGGTTTCGTGTAAACTTTGTTGAAATTGATAAATATATAAAGTTTGTTTAAAATACGCTTTACATAACGGGAAAAGAATAAAAATTTGAATGTAACAAAGATTACAACGAATTTTGTAAATGGCAGTAATGTTGGATAATCGATTTATCGATCGGGAGTAAAAGATTATTAAATTCAAAGAAAAATCTGTCGGAAAAAAGGATGGAAATAATTTATTAATAATAGATTATTGATGAGATAACAAGACTATCTATATTTAAAATATATACTGGATTAGGAGAAGGAACTGAACACATTGTTTTACAAATTCCAATAAATAGCTATATATAATATATTTGTTATAATATATTGTAATAAGTTTGTATTTGAGTTATAAGGAATTTTTTATCTGTGTGTGCACAATATAATTCAATTTACTTATTTGTTAATATATTATATCGTTTTACAATATTATGTTAATGTATATTTTATAATTAATATTATATTACAAACATATATTTTATTTAAAAAAAGAATATATAAAAACTGTTAAAAGCTATACATTCATTATCAATATTCTAGTCTACAGGCAACTGCTTGTATGAAATACAAAAAAATAACATTATTGTTGCTTTGATATGGGGGATAGCATGTGCCGTTCTAACACATAGGGCTTGTGGCGCGTTGTGCACCTGCTTTCAATACTTTATATCAATTTATAAGTATATTATTTATTTTGTTTATGTTATATATTTGTATATTTTAAATTATAATTGGTTACCATGGGGATTTATAAAGAAAAATTATTTTTCAAAAATTTTTTTCAAATAAAAAAAAATTCATAACCCGTACGGGAATTGAGCCCGCAATCCCTCGGTTAGAAAGTCAAAAGCTTACCCACTAACCCACCGAAGCCTCAAAGTATAAAATTAGTGTATATTATATAACAATTTACAGGCAACAGCAAATAATAAATACATAAAAAAAAATCTGTTTAAATATATTTAACTGTAAAATATATATTATATGCAAAGAATGCATATGTATAATTTTTTTTAATTCTGTATTTTCCAAACTAGCGTTCTAATTAAAAATTTGATCAAAGCCTTCAAAATCACTTCGATCATTACTTTAAATACTCCAAAAATCATTTAAATCGTTCCAGAAATTTTCTCAAAAAAGGTACCCATAAAATGATGATGGCCTATTTACAAAATGATGACAAAGCCGAATGTTTGTTTGTTTGTAGCTTGTAGCTTAAGACTCTTAAACTTCTTAGCAGATTATCATTAAAACTGTTAAATTAAAGTTTTTGGGAAAGAGGCACTTCTACTTACCCTTTTTGTTATAACGGACCCCCAAGTTGGGGCTGTAGTGTAAATCTTTTAACTTTGTTGTTCAAAAATAAAAACGACCAATTGACTTCAAATTTTGCATACGTGGGACAGTGAAAAAAAACTACTCAAAAAAATTAAAAACAATTCTAGTTCGAGTTTCATTAATTTATTGAGATACAGTTTATTACTAATACATTAGTAATTGTCATTTACACTATATGTGCAATTTTTGTTTTAATTTTTGCAATAACATCATATTTAATTAAAAATCCATATGGAGAGGCGCAAAGATGCGCACCGTGTTTTAGGTGGTTATAAATAAATTTAGAATATTTTAATAGATGTTCTGACCATTTTGGGTATTTCTTATATCAATGGTAGGAAAAAAAGATGGAAATAATTTATAAGTAATAGATTATTAATGAGATAACAAGATTGTCTATACTAAAAGTTTATACTGGGTTAGGAGAAGAAACTGAACACATTGTTACACAGGTGTTCTGACCGTTTTAGGTATTTCTTATACCAGTAGTAGGACAATAGATATTTTTGTATTTCGAAATTTTCTAATAAATGTGTAAATAATTAAATTTTTCAGATATTTTTTTGAAAAACTTTGTTAAAAATAAAATTTTTGAGATTCAATATTTATTTGAATAGTAAAAATAAACAATATTGAATTATACATAGTGGCTAGGCAATAAAGGAAATGAATTTCAAAATAATCTAATACTTAATTTAATTACAATTGAATTCTTTTGAAAAATATTTTTAAACAAATTATTTTCATGTTATTTTAAACTTTGTTAAATGCTTTTTTAATTTGTAGATTAAAAAAAAAAAAAAAAATTAAAAATTAATTTGTAGGAATTTTTTGTGTATCATGTTCGAAACAATTAAATTTTTTTCAGTATATATTCTGTAATTCAATTTATTACGAATTCCGATTAAAAAAACATTATTTATTTGTTTTTCAATTTTCTTTTGCTTTGTTTTTTATTTGTGTGTGTGTATTATGGTATTTTAAATATAACAGAATTTCTCTTTAATTAACTCTTGTTTTATTTGTCTTTCTTTCTTATTTTTTCCCCAAAAATATTTTAATTCAAAAGCAAATCTTTTCACCCCCATTACTTTTCTGGTCCTCCTCTTAATTTTGGGGGTTTTAATAATTCAAAAAAAAAAAAAAATAAAAAAAAAGAAATATAAATCTTTAACTGAAGGTAATGGCCATAATGGAAGGTATGGCTTGTGTTAATTATTTTTCTGAATATTTTATAATTCTTTTGAAAAATGGTTGTTTTGATCTGTAAATAAAAATTATAATATTTTGTCATACAAAAATATCGGGTTATAAATTTACAGATACTTTTTAGAAGTAAGAAGTATCTTCAAAAAAACTTTTGAAAAATTAGCTATTACTTTAACTTTGGTCGTTTGCAAAACTTTTGCACCGATTGGCATTTAAATAATTGATAATATTATTCATATTAGTAAGCTATCAGGGCCAATCGATAAAGAACTCTTTTGTCTGGATCCACTGGAAAAGCGCGTAAATTTACTTAAAAAAAATTTTTTTTAAAATTTTTGTTACTTTGTTTAAGCCACTTAAATTAAGTCACTTAATTTGAGCCGCTTAATTAAAGGCACTTAATTTAAGTTCTGAATATGTAATCTATTGATCATATTGGTCCTACTACTGTGTTTCAAGACACGGTATCTTTATATTTTTTTTTGCCATCATCAATATTATGATAATGATTATTATTATTATCATCATTAACATCTATAAATTTCACACTTCTTCTACCATTTCAATATTCTCAACTTTAGAAAAATATTGATTAGCAAAAATTAATTCAATTTTTCAAAAATTCTAAAAAATGTAAGACGCTTAAAAAATTACAAATAAAGTTCCGAAACGATACGATTCCGAGCTTTTTCACTTTTATTTCGGTTCTTTCCGTAAATAAAGTACATTGAGTTTAACTATCTTGTCGTAGGCCTTTAACAGCTGATAAGATTAAAAGTCGATAATTTTATAAATCTCAATCCTAGATACTTCTGCATATTTCTTAAAGTTTAAAAACTTTTATTTAAAATAGTCACATTATAACGCTTTCACTATTTAAAAAAGAAGTGTTTCTTTAAAAAAACCTTAATTTGACATACATTTTGTTTCTTTAATATTACACAAACAGTTTCTAATTCATTTCCATGGTAACAATTTTTTCTTAATTTTTTAAACAACCAAATTTAAAATTTTTTAATAATTTCAAAAATACTTATTCATTTATACACGTGTTTTCAATTAATGGACGTGTATTTGTGTTAGACATATTTAAATAATATATAAAACTTTATATAAAGGTTTTAGGAGAGTATTCTTAAAAAACAGTACTAAAGATTAGTACAAGGCCTCGTTGAGTTAGTGTGTAAGAATTTGGCTTACTAACCGAGGTGGTGCGGTTTCGATTCCCGTACGGGTCATGGAATTTTTTAATTGAAAAAAATTATTGAAAAAATAGTTTCTTTAATAAATCCCCATGTTGATCAAATATAATTTAAAATATACAAATACATAATTTAAACAAAATAAATAATATACTTATAAATTGATAAAAAGTATTGAAGAGGGTACACAACGGTCTGTATGGCCTATGTGGTAGAATAGCGCATGCTATCTCCCATATGAAAACAACAACAACAAAGATTAGTTCGAATACTATATTGTTGATATTATGAGTATACTTCAAATAAACATACTAAAGCATTTTTTGAAGCACAACTTCATCATTTAGGAATATCACATCTATATATAGATATTTTCACTCAAACATGTTGTTTGAAATTCAGTATTTTATAATTTCAATGTCACAGACGTAAGCCTACCAGCACTTCAAAACATTACATTACGTAATGTAATTTTAACATTACGTACGTAAATTTAACATTAAGTATTATATAACTTACAATTTTGTAATTCGGAACCCTATCCTTGAAACACTTGATCACTCGCTTCCAAAGCTACTGGAACTATATTTGTTACTTTCTTCATATCTAATAATCTAACTTTTAAACTACAACTATAAGAGTAGATGCTTAAATTGTGAGTATACCTGTTTAAGTCACTTGTTTAAATATTAATTTTATTTAAAATCGGGAGTTTTTTTCCAAAAAATTCATCGAAAAGTCAAAATAAATATAAAACAAGTTTTCAAAATATTTGAGCGTGTTTTTTTTTACTGTTTATTTTAAGAAATTTTAAGAATTTAAAGTAGGAAATGATTCAAATTTTCATTTTCCAAAGAAAAACTTTTTTTAAGTATTATCCAAGAGGGAAAACTTAAAGAAAAACTTTTTCCTTATTTTTTTAACTTATTGAAAAAATTTAACATATTTTGACATGTCTTACGTTTAGTCTTCCGTTTCACAATTTTAACATACTTATTATAAAGCACTTCGAGAATTTGGAGTTTCTTAAGTTTGTTTTGATTGTCTTTGATACGAGATTAAATTAAGAAATAGGGGGGGTTGATATTTATGCACTTCTTGAAAAAATAGTACCTACTGTTTTGATAATATTTAAAATTAATTTTTAAAAAAAAATTTGCGAACCACTTGTTGAAATCCATATTATGAAGATATCATATACATTAAAAGCAAAGTCAATATTTATTTTATCTAATGGCGTTATAAGTATGTAAATAGCTAAAAAAAGGAAAGATTTCCGACGTTCCGGAAGGAGGAAGACTTAAAGAGAATTTTATGCGAAATGGCAGAATAATAAATTTTCAGAGGAAAATTTTCAAATTTCCAAAAAAACTCAAATTCAAAATAAATTGAAAAATTCAAATATTTTAGATGGATATTTTAACAAGATTTTTAAAGAAGTCTCAATCTTATTCACATAAGAAGGTTAATATCACTTATAGATCATCGAGACCATTTCGAAAATTGTTAAAGCTCTGAATTTAACAAAGTTTTTAAAATGTTAGATATTTTCCAAAAAAATATTTAAATTTTTAAATTTTTACGAATAATTTTCTGATAATGTTCAATAATTTGAACCAATAATGGCTTAAGATATTCTTAAATAGAAATTGAGGGAAGATGAGAAGTTTCTTAACTCAACAAATTGCAAATTGATGGTTGAAAAAAGTACATAATATAAGGTATTTAGATAATGGATTATGTATTATACAAGTTATGATAATGAGCATAAAGAACAAGAGGAATATCATAAATTTATTACTGGTATTGATTACGTTATCATCAGAGAATTTATCTGAATTATACAATTTGATAAGAAGAAATTCTGTAGAGTATTGCAAAATAATAATCGCTTTAAGAATTTGTTTTTATATTTTAATTTTATAGGAAAAATATTAAAGATTTAAGAATTCATGAAGAATTTTTAAAAAAGTTGTATTAAAAGATTTAAATCAATTTATTTAAGGAAACGCGGATATATTCAGACAAATCAACTTTGTATCTTTAAAATCTATAATAAAAAATCGCGTAAAATAGGCTTAAATATAAATATGGCAAAAACTAAATACCTAAAAATGTCAAGAAATGAAGAAAGAAGACTTCCACAAAATATAAAAATCGAACAAGATGAAATTGAAGGTGTTAATAGCTACAAATATCTTGGCATAATATTAACAAACAATAACAGTAGCCAAGCCTGCGTACAAGACCGAATACAGGCAGCAAACAAATGTTACTACTCTCATAAGAAGCTGATGACATCCAAGCTAATAACAAGAAGAGCAAAGTTGCAAATATACAAAACCATCATACGCCCAGTAGCAACTTATGGAAGTGAAACATGGACCATGAATAGAAATGAAGAAGAAATGTTAAGAATATTTGAAAGAAAGATATTTAGAACTATTTATGGTCCAATACGAAATGAAAACGGCGAATACCGTAGAAGGCACAATTCAGAGTTATATGCGCTAGCAGAGAACGAGGACATTGTAAAACATATAAAGTCCAGTAGATTAAGTTGGGCGGGGCATGGCATCAGAATGGCGGAAAATAGAGCGCAGTACAAAATTTACAATGCTCGACCATTGCTTAACAGAGCAAGAGGTAGGCCTAGAAGCAGATGGGAAAATAACATTGAAGACGATACCAGAAAACTAGGGGAAATAAACTGAAAACCACCGCGAGAAACAGAGATGAATGGAGGAAGATAGTGAAGAAGGCTAAAACTCACCAGGAGTTGTAACGCCAAAAGATGATGATGATGATGATCTTTAAAATAATTTAAGTGAAGTAATAAGAAAATAAGTTAAGTGAGACCATTAATATTTTGAAAAAAATTCAAGTTTTAAAAGTAATTCATGTTATAAATTTTAAGAGAGCTGCTTTTATAAGCTTTATAAAAATATATCGCTTAAATGTATAAAATTAATATACGGTACTTTAATTTACCGTTATCAAAAACTAATTTTTTGAAAATTTATTGGCTCCACATATCTTATCTGAACGGTTCAAGCTAGAGACTTGAAATTTTGGGTGAAGTTAGATCCTCAGCAATTAATAGGAGTCGCTTAGTATTGTTTTACACATCCTGAGTTTAGGAATGTAAGAGGTCGAAAATTAAAATTTTGCTATTTTGAAACACTTGAAACTTGAACTCCGGTTAAAGTTTTTTTTACAAATATACAAAATTTAAAGCTGCAGCATTATATCTTAACATATATTAAAGATTATTCTTAAATTGAAAAAAGTGTGTCTTAGTTTAAATTATTTTTGCTTAAATGATAAAATTCTAAGAAAAGTTCCAAATTTAATGGAATCCACAATTTAACCCTAAAAACCTAAAAATTTTGGGCGGTGCGGTTAAATCCTCGGGAATCATCATAATTATCCTTTCAAAATTTTGGAAATCTTCTCCAACTGTAGTTTAGGATTAGGTTTCTTCGTTTTAATAAATCATTAACTTTGTCACCAGTGTATAATTTTATCACTAAAATTGTAGCTAAAACATTATATTTCAATACTTTCTAATATGTTTTCTTGAGTGCATTGGGATTATATTCTAAGTATTGATTTCACAGTTATTCAGAATTAATAATGAATTGATAAAATAACTAAATTATAATAAAATGAGCTTTTTTAAAAACTCTTGGTTTTTTTCATCACTTGTTTTCAAATCAGTTTTAATCGAAATTTTGTTAGGTGGCCTCAAGTGGAAATCATACAAATAAATAATCGTTTGTGGTATGAATAAGCAATAAAATTTTTTAATTGATCAACTTTCAAAATATTACAAACTTATATTGGCCCAAACAGCTACGGCTAAAGTCTTAAATGAAATTATCTTTAATCTGAAAGTTTATTAAGTCTAAAATTTGTAAATCACAATATTGTGCAATATATTATATTAATAAAGACACAATAATAAAAAATATAAAACAAATATGAAAATTTAAATAATTCTTGACTTTTATTAAAAAAGGTATCATTCAATCGTTTGGTGGCTTTCGCTGCCATAGCATTCATTTCATATTTATTCACTTCTAATAATATTTTCTAATCTAGGTACCAGTCTGATCAAAAACTACAATATAAGAAATTTAGATGGCATTTGATCAGAAATAATATAAAGTAACGTCATTAGTCTCAAGACAATATTCTTTCATTAAAAAGACCCAATAACATAACGAACTGATTAAATTCCTGATTATATTCTTCCATTTCTTGAATTCAAAGTTATCAAAGTTATATAGAACGAGTAGAAATAAACTTATCAGAAGGTAAAAATGGGTATTTTTTTATAATGGTAGAATTTGTTAAAGGGTATTAAAACACGTTTTCAATTTTATTTTCCATTTTATCTTTAAGTTTTTAATAATTTATGTTGATAATCTTTTTTTTTGAATTAATCTTTCTTCATAACGGTGAATAACAACAGCAAATTATAAAAAATTCAAAATAAAATAAAAATCTTTAAGTTTTTAAATTTATAATCTTAAGATAAAATCTTAATGAAAAAATGGATTAAATAAAAAGAAAAGAAAAGCTATGAAAAACAAAGATTTTCTTTTTTAGTAAGAAAATATTTTCCATAAACAAACAAATTCTGACGAGTAAATCATACTTTTTATATAATTTTTTATATAAATATATATATATATATATATATATATAAATATAAGTATATATTATATATACGCCAAGGAAAATGGGAAAATATTTTTCTTTAAAATTTATTCAATGTTTTTTGTTTATATTTGTAATTAAAGAGTTTTTTGAAAAATTTCATTATCACTTTCAATTTTTATTTAAATTCTACAGTTGTCTTAAAATTTATTTAAAATTTTGCTAGATTTTAAATTATTTAAAATGAATTTAGAAATACTTTATGTAAAAATATAGATTTGTTTTACAAACATAAATACTGAAAAATATTGAATTTTAAAAAGATAAAATTTGTAA
The DNA here is from genome assembly GCA_963082915.1 of Dolichopus griseipennis. Taxonomy (NCBI): domain Eukaryota; kingdom Metazoa; phylum Arthropoda; class Insecta; order Diptera; family Dolichopodidae; genus Dolichopus; species Dolichopus griseipennis. The sequence continues at coordinate 41,033,620 of OY720443.1, read as the reverse complement.
AGAAATATTCGGAATTATTTTGAACTTGCTTTAATAGATATTTTTAAATTAAAAATTTTTCAAATTTCAAAGTTCGAGTTTTAAGAAATACATAAATAAATTTTTCAATTCAATCACATTATGTAAAAGTTTTAAGTGTCATTAGATTAAAAGTCAACTTTAGAGATTAATTAAAGATAAAAACCTTTTATGGGAGCTTGTCATATGCATGCATTTCATTTGCCCGAGTATCATTATATTATTTGGCTGTATTTCATGTAAGTGAAAATAGGATTTAAAAATACAAGCAAATGAAATTCAGGCAAGCTAAACTACAGGTAATCTGACCAATGGCGTAGTGAAAGGCGCCGCCTTTCATGTGAAAGGTCTCGGGTTCAAACCCCGGTCAGATCATATGTAATAAAAAAATATCGAAAAATTGTATAATTATATCGTAATAGTTTATATCGTAATATAAAATAAGATTTAATAAAAATATATAAATAATTCTTGTGTAAGATTATAGATGGCGCACAAAGTTAACATTTGTGCATTCATATTTCATAACCTTATACAATAGCTACAGCCGAGTAATCAACGGCTTAGTGAATATTATGATTAAAGAAACTGAAGCCTAGTTTAAAATAAAACTTGGTGAATGCCCTACTCCTTAAAGGAGTGGAAAAGGAATAAAAAAAAAAAAAAAACTACAGGTAAATGAAAAACCTGCAAATGAACATACAGGTAAATGAAAATAAAGACCAATGAAATACAGGTAAATAAAAATAGAGGCAAATGAAATTTGTATTTAATAAATACAAATTCATAATAAATGTAAATTGTATTTAATAAAAACAAATTCGAATTAAGTTTTCAAAATTTTAATGAATTTGCATATTTTAATTAAAATTTTAAAGAACTGTCACATTGACAGTGACAGCACAGTTTTTGATTATAATTGATCATAGCGCAATTTTCAATCGTGATAGAAAAAACAGAAAAATTTTTCAAAACTGTTGTATAGAAATAGATGCATCCGTCAAATAGTTTACATATTTAAAAAAAAAATATTTACTAATTTAATTATTTTATAAAAAAGTTTTTTAATGAATCCTATAAATTCGTTTCCACTGCTAAATACTACGAAATGTATTCACATTAACCAAAGTCAATAGTTTCAGCAGTTTAGTAGGAGAATTTATAGTACCCAGAAGTTGTTATGATGAGCTGGTTTTCAAAAATGAATATATTTTTAATAACTGGCGGGAAAATATGTTATAATCCTTTCCAGAGAAACCTTTAACAAATTCTATTTATAATTTGACCGAAAATCAAATATATATTTACTGCATTATAAAGGCAGTTTTTTATATCATTGATTATTATTTAAATAATTAGATCAAGGCCGGAGTATTTAAACGAAATAGTATCATTGTGTAATATATAAAATTATTTACATATTGTACTGCAATACACTAAGAATTTTTCGGCTTTTTCTGTTATGGTTGTATTAGTGAGTGATAGCATATCCTATTATAACTCATAGGCCTTGCACACAGAATTAAACGAATTGAAATTGAAGAAAGGTTGAATTACTATGAGTACCTTTAAATGAACTGTCAGATGCACTTCCAGATGTACTGCTGTCATATCTAAAGCAGTTCATATTTTTCAAATTCAGTAAGGGGAGGAATAAAATTCTTGTATTCAATAGCAAAAACTGATAGTAAAATGAAAAAAGTTTAAATATTCGGTTCATTCCCGTATTTATGTACACATTTTTTAATTTCTTTAACAATTAAATTGCTAAAATGTGTTTATAAATAACAATAAATATAAATAACTACAATATTTACTTAAAGCTTTAATTATTTGCGCTCGTGTTCTTCTTTTAAACTTTAGAAATAGTATAGAAGATATTGACTTCAATATTTAACCTTTTAAAATAATACATTGACTTTTCCATATAAGTAAAATTTGTACTTAATTCCCAAAATTTATTATCACAAAATAAATATATTATGTAATTAGTCACCACAGAGTACGTAGGTTCATGCTTATTTTTTGCAATACAAACTAAAGTTATCTAAAAAATTTTATACAATTAAACTCATAACTATAGTTCAAAGATAAAAAGATTTTGTTTATAAATTAATCCAAAGTAAAATAATTATTCACGATTTAATTGTACACCAAAATGTACTTTACTAATGTTCTGTATAACCTTGAAAATCCCCAAAAATACCAAATTCTGATAAACTTCAAATTTCTATTAATAAATATCTTCTTATACTTCTTATTTATTTAATGTATGTATGTTTTGTATGTAAACAATATGTTCTTTGTTTCTTTATGTAAATAAAATATAATAAAAAAAAAATATGTTTTTGTCCCGGAATTCAAATTCCCATTAGATAAAAAAAAAAAAAAAATTTTTTTAGAAATTTTTGTAATTAATTAATTCTGTTAACACTTTTAGACTCTTGAATATAAACGAGGAAGATTATAGTTGCCCTTGTCAACCTTTAGATACTCGTACATACCCACTATGATGTTTAAAATGAAATAAACCATTAATTAGTTCTCTAGTGATATTATATAAAAAAAAAATTAAAAAAAAATTTGACCCACCCTACCCCAAAATATTCGCCTAGCCTAAAAGTTGGTTCGACTAATGTCCAACTTTGTCAAGTAAGTTGCCCTATTACTTTATCTGCCCAATTTTAATTTTAACCTCGTAGCTTCATTAGATTCAGAGTTATCGAATTAACAGCTTCGCAGGGCAACCTCTCGAAAATGAAACCTCAACATTTTCAAATTTTATAAAAGCGCTTGTCATATATTACTAATAACCGTGTGCAATTTTCATCTTCCCAGGTGTTATTAGTTTTAAAGAAATTCATATTGGAGCAAAAAAATTGTATGGCAGCACTCCGAAGTCTTGGTTCGATTTTAACCAAGAACAATAGGAAACCTAGAAATTGTTTAAAAATGACTTTGTGGGAATTTCAAAACTCTAGCCCTTTTGGTTTTTAAGTTATCGGACTTACATACGGACGTACAGACACACTCTGTGAAATTAATTTACTTTTCGATACTGATCCGATACATAACTTTGGTACTAAATCTAGCTTTTCTAGATCGATGCATTACAAACGGTGGAGTAATTTTTTTATACCCTTGGCCTTAATTATATGCACGATCATAAAAACCAAATTCCATTCCAACAGATACAAAACAAATTTATAACTTCCTTTAAAAATTTTCTCACCTGTCTGTTTTTATGCTTTTTTTAATTCAAATACAATATGTATGTGTATGTACATGTGTTTATTTTTTTATTTTGACTAGACGCAAATGTAGATAACGTCATTTGTACGTTTAATTTATTGTGCTACCGAAATGTAAACAAACATTAAAAATTAAAGGGAAAAAGTGTAATAAAGACAGAAAATATATTGAACACTGTTGACACAATTAATGCAATAACGGTATTTTATATAATATTAATATTTAATTTAGTTTTTAGTATGTGTTTTGTTTATGTTTTTATTATGTTATATTGAAACTGTGGGATTGTTTGCTCTATGCTATACATAAGTTGAACAAGAAAGAGAGAGAAAGAGAGAGTTGAGGGAGACAAGAAAATGAATAATATATTAGTATTAAGTTAATGGAATGTTTTAAAATTAAATATTTAATTATTTTTAGAAATTTTTTATTTAATTTTTATAACGGTTAAAAAATGCCCTTTTCGGCTGTGTTTTCTATGTATGTGTATTAAAGTTAACACATATAACATTTAAATATTCAATTTTATATATTTATTTGAAATTAAACTACCTGCATTTGTTTACAACTGCGTTTAATTAATTTTTATTCAAAAATTTGCAAAATAAAATCCATTTGCATTATTATAAAATTAATTATGTTATAAAATACAATTTTATATGTAAACAATAAAGTTATACTTATTTGATATGAAATTATTTATTTTTAGGGTGGCCGTCTGTTGTAATTTTTATCAAATAAAAAAATTTCCCATTAATTGTTAATTTTTTAAAATTTCAGAACACTTGTTTTACGTTTTTTCACAGACGATTTTCCGGAATTTTTTTCTTATGTAGTGAGATATGTTTAAAATTTAAAATTAAGAAAAAATACCACTTTGCTATGAAAAGTTCAACAAAGTATTAAACGAAACATATATCCCGAATATTTTATTTCTTAAACATATGCCCCACCTTTCAAATTTAAGTGAAATCACAATTATACGGTAAATTTGATTTTCTTTTTCGGAAAATTCGGTATTTAAAATTGGAAACGAAAATTAAACTAAATAAAATATTATGGAAATAACGGTAATATCCTTAACAAGTAGGAACAAATAAGAACTGATGATTTCGCAGACATTTTTTCGAACTTATTTCTTGATCATTAGAGAAGCTTATAATTTACGTAAACTTAAAAATTAAAGTTTCGTACAAATCGATATCTATAATGTTTATAATTAGAAATTCGGCAACTCGATTATTTAGACAGTCGGCAAGCTGATTCTCTTTAGAAAATTTTATATACACATTAAAATTAGTATTAATTTATGTAAAACAAATTTTATGGTTTATTTATTAATACCTTTAAAAGCATTAACATGTTGAATATAACATAAAACATAATTAATTTTAAAAAATTAATATACTGTGAATTTCCACAATAACATAAAACATAAAGTAAGAAAATATTTATAAAATTTTCCAAGAAGGAAATTTTCAAAGAATAAAAGGAATAAAAGTTATGTCTTATGAATTTATGCTTTTTAATATAAAATATTTCTTAATAAAATTTTCTTATTTATAGATTAATAAAATGGATTTACGTGCATTATTAATTATTCAAAATAAAATTTGGAATGATGTTCTGTATACAATCAGAGCAATATTAAGATTTAAATGAATTTCACTTATTTTATTATTAAAGCATCTAATATTAAAGCCAAACATTTTATCTAATAACTTCAAGATTGGAAAATTTCATATATTTTGAAAAATGTTGTATATAAAATTGGAGTTTACTATCAATTATGTAATTAAGTTTCCTAATGTTGAATTAAGAAATTGTGTATTTAAGACTAAATAAATGGGTCGAATGAATAAAACTGAGCTTGAACTCAATTTTAATTTTAAACTATAAGTCAAAAAGGTATACTAAATTTGCCATTAAGTTTGTGACTTCAAGAAGGAGAGAGAGGGGCTATGTATGTCCGTCCGTCGACACAACTTAATCTTTTATATGAACTTTACTCTTACCTAATAAAGGTGGAAGTTTGAAATTTTGTCAAAAATAGTTAACCTGGAACATCTGGTTAAAATAAAGTTGGTATAGTGGAAGAGGTTCGAAGAGCTGCCTTTCAACTTGTATTTTTGTTTTGGACGATATATGAATTTCTAGCTGAATGATATAATGTCGATAATATGGTCATACGGGTATCCCAGAGTTGACACAGTCTACTTTACTACATTCTTCCTCGTTTTAAATTAAAAGTATCTTCGTAATTTTGTTTGAAAAAGTGATATCTGGGTTCAAGCTCAGTTTTATGCACTCGAAAAATATTGAAAAAGAAATGGCTTAAATTAAGTAGAGGAATATCCATAAAAAAATACACAATTTACTATCCTTGTGTTTTAAATATCATGACATTTTATTAGTCGAATTTCTATGTTCTAGAGTTCCATTGCATGTTGAGTTCCAATTTCTTTAATTAGAAACTGAATTGGTTCAATTTTATAGTTATAAGTAACTCTGATTTTAACGTACAGTATATTCACTAGTTTAAAATATTTTTAACATTGAGTAGTCCTATTACTAGGATGATAGTCCTATTAATTTCAAAGAAAAAAGCTTCAATTATAAATCCGTTAAATGTTTGTTAGAAACATTTTTTGGTAGATATCTTGTTTTTAACTTATTTTGTAATTTAATTTATCCATTTGATTCATAGTTTTATTTAAATGTCAATAATGTATTAACAAACCATTTAAATTACATTTCAAACCATCTGAATAATTGATTCAATCAAGGTAAATGTACAAAATAAATTTGTCTTCCGAAATTCAGATTACCATAGCAAAGCATATACCTTCCCAATTCTATTGAACCCACCTAAGCCTCTCTTCAATTAAATATTTTATAAAAATCTGAAAACAATTACGTAATTACTTTATAAATATTAATCAGATTTACTGTACAAAAAGAAGTGTTCCATTAAATATTATTTAAATATTTAAAATTAAACAAATAAACAAAAACAAGTGTGAAAAAAAAGCCACAAATTGTTTTCGGAAATATTTTTCATCTTTCCTCAAGTTTGTTTTTGTTAGCACTGCATGTTATCCAGAAAACCTAATAATAGTCGTCGCAGTGGTTGCTTTACTATGAATTGTTGCAAATATTATTTAATACATAAATTCTACACTTATGGTTCTCACCAGGTATTAAAGCTATGTAACATATTTTAAATATTGAACGATTGTATAAATATATAAAAAGTTAATTTTTAATTCTTTTAATTTCTCATTTTGTGTAAAAAACAAAGATAATTTATTTAAGTACAATCTCCTACTATATACAATGTTATAAGTGAGAGATTCAGCCTTTCCTTTTTAGGTAGGGCAGGTATTTTATATTTTGATATTATGTTATTATGTTATAAATTTTAAATTATATGATTATATATGTATCTAATAATAATCTGACCAGGGTTTGAACGCCTCTTGTTGAAAAGCCAAAGTCCTCACCACTACGCCACCGGTTGGGTACAAAATCTGTAATAATATTATAGATAATTTTAATTATAGCTTCAAAAGACTCCTATTGAAACTGTGCGTAAGTCCTATAGAGAGTGTGAGATTTTATGATACCTCAAAGCAGCCGCCACTCTCGTTAAACCTATCTTTAGAGTGGGTCCTGTAATACAAGTGTACAGTTTGGTATCGAGGATATGGATTTGAAAAGATTTATCTGGATAGGATTAAGTAAATTTAGAATTATTGAAGTGATTTTAAGTGATTGTAAATTTTTCTAAATCCTACCACATATAAATTTAGCAACTAGGAATTACATTTGTTGGGAGCGTATGAAATATGACTTTCTGGAAGGTGTATTGCGCTACCTTGATAATTCGATTGTGTAGAGATGACTTCCAATGCCCTCCTTATTTTGCGTTGGAAAACTTTAGGTGCAAGCATTCTAGCTTAATTTCTTTAAAACACTTCTTAGTCCCAACAAGAAATTTAAGAAACGGGCCCAGGGACCCATTTGTACGTCGATGGCCAGCGATCTTCAGCGACTTCAGCGACCGGTGAGGTCACATTGAAGAACATGTTTCGATTAAAAATATAATATGTTTATTTTGATATTTATATATAAATTATAGTTTATTTTGATATTTCAGTGAGCAATTTTAACAGTGAACCGAATTACCCAGCTGAAATAGCTATAGCCGTATTTTGATGACTACAAAACTTACTTTTCTTCACTCTTTATCCGTAATATATTATGCAAGACGTGCATTAAACCCAAAATGATTTTTAACGCCCTCAATTGCTTGAAAAGCGTTAAATTACCACGGTTCGCATTTCTTGATTGAGCATTTCGTAATATTTTCTGTGAAAACTGGATCAGGATAATAACGGTAAAAAATTCTTTAATTATTTTAAAATTTTAATCAAATTTTTCTGTAGTGTATCAAAAATAAAAGAAAACACAAATATACTGCCTAAAGTCTAACACATTTCTGTCTTGTTTATTCTAAATACAAATGGAAGAATTCTTGGAATTTTTTATTTTATTTGTTGCTAAACAAAAATTCATAATAAAATTATTTTGAAATAAAAAAAATCTATTTGTTATTTTTTAATATTTTCTAATTTTTAAAATAATATTTTTTTATTATGGATAAATTTTGTTTTTTGTTTTTTAAATGAAATCATGGCTGGAATTTTCCTCCCTCTTAAAACTAAAATTTTATTTAATTTTCATTTAGTTTTATGGAAAATTTAATAATTTAATAAAAAAAATTATTAAGAATTTTTTTTGAAAAACTACAAATGGACTTTTTCCAAATGACAATTAATAATAAAAAAATGAAAGGTTTTATAAACATTAAATAAAATAATAATTTTTTTCATAATTATTGTAAATATTCGATCTTTAGTTACGTAAAATAATTTAATTTATAATTTAATTACATTAATTTAAAAATTATTATATTTATGTATTTTTTGTATTATTTATTACTGTAAATAATGGCTAGCCAATATTTAATAAATTATTAAAAAAATTTAATTAATTAAAAAAAAAAAAAATTTGTGAATTCAATAATTCTTTAAAATAGCAATTTGAAATTTAAAAATATGAAATATTTGCGTACATAAAATAGTAAAGGGTTGCTACAGATTAAAGATTTGAACATAAGTATCTCTAGTAACTATTCATGTCAACTCTTGAATTATTACAAAAAATTGGCTTTTAATAATAAACATTCGTTTTAAAAAAATTTTTAAGCTCTAGTATAAAAGACATGGTCTCGAACGAAAGCTATATGACAATGTATTTTAATTGATATCTTATAGAACGCTTTAATTTACTTTTATAATATGGGAAATCCTAAAACGATGATTTCAAAGCAAAAGTTGTAGAACTAACCAAGAACTTTTCAGTAGTCTGACATTGGTCATATAAACAAATGTGCTGGTCATATAAACATAAAAATCACCAAACAACATCTAATGGCTAAAATAAATTCTCGAAACCAAAATAAAGTCAAAGTTAGACTTTTGTCAAATGCTCCTCACTCAATCATACCTGTATCGTCCCCAAAAATTTTTCTCAGAAAATAGTCCCATAAAAATCATTTGTTTTTCAGAACTTACAATTAGGACGAATCAGACTCCTTAACTTGAATCGACTTATAAAAGGACCATTTTTTAAGCACTTTTGAAAATCTATAAGTATCTCTAGAACGAACAAAACTATTCAGAACAAAAATTACCTTCAAAATTCATCAAAACCATTACTTTACATATGAAAAGTTTAGGACTAAAAATTAGATTAAATGCTACTTAAATATTTTATCTAATAAAATTTTAATTATGTTCTGTTGCTATTGCATTAAGTTCGCTTAACTCTTGAATCTTTGCTTTCTCACAAAATTTGAATAAAACTCTAGGTTCGCAATATCTATTTATTACTCCAACGTTCACGGAATTTTTTAGTCAATTCAGACTAATCTTAAATTTTGTTATAATAATAAATTTATGCCATATGGAAAATTGTACTAACATTAAGTACCATTTCCCATATTTTATTTTAATATAAACAATTTTTAGTATTTATATTATATAATATTTAATCTACTTAAATTTTAATATAGAAAATAATTACAATTAAATCAAAATCTGTAATTGTTTACATTAAAAATTATAATTCAATTTAAAATATTTCAATTTTAAGTGCTATATTTTTTTTTTTTAAATTTTATATTTAATGAAGTCTTCCGAATCAATTTAATGTCGGTAATTAAAAATAAATATTGATTTCTACATACATTTTTAATTTATGTACACATTAAATTAACTATAAATCCACTTTAGTTAATTTTTTTTGATGCACTTTATTTAATTACTTTTGGAATGTATACAATTTATTTTGTTAATTATGTCCTAAATATTGGGTGCACTTACTTTTTTAATTAATAACGGCATTTCCTGCTATAGATAGGAAATGCCGTTATTTTATTGGTATACTATTTTACTCTACACAGGAAATACCGTTACTAATTAAGCATCAGAATTCAAAAGTCTAAGAATGGAAACGTAAAAATCTTGATAATGAACTTTGTCTTGATTTTCTTAAATGACATTTTTCGGATTTTCAATGCAGAGACTCACTCAAATCTCCTTCTTTTGAAAGCATAGCAGCATCAGTTGAGCACAGTGTGATTTTTTCATTTGCTATTTCTATTTCTAGCATTTCATATAAAAATTTTTGAAATCTTTTTATAGATAAATATTAAATAAATGTTTATAAAATAATTATTAGAATTAATGGGATGTGTTAGAAATTTGCTCTTAAAATAAACTTATTCAAAAATTTATTGATTATTATTAATTTATGTTTTATTTTTTTTTTTTGGTTTGGTTAAAAGTGTGTTGGTGGTGTTTTGTTTATTTTTTTTTTTATTGGATTTAATGAGGTTATAATTTTAAATAGGCTTATTTAAAATACAAAACTTTTAAATATTAATAATTATTTACAAAAAAAAAAAAATAAAAGTGGTGGTTCTGGAAAATGTTAAAAAAAAAAAATAAATAAATAGGTAGGTAAAATATTTTTAAAAAATGTTTTTTCATTGTTATGTAATTTTCATATAAAATCAAGGGAAACATTTTAAATTTTAATTTCGAAATAAAAATCGAGGGACCAAGGTTACTGTTAGAGATAAATCACGGGTCTAACATTTTATATATTTAAACATTTCTATATTGAAAACTTTCACTTTTTACGAAAATTTTGTACAATTGGCGGTTATGAAAGTGTTATACCCATTTCATATCGTATAATAGGATTCAAATAGTCAAGACCAAAATTAAGATATAATTGTTGCAAATGCAAAGCAACTTTTGGGGATATACTGGTGAAAGCCGTATACGGGGCATTATTCATCATTATTAAGCCATCATTTTGAACCATCAAATTAGATCCTCTTTAATTGGTTTAAAGCCATTTCGAATTTTGGGTAATTTTTTTACTTTAAGTGAATACTTTTTTTATTTTAAATGATTTTTATTTTATCTGATGTGAAAATATTTTTATTTAAAATGCAGATTTGTTCAACAATTTGGTTGTTTAAGTATAACTTCCTATATTCTTACTCCAAGAGTCTAAGTACTCCTACTCCAAGAGTCTAAGTCTCCATTTCCTTTTAAATACCTTATTTAAGTAAATGTAATTATATAATAAATTTAGAGGCAGAAGGACCTTAAATTACAATATTTCTTAACTAAATTTGGGAAATCTTCACTTGAAATAAAAAGTTCTCACTTTTGAAATAAAAAGTTTCCACTTAAATTAAAAATTTTTCACTATAACAATAAAACTAAAATCAAGTAAGTAATTAAAATAAAAGTTTCAGTTAATCAGTGTTCTTATAGAATATAGGCTGAACTCATATTTTACAGAAATTGTATCTATTAAATAAGAATTACTTATAAAAAGGTGTTTTATTTTTCAACAAATAGAGCTAGTCTCATTTATTTTAATGAGGCTAACTTTATTTGAATTGGACTAAATCTTTAGAATAAGATTAAACCTTACAACATGGTTTTAATATACTCAAATTATCCGATCTCTAACAATTTTTAATTAAATTCGATTAAATTATACACTAAATTCAAAATATAAGAATAGAATGTAATAATTATTTATAAATATTTTAAAATTTAAAGAATCCATTTCTTCACATTATAATTTAAAAAAATATAACTAACCAATTGCAAGCTACTCATTTTAAATAATAATTAAAAGGGTAAGTCATTATCGAGTATCATAAAATAAGTGAAGATTACTCTCCCAATCTTTTGGATCTTGACATTGTGTCCATTTTGATTTAAAACAATATTCAAAGTTATAATTGAAAATTTCGATATAATGATAAACATTTTGTATCAAGGATTTTTGATTGTATCAAGGATTGGTTCTTTTTTTATATTTTTCAAGAACTTTTCTCAGAATTTTTTTTATGTAATGCAACTGAAGTTTATTTTATCCCAAAAATGTTTTTATATAATTTTTCAAGTTTATTTTTAATTTATATACAAATTTTTTTTATGGTAGGTGTGCAGTTTTTTTTGTATAAATCATATTGAATTTCTTAGAATTTGAAGATAAAAAACAATCAATCAAAATTAAAAATAAATCATTTTTTATTTTAAATGATCATTTAAAAAAAAAATAAGTGATGAAAAAAATCAAGGAACTGTAAGAAAGCACACGTTTCCTAAACTTCACTATTTTTAATACAGAGTTTTGGGTAAAAAATATAATTAAAATAAATTATTAATATTGTAATTTATTTATTTCATCAATTAATTAATAATTATGAATAATAATTAAAACAATTAAATATCCAATGAAATCAAAAAAATCTGTAAACATTTTGCCAGAATATAATGTTAGAGTTTAAATGTAACGTAGAACTTGTAAATAAATACACCTGAATTAATGTTAGGTAAAAATATAAAATTTTTAATCTTTAAATTCTAATAACGTTGAATAGGAAAGGCTCCGAATTTTTTGGTGAATAAATCTATGCCGATTCTCATTGACTTTAATCCCCTCACTCTCAAAATTCTAAACTTTTCATTTAATTAAATTGCTACTTGCACCAAAATTTCGAAATTTTTTTACAATTTCATATAAGCAAAAATGTTTGGATAATAAGGGACGGTTCAAACCCTGGTCGGATCACATTTAATAAGAAAATATAGTGTATAATATAATAGTTTAATTAGAAGTCCAAATGCCAAATGGACAAAGGAGTATTTTATTATCAGGCAATATTTACAGTTGGCTGGTTCTACAAATAAATAAATTTAGAGACACTTTTTTTAATTATGAGGACGTTCTCTAAAACTAAAAACCTTTAACGCATGTTAGAATATAATATTAGAACTTTAGTTTTCGTATAAATTCCTTAAAAAAAATTTTAGACTCTAATGGATGGAACAGATTTAAACTATATAAACACATTTTTACAAAATTTCTTCAAAATGTACTAAAATATATCTTTATTTATTTATTTCTACACGAGTTGTATAAATGGTTCTTACATTTGTTTTGATTTAATATAAAAAAAACTCTAATCACCCACGGTTTTCCATTCACATTATTTGAATATGTTTAAATATTTGAGCATATTTTGTATAAGTTTTTATTCTGTAGAAATGAATTGCTATTTTTGATAAGTTCTTTTGTATAAACAATATTTTGGGGCAGTTATTTTCTACAAAAAGAAATTTGTTAATTTCCGGAATGGACATTTAGTAATAAATAAAATGTGCTACGTTAATGCATTGCCCCGATTATATTTTATAGTTTTAAATGTAGTCCGTCCATTGTAGTGATTTAGGAACGTGGTTTTGGCTTAAATATATATTATAGAAATATTTGTCGTGAAAGATGTAAAAACTAATAATCTTAAGCCCGTTAAAAGGTGTTTTTAATGTACTCCTTATTGTGGTAGAATATATGTGATATTTATAGTTAGTATTCCTGGGGAGTTTTCTGATCTATTGCAATGTTTTATAACATTGCTCTATTGTATTCAAATAACATTTAGTTCTTTTAAAGAACATAATTATTAAAGTTGGTATATTAATATGCAGAATCGCTTTTCTAGATGTTTGTACGGACTCTTATACATGTAGTTTTTAATTTACGAATTAATTTAATTAAATTTGAATTTATATTGTATCATATGATTTATTTTTTATTTTTTCAATTTAATCGTATTTCAAAATTGCCTTCAAAGAAAACTTTAACAGAATTTAACAACTTAGTTTTCCGTATAACGAAATAGTCCTATTTCACATTTATTAAGGTTAATATCCAAGGTTTATATCCATATAAGGATAATATCCATATTTAAAAATTGTCTAAAATCACATTCATCATCTTTAGAACAAATTGATTGTAGGCGGTTGACTGTGAATATCGGGAAATTAGACTATAATATCATTTACAATGACTAGTACAAAATTATTAGCTTTTACAGCTTTATAATTCTACTATTAAAATCGCAAAATACAAAATAACACCATTTACGATCAGGACCTTTATTAGGAAACGATATTTTAATTAAAAGAAAATAATAGTATACATTTAGGCCCAAATATTTAATAATAAATTTAAAAAAAAAAGAAATAGCATATTTATAGGGGTAAATATTTAATATGTAGTTCTTTTATTTATGAATAATTTATTCAAATTAAGAAATTGAACTTCATGATAACGGTTTTATTTTATTTTCAATTAATATTTATTTAGAAAAATATAAAAAAAAAAGATATTTTTATAGTATCTTTAGTTTTTATTGTTCAGTTATTATTTATTTAGGATATTCAAGGGTCAAAAAACCAAAGACTAATCTATGAGATAATAATAAGGAAGAAAATGGTTTTTTTTTTTGCTTTAATATAAAAATAACAATTGATTTCATTTTACTTTATTTTTTTTATATTTATTATTTTTGTTTGTGTTTATATTGTATTTCTTTCTTTGATTGTAACAAATATATATATATATATATATATATATATATTTATTTATTTAACACTGTTTTTTTGGTAACCCAATCATAACCAAAAGAATAACAGACAATAAAATTTAAAAAAAAAAAGGAAAATGAATCTGTTTTTAAAGAGTAGATTAATGTTAAAATTTGTATAAGAATTTTAGGCAGATTGTTTAAGATAATTTACAAAAAATATTTTAATATCTTGAATACAATATAATAATATTACAACATTTAATATTAATATCTTGTTAAGTGGGTGTTACGCGTTTTTAAAACTCAGTAAATATTTAATGGCTTTATATAATTGAAAGTTAAAAAAATATCTAGAATTTTAAAATATCTCTTCTAACATTTATACTGTCTCTTCAAATACATTGCAATACTGAGTTAGTTCAGGCAATTTGTTAATACTTTGATTCTTTCAAATTACATTTTGTATAAAAATTACTCTTTGAAATATTTTTGAAATATTAAAATTCAGATTTTTAATAATTTATACAATTCCAGTATTTTGCATCACATTTGTACAAACCAATCTAAGAATAATACTTACATTTATATATTAATTTTAGTTTTTATATTTGTAATATAATTTATTCCAATTGATGAATTATTTAAATTTTTTTGTAATTAAAATTCTTTTGAAATTTTTTCAAATAATTAAATTTTTTCAAATAACTAAATTTTAAAATGTTTTTTTAATACATTTTTATTTTACATATCCATTAAAATGGACGCATAATATTTGTAATATTTTAATTAATTTATTTTATAATTATTTTTTTATATAAATATTTTTTTACAATCAAGATATTATTTTTTTTTTTTATTATATATTTTTTTTCAAATAACTTTATTAGGATTATTAGGAAATTATTAGGAAAATTTTAATTTATTTACAAACATTTAACATTTACACATTAATAATAACACATAAAATATACATTAATTATTATTAATAGTATTAATAATATAATAATAATTATTTTCTATTATTATTATTATAGAATATATAATAAAAACTTTTATATTAATATTTTTTTTTTTAATTAATTATTACAAATAAAATTTTAATATATAACTTTGTAATAATTAGTAATTTATTGATTTTATAATATAATTATTAATTATTAATTTTATAACAAAATTATATTCTATAACTTAATAATTCCAAAATATATTAATCACTTCCTTTGCTTTATTTTTATTAAATATATTTTATTTAAATTTTGTTTTCTAGTATATTTTATATTATTAAATTTTATTATTTTATAACTTTTATATTTCTTTTAAATAATTTTAAAATTAAATTTTACCGGGAAATTAATAAATAAATATCATTTGCTTTTATTCAATAATTCAATCTTAAAAGTCTTCTATAATAGACTGCATCCAATCAGTTTCAAAAATACTGATTTAAATATTGTACATTGAATTGTACATCTTTTCAATCAAAATTGTTCACTTTTATATATATATATATATATATATATATATATATATATGTACTTAATTAGAAATATTTATTTAAAGGTAAATATGTAAATCAAGGTATAAATTAACACGGGATAGTTATTTTTAATATCTGAATTTTGAATGTATCGACCGTATCCTGAAGGTTATTTTGCAGGCTTCTTCAAATTTTTAATATTATTCACAGAAGTCCTAAATAATTTCCTTGAAATGTTCATTTATTTCATTTTTATTATGATTTTCTTCAATTCCAAGAATAACAGAAGAAAATTTGTAAACAGGACGAATTTTTTTTTTCTTTTATATTAAATATTTAGAAAAAGAAAAAAAATACAAAATAAAAATAAATTACGAAAGTAAAATTTTCATTATCCTTTTTTTTCCGTTCAGCTTCTTGTTTTTGAATTTTTCTTGATGCTTTTATTGTGAAAATTTTTACCTTTTTACCTATTTATAATTTTTTAAGTGATACAAGTAAAGTATGTATAAGTCTTTTAATTGTATAATAATATCTTTTATTTTTTATTCAATATACTTAAGTTTTACTTTTAAAAACTATTAATTCCTTTTTTATTTATTTTTTAATCCAAATTTCTCTTAGAAATTGAAAATTTAAAAGAAAAATTACTT
Organism: Dolichopus griseipennis; assembly: GCA_963082915.1. Taxonomy (NCBI): domain Eukaryota; kingdom Metazoa; phylum Arthropoda; class Insecta; order Diptera; family Dolichopodidae; genus Dolichopus; species Dolichopus griseipennis. Next base: position 41,017,185 of record OY720443.1, on the reverse strand, counting down.
AAAAATTTCAAAACCGCTTTTATTTACTTAAAAATTGAGATTTATTTTGAAAATTTCCATCCATGTGTTAATATTTTTAAAATACTGTAGGACGCAAAAAAAAAAACAAAAATACAAAACTTATTGTATGTATGTATGTATATGTAAATACAAAATACATAAAAAAAAAATATTGAAAATTAAAGAACTTTTTTTTTTTTTATTCGATCCTTTTTCAATTTTTATTTTTCGTTTTTTTAAATTTCCACGACCGTAACAGACGAGTTGAAAACTAGAACTGAAATTAAAATTGTTGAAACACTTTCTTATATAAAGAAAATTTTACAGGAAAAAGAAAATAAACCAAAAAAAAAAAAAATTTAAAATAAATAAATATTATACTGAAGAACAGAACAGAATTGAAACATTATTGTTTCTGTTAAACGTACTGTTAATTGTTTATAAATGAAATGTTTAAATGAAATTGAAAATATTCTAAAAGCTTTAATTCTTTTAAAAAGTGTTAACTATAACAGTCAAATTAAGTTCTGTATAGAGACTATAAAATTCAATTGAAAATATTCTCAAAGCTTTTGTTTTAAGAAATGTTAAGTTGTAACATTAAAAGAAAATTCTGTTATTGTTAAATCAATATTGAAATTATTTTGAAAGCTTTTATTTGTGAAGCTTAACACAATGTAATGTAATGAAAATATGCAATACAATGCAATGAGAATTAAATTGAGAGTAAAAGTTATTTAATATTATATTTTCCCTAATTGTATTTGTATTTATCCACCTGTTGACTAAAGATATTTTGAGTATAGTGTTATCAAGTATTTAAGTGATTCTAAAACTTAAATTGTAAATTACAAATAAGAATATTAAATTTAGATTTTGGTAATCAATTCAAAGATTCAATTCAAATGGCATAAAATCTGTTAGAGGTATAATAATATTTTTAATTCTAAAGTAATTAAGTTCATTTAGCAAAATTTTCTGTTAGGTTCTGTTAGTTAGGTACAAATTTCCATTTAAAATTTTATTATTATTTTATACTCGTGCATACATATATGAATCGTCCGTCCGTCCGTAAGCACGATAACTCAAAAACTAAAAGAGATAGAGTTCCGAAATTTTCACAAAGTAATTTTTAGACAATTTGTAAGTAAAAATGTTTGGTAATGTTTTGGTAAAAACAACAGATAAATGCACTCCTATTGTTGTTGTTTTGGTATGGGGGATAGCAAGTGCCGTCCTAACACATAGCAGCGCGCTGCCCTTCCATTAATATAGGTTTTATTTAAGAATTGTATCTTAGCGCAAGCTATTTATGATATTCATTTAACAGAACCCATTGATATTAAAGGTGGGGAAAGGAATTGGATCATATTGCGTAGGTAAACCATTTTTTAGCTATTTGAGCTTCATCCACATTATATGGAGTAAGAATAACTATTTCTATCTTTGCTTACAGTAAATATTTCTCTTATAATATCTGGTCTCGTTGGTCTAACTGTGTGTGTTCCCAAGACCCCTTTGAAAAGAATTTAAAATATTAATTTAATTATACACCTTCTATTTATACATAGTATTATTTTTAAGGAAAATATTATTAAATATATGTACAATATACGCTTGAAAAGTTTTTTGTACTTACAATAAATGATTACAATATTCGTCCATCCGAAAACATTTTGTTAAAAATTTCGTTATAGATCTGTTAATAACATTACAATTTAAAAACTTCGTAAATACTTTATTAAAAGAAATATTAACTGTTTGAATTCAAGGACCTCTAATAATTTGCTTACTATTATTTTTTTTCTTTATAATAATATTATAATTTATTAATAGTAATTAAATAAAAAATTTAAATGATTAATTGTTACTTAGCAACTATTTTATGAATCAGTTAAGGTCTATAATATTTTTCCCCCCAAGTCAAAAATATCAAATTTATAACCTAAAGTCTTAACAAATGATTATTATATACATGTTTGAGTTTGTTGGAAAAATGGCTGTTGTATATAAATAATATGTAAATGTAGAAATTATTATGCTTATTATATTATTACTATATATAATATATATGTATGTATTTATTATTAAGAATTTATTTTTAACATTATTAACCAAGGTCTAATTATTAACAAGGTCTATGTGTAATATAATATACACATAACAAACATTTAACATTAACATAATAATAATAATTAATATTTTCTAATGTTCAGTAGATTTTACTTTAATTTTAATTGGGTAGGAACGTATCGAACACTACAAGTTTAAATATTTATACTCGTATAAGTCAAAAAGGTATACTAAATTTGCCATTACATTTATATGACACAGAGAAGGACGGGCGGTAGATTTTGACTTAAAGGTACGGACCGGATCAGAATCGAAAAATAAATCGATTTAGTTATGTATGTCCGTTCGCACGTACGCCCGTCCGTAGGATAATTCAAAAAATAAAGGAGCTAGAAAATGTTCACAAATTCATTTTTATTCAATAGCTGTCATCGCCATTTGCTCCACGGGTTCGAGTAGCTGCCATTCAACTTCTTCTTTTATATGAGCATTACTCTACACCTAATGAAGCTGGGTGTCTGAAATTTTTGTGAAAAATAGATTAGTTTTATGGCCAAAGCTTCTGCAAAATTTGGTTGGTCTCCTGCAGTGGGTTCGAGTTGTTGCCATACAACTTCATATTTCAGATGAGCATAGTCCGATATGCTAGCCCTTTCTTTAATTCATGTTAAAGTCTAAAGGTTTTATTGTTTGCATTCGAAATCCTATCTTTGAATACCCAAAAATTTGCAAGACATTCTGACACTCTTTCTGAAGTTGTTAATATAAAAGGAAGAGACATCAGTGCAACAACACAATTTCTTAAAAAATATCAATTAATATGAAATCGAATGCTAAGAAGACTTACATATCACATTTCAAATGCCTAACAAGGGGATTACGTTTTTCAAAGCAAAAGTGGTACAAAAAATACATTTCAAAAGCTTTACTTGAAGTTTCTGGTTTTATCTGATTAAGACCTGAAATAATTTTTTTTCCAATGAAACCTTATGATTTGATTTAATGGATACCTTTCCTTTGACTTAATTCTATTTTTAGAAATAAGTCAAAATCAGAAAATAGGACACAATTTTGATTATAATAAAAATTAAATGTTTAAATCTCTATTAAAAAATTCATATTAAACTGTCTTGCCCTTTTTTACTCCCACAAATATTCGAAGAACCTTTGATCTTTAGTAGAAATTTAATTTAGAATATTTTTTAAATTTCTTTTTTTTTTTTTGAATCTTCTTATATTGATTATTTAATCTAAATTTGTTGTTCTGACAGTTAAATTAATGGTAAGATTTGATCTGCATTTATTTTAATAAATTGAAATAAAAAACAATCTTTTATTATTATCTATTCAATTTGGTTTTTCCTACAACAATTTAGATTATGGAAAAGGGACGTTTTGGTAATTGACTTTGGTTTTTTTTGGAAATAAATGTTATGGTAAGTTTGATATAAATGAGTTGAATTGGAGACAAAAGCGATGAAAGCTTATTATAATAAGTGGCCTTCAGATATGATGGCCTAGCGGGTCATCTATTTTAACGTCAAGACTTACCATTACGGGTTTCTACGGTTACTCTGAGCAACTTAATTTAAAGATCAGATAATCAATCGTGAGGTTGTTAATATATCAGTTCCACGGCTACGCTGAGCATCTTATTCTAGAAATCAGATAATCAATCGCGATACTGTAAAGAGATTTGTACAGAACAAAACTAATGGTATCCCTTAGGCTTCATTTACTTTGAAGAAAAAGAATGTTTGGTATATATGCAGCGGTTAACTGCAAGATTTATTTCTTAGAATTGGTTTATATTCGTACTGCGTTAAATGATAAATGCGTCACAAGAGTACAGAGTAGAAAATTTTGTAGATTATTTTAATTGAAGTATTTATATTAGAGCATCGCTTTGATAAACATCAGAGAGCATAGAAAACTCTTTATATTAAGAACGGTTGATATATTAGGGTTGAAACTATCGTTCAGAATTTTATTTATCTGTAAATCGTTTAAAAAAAAGAACTTGAACTTCATTAGTTTGTTTAGCCAAATTAACTTAATTACATTTATTCCTAATTGATAAAATAATTAATGCATTTGTAATAAGTAATAATACATGTACATTTGAAACATCAAAAAGACTTAATTTTAATGCATACATTCGTAAGTTTTAATAGAGAAATGTTTAAAAAAATTTGTTTGAATTACTCCTTATATTATAGCTTATCATATGGGTTGGCTACGAAATTTCATGTCTCAAAAACTTGCCTTTTAAGACATTTACAATATTTCACAAAAAAATTTCAAATGTATTTGTATAATGCATGGTTTAAATTCGAAGTTGTATGTACAGTTTAAGTATGAAGTTACGAAATATTGAATTTTTATACATTAAAAAATAAAAATTTGTGGGTAACATATTTATGCAAACTCTGGAAAAAGGTCTGATTTTAAAGCAAACTATCTTCTCTCAGAATCTAGCAAATACGTATATAAAATAATTAATTTAATAAATAAAAGTACATAACTCTAAGATCCCACCTTAATTTTTCTCAAAAATAAAATGTCAGCAAAAAAAAAATATAACGGAGGATGCTGCTTCTGAATTCCTACTTAGAAAATTATTGGAACAGTGAATATTCAAATCTAAAATCCCTCCCCATTTTTTTGCATAAAAGATAAACACAATCTTTTTCTTGTTAGTTTTTCGGAAAACGAGATCTGGCCAAGTTTTGCCAATATGATATTGATAAAACCTCGAGATTTTATAAAATACCGATTTTAATTCACGAGCATTTAGATGCGCCCCTACATCTATTTTTAAAGAAATTATGTTTGAACCTAATATTATTTAAAAAATTCACTTAATTAAATAGTCATCAGGTGCTTTTTCAACTATGCATATATTTTTTGAAACATTTTAAAGTACCTTTGATGTAAAATGGTAAAAAAGTTGTATCTCATGTGAAAAGATTGTTCATGTCATAGAATAAACTTTTAAATGAATAAGACGAATAATAATTTAAAAAGTTAGAAAAATTTCATTAGCACTTGAGTTGAGGTGTACTAATTGAACTCAAAAAATAAAAAAAACTTTAAGTGAATACCTAATAAAAGTTTCTGAGGGGGAAAATAAATTAAAAGGTTTTTAAAATAAAAAAAGGGTTGGTGCAATATATGCAATTTACAGAAAATATTTTTTTGCATAAATTGCAAAGTCTTCAGATAAAAGTGCAGGAGTATAAATATTTTATTTAAATTCAAATGTATATAATGGGAAATATGTTCATTGAAAAAGAAACTCTCATTTTGTGGATTAAAATTTAAGCATAATAGCAAACATGTATATGGTATATAATATGCACTTTCTTTAAATGTGCACTTATATTAATTGACTTTTCAGATAAATTTTTCAATTAAATTCCAATTCAAGAAATGTTACATGATTCTTTTCAATTTAACTTTTGAATTGTTTCCTCTGAAGAATTTACAAAACCTCTCAAAGTAAATAGCTTAAAATATTTTGCTGAAAATATGGTTCTATATAGCTCAAAGAATATTAAAATATTAATTGAAAATGGAAACCAATCTCTACTTACATTAGACTCTACATAAGAAAATTCAATAATTCAAACTTTTCAATCTCCTTTCCGAGACGGTATCCCGTTGTTTCGTTCTTTTTTAATTCGGCTCAAAAAATACCGAATTAATAAAATTATTGGCATTGTGGAGTCCTAGAGATGACTTGAACAATCTAAAATAAAACTTAGTAGAATCCTGGCGTCACATCATTGCATCTTCTGATATTTAAGTGATTTTATCTGAAAATGGAAGTATAAAGTTTAAATTAAGTAATACTTGAAATATTTAATCTGAAATATTAATTGCATAACAAAAGATTGCATTTTACGATATTAATATTATATTAGTGAGTTGAAGTGGGCTGATATGTACCTATATATAACCAAAAATTGATTGTAGATCTTTTGCATTTAAAAGTGTTTTAATATAAAAGTAAATTGCAGAAATAAGAGACAGTTCTTCTTTCTGTTAATCTAAATCCAGCAATTTACTTTTATAATAAAACGGTAATAAATCCCCAAGTTCTACCATAATTTTATTCATTTTCTACATTTTAGTGGGCTAGTTTTACTTTAATAAAAGTATATATTAAAAAAATTTTTTAATAAAAAAATATTTAAAATATTGTGAGTCAAAAAATCAAAAGAATTCTGGTATTCTAGAGTTGACACAATTCTCTTTACTCTCTTATTCGTTTTGTTAGAAATTGTTTCAATGCAGGTATCTGACAAAAAAAAAAATCTTTTTAAAATATTTTATCAAATCAATTTATTGATTTTATTAAAATCTTTTTTCTTTTAAAAAAAAATTTATAATCAAGTTTAGAATGCAATTATTGGACTACACCAATGTAGCTTCAGGACACAATTGATAGAAAATGGATTGATACAAAGCTAATGTAAAAAGCCTAATGAAAATTAAATTTTTAAATCCATTTAAATTGAAGTACTCTCTACATAATAGGTTCTCTTCAAGTACATTAAGAATATTCAATGATATTTACTAGATATTTACGTGCTTTAATGAAATTAAGGCATTCTCTATTCAGTCTTGGAACAAATGCAAATTTAAAAAAAATTAAAATAGAACTAAGTAAAAAAATAAAATTAATTACCATGTTGAACATTATCATTTCTATCGTTCATGTAACCTTACATTTTACAAATATTCCACCCAGTAATATATGGGAAACATTTATTTTCAGACCTGATGATGACCCCAAAAATAACAAAATGGAAGGAGAAAAAATTACATCCGTTTATAAAAACTTTAAAACTACACTCAAATGTTAGATCCAATTAAAGTGAGTGCAATTGTTTATGTTTTGTTTTAAAGGATGATTTTTAAAAGGATGTGTTGAAAGGAAACTTAAGAATATACAATACATAATGCAAAAAGACTGGTTCTACGTTTAGGACTTTACAGGGGTAGTCTCTGTAATCGGAAAACCGTTATTTGCTTTCTGTCTGTTTGCTTACTTATATTCGCTTATCATTGTGTTTCGCTTGGAGAATTTATTCAGTCAATTAGGTCTTTCTACAAATCTATCGGAACATTTTTGTTCAAAAGTAAATTGTGTTCTGTTTAAGCCTTGCACGTCGCACGAAGTCAAAATGTTTATATTTTTCCGGATTTAAATTTTTTCATACAATCCCTTGCAAGTGGTTTATTAAGTCAGTTCTAAATTTCCATGCAAGTGAAGACGACTAAGTCATTTGAAGATTATGTAAATAGCAGTGTAAATGTTAAAAAGTTTTTATCTGGTTTCTGACTCAATTCAATTAGCGTTCGTCATTGGGCTCAACTTTAAAGCACTGTCTCATATAATAATTATATTTAGAGTTATGCCGATATGACAAAACTCCAAGAGTCAAAAAATTCCCGGAAGTTTATTGTGCAAATAAGCCAAATGACTCCGCAAGATTATAGCTTCTATGAAATATCTAAAAGGCCTCATAGAGAATGAGGAATAATAATTCCTCATCATATTTCGAAGCATGTGATTAAATTTTAAAATGAATTTTAAAAAGATATAAAGTCGAAGTTGAGAAGTAAATTCAGTTGAATTTTATTACATAACTGGCGCACACAATGTATGTGTGAATGCCATGAACATTTGGCTTATTTTTCAAGTCATCAGTTCTGGAGTGACGTTTGCCTTTGAAACTTATGTTAATCGCCATGGACTTCATTTTGGTCAATTATTTAAACAAAGAAAATTATATGCCTGGTACCTTCTTTTATCAGCTTAAGAGTTTACTTTAAAATTTGGAATTTAAGAAAAAACCACTAAGAAAAAAATGTTAAAGAAAAAGTTTACAGTGTAAAAAAAACATTTAATTTATTTCCCTCTTCCTTTCCCCCTCTTTACATAAAATTGTAACACTTTATTTAAATTGAATAAAATAATAAATTAATAAAAAAAAAAGTTGCATTTATTTTTAGATTAAAGTTTAAATGAATCCCCTTAAAATATTAGACGTTGACCGATGAAAACTTTCTTTATGGTTGGATTCACTTAACATTTTTTTAACATTTTTCATATAACATTTTTTTGTGATTATCACAAGAAAACGAATAGAGCAGATAACAAAAATACAAATAAGTAAATGCATGCAATTTACAATTTACAATTATTTTATTTATTTACTAATAAATATTCAAGTTGAATTGTTGAGATTGTTGCAGTCCAAAGTTTTCTTTTAGTTATATTTTGTTATCACGAACATTTTAGTAGAGGTTTCAGCCATCACATAGACACGTATTAAGAGAAAAGTAAAGTAAGTAAATCCATGCACAGATAAAATGAATATAAAGAATTGGATTGAGTGCTAGGTACCTTAACAGTTTCTTTAGTAATTACGTTCAGTTTTTTTAAAAATACACTTTCTTTAAATATTTTTTAATAATTATAGGTACTGTCAACGCTTGATAAGTTTGTTCATATTCCCACAAAAATGTGTGTCAAAAATGTAAGTGGAATTTGTAATTAAAAATTACTTTAATTATAAAAATTAATTAAAATTTTTTTTTAATTCATTTGAAGGTGTAAAAATAAAAGGTTATATACAATAGTAGATTAATACCCTAAATTATCAATAAGAATGAAAAATACTGAAAAGTATTTAAATGTCAGAATAATCATTTCATTTCTTAACAGAAGGTGTATACTTCGTTAAATTATTTTGAAAATGATTAAAAACTAGTTTTTGAAGATTTGACATATAATTTAAAATCGTAGATGTGTTTTACGACGTTTCTCTTTGGAAATTTAAAAAAGTTCTTAGCACTTATAACTTTCATTCTAATGCATACAGAAAAAAGGTTGCTTTGAAAACTTACATTTTCTTCCGTAGGAGCGTTCATAGCAATTTGAGTGGATACTGATTTAAATATAAAATCATAATGAAATAATATCAAGAAATTACTTCAGAATTTTTTTCAATGATTGCTAGATGCTACTAACTGCAAGAGAAGTGCAGCATTCAATAAAATTTTCTACTGAACGAATTTTTTATGTAGCACTAAAGTGTAGCGTTAGATGAATTTCGCAGCAAAAGTTTTAAACTTAATTGTGTATCGACTTTTATTTGACGTTCATGTGTTTACATTTCAATGTAAAAAATATTTGTTTACAAGATTTTGTGAGGATTTTCTAAAATAAAACATTTCTTTTAAAATTGAAAATATAAATTGATTAAAAAATATATGATTAAACACAAATACGAGTTTGATTTATTTTAAAAATTTGAATTTAAATAAATATTTAATAGAATTATAAATAGAAAGAAATGTTGAAATGTTTTTGAGAAATCCTCCATTGAAATACCAATAGTTCAAAATTAAAATTTAATCAAAATAATTTAAATGAAATAAACGAAGAGTCAAATAAAATCAAATGCCATTTAATTTTGCTCCAACCTGTTCAGTACAACCATGGAACGCTAGATGCTAGACCTTTGAAATTAAGTGTAGCGCTAAATTCAGTTGTAGTTGATCATTGACAGTTTTATTGAATATCGATTTATTGAATTTTTAATGAGTTATAAATTATAAACCTTTAATTAAACATTTTTAATTTCATAATTTATAAATTTGGGTCAGGTGTTAAAATGAAAGGTTATCTACAATAGTAGATCCAATACGAAATACCTTAAATTCTGACTTACTGACAGTTTAAGTCTATTGACAAAAAATTTTGTAGATGTGTGAATCTAAACAACAGGTGTCAGTAATAAAGAGAAAGATGTTGCATTATAATGCACATATTTTGACTGAAATCCTTATTACCGTGCTGCAATATCTTATAAAGTGCAAACTAGAGGTAATCGTTTTATAAATTATCCCGAAATGAGGTCTTCGCTTAGTTCACTTAGTCATAGTCATAGTCGTACAGTTGAGTCTTTTGACATTGCTTTGTTTTTGGGTTTCTGTCCTTAGATTTTTTTACCCAATATCTCATATTACTGCCTTGAGTTTCCACCCGAAACCATTTGATCGAAATCATTTAACCTATTGATATTCATTATTCTAATGCATATCACAACTTTATCTTAATTTTATTTTGTAAGATTCAAATATTTAGAAGAATTCGTGTGAACGCAAGGAAGTTCTACTATTTCTTAAACTTACTTAAAGCCTGTATATTGTGTGAAAAACTTAAGTTTTATTTTGTTTTGATTTTTGTTTAAGTGTTTATATTTTATTTAAGTGTTTTTCATATACGTTTATAATTTTTAATATTTGATTAAACTTCACAGAACAAACTTTTAAGTATTCGCATAACAAAAATTAATTTTAATAAAAAGTTATAAATTTTTGTTTTATTTGAAAATCAACAAAATCAGCATATAAACAAAAGAATAACAACTTTAAGAACTCAAAAGCCCTAAAAACTTTACCAATATTTTTTTTGAAAAGTTTTATTTTTATTTTGTTGTTATTGTTTTTCCTGGCAGCATTTTCATGGAAAATCTTTTATTTTACGTATTTTATTTTAAAACTTTGTTAACTATACTTTTATTTTGCGATTCATGTAAAATTATACAAAAATAGATCTGGATTCTTCTTTTTTACCAAAACCTGAAACATGCTGGAACTTCGTGCTAATTAAGCGGTATTTTGGTTTCTTTTAATTTATGAGATTTTTTAATCTTAAAGGTAGAAAATATTTTCCTTGTAATAAAAATGTACAATTTAAGGGGTTTTTTGTAATTTTAAAGCAATTTCCGTTGTATTATAAAAATTTAATATGAAACTCAAATCAATTCACAATATCTTCCGTAAATCAAGAAAGAGGGGAAAAAAAATCAAGTAAATCAAAAAATTAGGTAGAGGGAGATGGAGGGAAAACATAAACGAGTTAAAGAATTTGGTAATCATATGAAAAGTTTATTATACGCAAACGAAGGACACAAAATAAATCTTATAATTCTAACGGTATTAGCGCATATTTCCCTTACCATATCTAACGTTGTAAGGGTTGGAGGATAGAAACTCAGATTAGTTATATGAAAATTACTCTACATTTAAATAAGCTGGATGTCCGAAATTTTTTACTAATGTATGTAAAATTTTAACATTGTGTATTTAAAAGTTTACTTAAAGAAATTCAACGGATGATATAATGATGATATTACGTTCATAAGGATATCCCAGAGTTGACACAATAAACTTTACACTCTTCTTCTTTTATTAATTAATTTTATTAAGTGGCACGTGCATCTTATTTTAATACATAAACTTATTAAAAAAATCAAACTCCATACCCTAATCCGGCTTAAAATAAATAGGGTTTTTCCAGTTACAAAAAACAGTTTCCTGAAAACATCCACGTTTTTAGGTAAAGCTGTAAAAACCACCCGCTAGCTTGCACAGCGATAAACATTCACAATAATTTAAAAAAATTTGTGTTCAGAACGGCTCAAACTATAGCAATGAAAGGTTTGCTACCTTTCGTCAAAGTCTTTGTTACATTTACTAGGTGATGATTGTGGGGCTGGGACCCACGTTAAAATTCATAATTTATAGCTATTCAAAAAGATTTCTCTCGTACAAAAGTTTTTTAGGTTTCTTTCGAACTTATCATAAGGCATATCAAATAAAATTGCTAGGACTAACGAAACACAAAGTATACAAATATTATCAATATGTTTTTGAATATAAATTCTAAGAACATTTGATTACATTCGCTGCTTTTGTGCAATTAATAAATTAAATTATAAACGATTATGAAATCAGAAATGCTTTAATCAATTTATTATATATTTAATTACAAACAATTAATAATATCAATAATTATAAATTTTAGTATTATTTAGCAGCAGAAATTATAAATTTCTCAAACTATAATTTTATCTAAGAGCATTAAATAAATTTTAATAATAGCTATAATTTAAAATTTCTTAAGGGAATTCTGGTTTTAATTTAATATACTTCTAATATCTTTTATTACTATTATAATCTTTAAATCCCAAAGAGTACATTTTAGTATATAATATGTATATATATATACCTAAATATAATAAATATCCTTCACAGTCACAATTTAATAAAATAATAATTTAATAATATGTAATATGATATTGTGATGTCTGTAAACGATGCATCATATTTCTATATTGCAACTACACTTTGAATAAGTTAATTTATACTATAATAGTATATACATATACTATTTAGTATATATTATACACAAGTACATTTATCAAACTGAATTTATAAAACTATTTTTATTGGTTTTAATATTTTATTTACACTAGAATTTGATTAATATAATCGAATCAATATTATTTAAAAAAGTATTTCTGTATCACTAATAATCTTATTAAATTTAAATTTATTATTGAGTTAAACCATTTTTAGCACATTTTCAAAAAATTTTGTAAAAATGTGCCTATATAGCTTCACTCTGTCCGTCCGTCCGTATGTTTACAAAAACTTTTACACCGTTTGAAATAGAGTAAAGAAATTTTAACCATGGGTAGTTTTTGCAAAAAAAATAATTTCGTAGAAGAATTTTTTTCTGTAGCCCCACCTGACACGGGGCTACAGCCCTCCAAAGTTGGGAAAAGCCCTATATTTAAATTGTTATAACAAGAGCTCTGTTACATATATTTTCAATCTGAAAACGGCAAACGATAGCTGGTTTTATAAAATTTATAAATTTTTACAAGGCAAATGTTTAGGGTTACCATACGGTACTAAAATTTAACATTACGCAAAACTCAATTTTCGCAAAATTTTTGGTCACACATATCTTTTGAACGGTTCAAGCTAGGGTCTTGAAATTTTGGGAGGAGTTAGATACTCAGAAATTAGTAGGAGTCGGTTAACAAAATTTTTTTGTCAAGCCCCCTGTTTAGGAGCTATAAGGGCTCGAAAATTGAAATTTTGCTATTTTTAAACACCTGTAACTTGAATACCTGTCCAAATTTTTTTTTAGTGATAGACAAAATTCAAAGCTCTATGAATATATTTCAACATGTGTCAAAGGTTTTTCTTAATTTTGAAGGGTGACGAAGTTACAGCCCCTGAAAATCCCAAAAAAGCCCTATATTTAAATTGATATAACAAAAGTTCTGTTAGGTTTATTTTCAATCGAAAAACGGTGTTAGAGAGCTGCTTTTATAGGCATTACAAAAATATGTCGCTTAAATGTATAGAGTTGCCATACGGTACTAAAATTTACCATTATATAAAACTCAATTTTTGCAAAATTTTTGGCCCCACATATCTTCTAAACGGTTCAAGCTAAGATCTTGAAATTTCGGGAGAAGTTAGATCCTAAAAAAATAGTAGGAGTCAGTTAACAAAATTTTTTGGTCAAGCCCCCTGTTTAGGAGCTATAAGGGCCCGAAAATTGAAATTATGCTATTTTTAAGCACCTGTAACTTGAATACCTGTCCAATTTTTTTTTTATTAATATACAAAATTTAAAGGTCCAACATTATATTTTAACATATGTTAAAGGTTTTTCTTAAATTTAAAAGGGGTTTCTAAAATTGAAAAAAGTGTCTCTTAGTTTTACCCATTTTTGCTTAGATAATAAAATTCTAAGTAAAATTCCAAATTTTTGTGTAATTCACAATTTAATTCCTAGAACCTAAAAAACTAGTGGATGGGGGGGGGGGGGCAGGTGAAGTTAGAGACTTGAGAATTTTAGCAATCTTCCCCATTGAAGGGCTATAACAACTTTTAAATAAAAAATTTACTGTTAACAGTAAAGTCAGTAGTAACTATTTTCAAGTAAATATTTCCAAAGTTAAACTCAGTATATAATACAATATAAATTTGAAAATGTGCTTTTTTAAAAACCCCTTGGTTTTTTTTCATCACTTGTTTTTTAATACAATTTTTTTTAAGATTCAATGTCTGTGTGTCGAGAAGCAGAAAATTAAAAATTGAAACAAGTATTTGGTATTTGCATTTTAGGAGATCCTGTGAAATCAGACCCCCGGGATGTTATTTTTCATAAAAATCGAGAATGCCCTAGAGTCTTCTTTCGCTTTAAATTTTATATTTGACTTCTTGAGAAATAAACCTCTGGACGGTTACTTCTATTTCAATCTAAACTTCAATCAATTCAGATATATTGCCCCCGAGTGTTAATTCTTATATATTGAAGATATTCTTGAGGAATGCTAGATCTACATTCAAAAGCTGGGAAAATATTCACATTTTCCTAATGTAACTTTAAAATCTCTCCTAATTCGGAAATTACCTAAGAATTTATAAATATTCTGGAAGAGGGGAATACTCTAATTTTAAATATAATTCTAAAATTTTTCCTATTTATAAATCATTCACATTCCAAGGTATATGAAATAGGGGTATTTTTTCTCCTCCAATTCAATCCTCAAATCTTTCAGAAACTGTACCCATAGGTTTTGTTTCTGAAAAGGTCGAAAAATTAAATTGAAAGAGGACAAAAAACCCCGGAGTCTTATTCCTCAAATTTTTTCGGTGTTTTACAATTAAAAAATAAGAAACTGTTGTGGTATTTTTTTTTTCTTTTAAATTAACTTTTGACTTAAATGCTCCCGAAATAACACCTCGGAACGCTGTTTCTTATACTGTGCCGAGGGTTTTAGTTCACAGGGCCGTATTTCATTGCTCCTCATTTTATGATAAAAGAAGTTGTTGCAAATTAATCTATTTCCTATTAGGACTTTCAATATACCTAGTGAAATAATGAAAAGTATTCGATCGTTACTGAATTTGAGTAAAATTATTGAATTTTTCTAAAACTTTATATTAGAATATTAATAACTTGATCTTCTTTTAATATTGATAAAATCTTTTGAATTATTATGTAAATTTCTTTATTTTTGAATTTAACACCATATCTTTCAGTACCAGACTGGGTTACGTTGTAAATATTTGTAGTCAAAGGGTTCTTAAACCTTTCTAGAGAAGTAAATATTAGTTTTTAAAACTACAACTCATTACACATAAATTTGTTGCAACTTTATTATTTGTTGTATCATGAGAGAAATTTTCAATCACTGAATGAATTCTATTTTCTTTTATTAAATCGCCAGCTGATCAAATTCAGATTGTCTTTAGAAATTTCTTTTCAATAAATTCGTCAAAATAATATTTTTAAGTTTAAATTTAATTCATTTTACTTTACAAAAGTAAACTTTATAAAAACATTTTCATTAAAAGATTAAATATTTTTAATAAATTTTTGCAATTTGTAAACAATATGCAAATGGAGGCTGTGTAGGTTTTATCGGATTGTTTACAGTCTGGTTGTATCAAAAATATTGTCTAAGTTCAAAATATTCATATTATTTTTTAAGGTCGACATCATACGTCTTACATGAACCATTTTTTCCAAGTAAAAAATAAAATTCTTCTAAATAAGTTTGAAACCCAAAGGAATAATAACCAAAACTTTTAATTAAGTTTAAGGCCATTACAAAAGAAATTACGAATATTAATAAATTTTTAAAAAGTTAATCAAAACTAAAGATTTGTTGCAAGGTTTTAATTTCAGTTATTTAAATGAAATGAATATTTTTGTAATTTAGATTTTTTTTTTAAATTTAGGTAATTTTCACAATTACTTTAATAAATAGCAAATGGAAGGATTCTAGACTGCGTTCGAAAATCTTTAGTAAAGATTACAAAAGTTAATCCTCAATATTGATTTAGAGAACTTATCTATACTAATTTCCTTTTGATTTAACCAAATGTAAAACATAATCAATATAAAGGGCTTCTGGGTACCGAGGCCAAAAATGGTTTTTACAATTTTTACAACTTAAACTCCACTTAAAATATCAAAGGACATGATTAAATAATTTTTGAATTTAATAATTTTAATTTCTGTTAATTTTATTTTTTATAATCCCTAAAATATTATTATTTAACTTACTAGGGTTAATACATATATTTAAAGTATAACTAATAAAGTAGTAACTGAAGCTAATGTATTTGGTCTTATTTATAATCTCTACATTTTATTTTTATCCTTGACGATCTAGTCAAAGAGTAGGGTTTCAGCACCACTAGGACTGTGAAACCTTGTTTTTAATACATTTTCAAAAAAAAATTGAATACACGTTCCTATATATTTTTACTCTGTTCGCTTGTTGGTTTTGGGGCTTACAAACGTCTCCCCCATTGTTTAAAAAACAACTTTTAATGTTTACCTATACTCCGAAGTAAATAAGAATCTTATAATTAAATCGATATAACTCAAGTTATATGAAGTGTATTTTATATTTGGAAATGATAAATGACAGATGGTTTAATAAGCTTTATTTAAATATATGCATAATAACGAGACCATATTAAAATTCACTTTTACGTGAAAATTTTGGACTATTCCAAATTAAATAAGTTTGAATTTTAATAGTTATATCTTTTTAGAAATTCAACCGATTGTAAAAAATGGATGGATTGAATACTAATATGTACATTGATCGAATTTGAAGAAGTTTTAATCCCATTAAGCCTTTTTTCTATTAAATTCCTATCTTAGTAACCAAACTCTCACAGGTCCCAAACAGTTACCTCTCTATAGTTTTGTTAAAAAAAAGGTGTGAATTTAAGTTTTTAAAGTCGCAGACTACCCAAAGGAATAATGCAACAGTTACAATGTGTGGCTTTTAAAGCTTACAATTCCCCCATAAAACAAAAAAACTGGGCTTAAATTATTTCATAAATTCTTACTAAATAATTATATTTAGAATTAAACTTTGAATAAATTTACCTAATACCTTTATATTTATTCCAAAGGACACAAGAAAATGATTCCATATAAATATTTAATTAAATAAATTAATTAACAATAAATTGTTATTAAAATATCCTTAATTAAATTCTTCATTTATACGAATAAAAACTTCACCAATTCTTGTCATTCTTTACACCTACTTTAATTTTTGAGAAACACTTTTAATTTTGAAACAAAATATATAATATATAACCAAACTACTGAACTCAGTTAGAGTTATAGTTTGACGTCATGAGCAATGAAATAAAATCACTAAAATGAAGACCCTTTTTAGCACATTTTCAAATGGTTTAGTATACTCCGTTTAAAAAAAAAGAGAAGAAATGTTAACTACGGGTAGTTATAGCAAAAAAATTAATTCCATGGAAGAACTTTTTTCTGTAGCCCCACTCGTTACGGAGCAGCATCTAAGTTTTATAAGATATATTCTCAATCTGAAACGGTAGAAAACATTTGCTGTCAAAAGCTTTATTAAAATATATTGCCTAAATGTATAGAGTTACCATTCGATACTAAAAATAACCTTTATGAAAAATTCAACTTTTGCAAAATTTTTCGTCCATCATATCTTCTGAACGGCTTCAATTGAAACTTTTAATTTTGGGAAAAGTTAGATAGTCATAAATTAGTAAGAGTCGGTTAAGAAAATATTTTTGTCTCGCCCCTGTTTAGGAGCTGTCAGGGCCGAACATTTAAATTTTGCTAGTTTTAAGCACCTGCAACTTTAATAATCATCCGCAGGGTAGGTTAAATCGTCAAGAATCACTATAAGTTTCCTTAGTAAAAATTTGCAAAACTCCCTCATTGAAGGGCTACTAGGACTTAAAAATTTTCCATTTTTAAAAATTAAGTAACTTAGTCACTAGGGCATATGCTGCCAAAATTAAACACAGTATGAAACACAATATAATTTTGAAGATGTGCTTTTTTAAAACCCCTTGGTTTATTTCATCACTTGTTTATAAAAATTTGATAATATAAATGGTACGTAAGGAATTACTAAGAAATGTACGCCCTGGGATTCTTTCAATTAACAGTTATTCATTAATTAAAAATTGTTCTGCTTTCTTAATAAACCTACAAAAATAACTTAAAGGAAATTGAAAATAGATTTGAAGGTTTAATTGAATTGTGTAATATAATATATGTATAATATATACTTTAAAAGTAATTTGAAATACTTTATTTAATTGAACAATTTAGTTTTGGAGTACTCAAATTTAAAGATTTTTGTTAGTAGATATTTTTAATTAATCATAATAAGTAATTTCTTAAGAATGCCTAAAGTCTTCCATATTACAATGTTGGATATTATTCAATTAATTTATATTTTAATTTTTACTTTAAGAAATTTAACTTTTAAGGAAATTAATTGAAAGTAATTAAGTTATCAAAATTAAATTTTCTTCAATTACACTTTAAGGAGCACTTAAATCTTCTTTGGAAGAAATATCTTTAATATAAAGTTACTGAATTTATATTATAAACTATCATTTATGTTATATGAGTATCTATAGATATTTTTAAAGCTGGATACATTATATTATAATAGATATAGATAGTGTGTGATAAAAACTTTTCAAATAAAGTTTTACAGTTTTATACCTACTAAAAATTCATTTTTAAGGGTACATTTTTTTATTATGAAGAGTTTTCCGAAACTCCTTATCATCACACATTTACATATAATATAATTTTATAGTTCAAACTTATAGTAAAGAAGAATTAATTTAAAGGAAATGCATCATTCTAATAAATTAAGTTTTTCCCCTTGTGATAGGTGATCCGTTAATATGAAAAATAATTATTGACTTCAATTAAAATCTTTTCAAAATTAAAATGATTTATGTACCTCCTTAGGCAATTAGGAGTAAAGAAATTTTAGATGAAGATAAGTGTCAATTTTGACTGTTATTTTCCATTATGATGGATGGGAAGATTTTAATAATTTGTTGTCAAATTAAAAATTTAATGTCATGACAGTTTCCTTAAAGTTTCTCTTAATAGGTTATTCGATTATTTTAATAAATTCAAAAATAGCTAATAACTGATTTTTCTATCCGTGTGAGCAATATTTACATCATGTATAGTATATTTGCCCTGTGAGGTAACAGGGAGAAAAAAATAAATATAATTGATGGTACTTCAGTCTTAGATCCTCCGCAAAAACAATAGAGGTATATTGCAACTCCACCAATTTAATTTAAAATATAGCCTTCGATACTAGTACCTTAACTCTACTTGTTACTATTAAATTGAAAAATTCTTCAAACAACCGACAGTTGAAGGAATGACAAATAAACACTTAAATTATAACTTTTGTGCTAAGGTACCTATTACTTTAGATTGTAACTGCCTAAAGGGTTTTGTTAGAATACAATCACACTGATGTTCTTATTTAAAATGGTAAAAGTTTTTTTATCAAGTTCTGAAATATTCCTTCTAACCCTTGATGATACAACACTGTATTAGGATATGCCATTATTATTTCTAATAAATTGCACTTTAAAAGTGATGGTAATTCACAGAAAATGATCATTACTTTATAAGATAAAAGTATTAAGTTCAAACAAAACGTGCCTTGATTTTAAAGAATAAAATTCATGAAATACGAGATGTTGGTTTCATGTATTTATTATTTAATCATATTTTACATACGCTTTAATAATATGTCTATATTTTACTAAATAAAACTATAATGTATATAAATATATACTCAAGAAAAAAATGGAATTAAAAACATTTAATGTGCCTTTCATTAGTTCTTTGAAAATTTTAATATAATTTTATTTGAAGGCAGAGTAGGTAATTAAAGTTTATTAGCATAATATTACACATACATTTGCCTTCATTTACGAACAAATCAAATACGTACTTAGTTGTACAAATGATATGAGCAAATAAAAGAATAAAGGGTAAAATTAACACGCTTTAATTTGAAATAATTTTTGTGGTTTTCGGAAGAAAAGATTATTTTTTGAAAGATTATAAAGAGGGAAATACATGACATAACATGTTATGCGAACAGTTGATTTTTACCACAAACGTAAAAATGTTCAGCCGAACTTCAGTTTTTATATATGATTCAAAATGGATGGAAATGCGTCAGCGACAATTATTTTATAGTAAACCGTGGACTAAAGATTGATATTTAAAAAGATACAAAATTGTCTTGTCAAAGTTTGTTAGATGAAGTACGACTATCTATTTTTTGCTGTCACTCCTAAATGCTGGCCAGAAACTGTTTAATTCTTTTTTTGGACCTAAAGTTGGTAGGTTGGCACTTGTTAGCATTACTTTAAATTTTATGAATAGTTTTTCTAAAGCTTCCAATTTGCTATTTTTATTTTTGTATTGGTCATTTTTGACTTTCGACAGAATCTTCCAATTTCTTCCAAAGTTCCACAAAATCAAATGAAATTTAAAATTAAAAATTCAAATGTTACGCGAACATGTTCAACCGATTTTAAAATGTTCGTTAAAATATCAAAATGTTTTAATTATTAGCAAACATGTTATGCGTAACAAAAACTTTATCACACATGAAAAAATTTGTTATGCTAACATGAATGTTACGCCATGTATTTTCCCCTTTAAGTGCTTCATGAAATAAAAAATATTTTAAATATTGAATGTTTTTTGTACTTGAAAAATTAACGAAGGTAGTTTTTAAAAAAGATTTATTTAAAGATTTAAGAAGAGTACATAATAAAATAAGTTTAAGAACTGATTTCATAAAATCGTGCTTGTATTTGCAGGATTATATTTAATTGTTCGTAGTATCTTCCCCGATTGCAGTCTTTTTTTCTCTTGAGTCCTTTAATGTACAAAATATTTTTTGAAATTTGTAGGAATGTGTGACAAAAAATCAGTATAAAAATCACTGCTTATGGAAATTCGTTTGTTAGGGGTAGGTCGAGATTGTGGGACCATATTCCGTTCAATGTGTTCCCTAAAGCTGGTAATTCATGTGTGACTTAATTAAATTTAAAATGAATTAACATCTTTCTCCTCAATATCGCTCAAAATTTTCCCTATCCCCAATAATCCAAAGTTCCCAAATAAACTGCCCATAATCCCATATTCTTCCATATTCCCATCCCTGTAACCAACTGTACATTTGTATCACAGATTTGTGTGTGTACAACTTAATTAAATTTAAAAAAAATATTAACATTTTTCTCCTCAATATCGCTCCAAATTTTCCCCATACGCTATAATCCAAAGCTCCCCAATAACCTTCTTATAATCCCAAAATCCTTCCATATTCCCATCCCTGTAACCAAACTATTCATTTGTATTACAGGTTCCTTCCTAAAGTTTGGTTCAAAAAGAGTGTGGTGTGTTAAAGTCACACACAACACTAAAAACACCGCACAGTTCAATGGGTTACTTTCGAGCGTTCTATTCGCTCGTTAAAAAAAATTAATAATTATGGTTAGAATATTATGTAAATTGTTTGAAATACAAATTTATTTCCTTTTGAGTTGTAATGTTTTGTTCAAAACTTTTGACTTCAGAATTGTATTTTTTTTCCAAGAAAGATTAAAAAAAATTTGGAAAACTTTAAAATATATAAAGTAAAGTCCAAAGTGTCAAGATCTAATTTTACTTTAATATTAACTGTCATAAATTAATGAATGTATCAATTAATATTAAATTGACATTCCAAAACATATTAAGTAAAATATGTGAACGTTTTGCATTTTACATAATTTTCTACTTTATTATTAAGTAAAAATTGAGATTTATGAACAATACATAAATTTAAATATGAACTTGATTAACTAGTTATATGAAATGTATTATTGATCGTTTAACGGGTTTAAATCGTCTGGAATAATATTATTATTGGTAGGAACATATTATTGTTATTACAAATTTTTTAGTATCATATTTTGTCAGTCGTTTTTAACCAGTCTGCCCCTCTCAATTTATCTACTTTAATAATAAAAAGTATTTTAAATTTAACTTATAAATAAAGTGACACTTTATTTAAGATAACGATATTGAAAAAATGTTTTTTTTTAAAATTTATTATTATTTTTATCACTTCATAATAAAAGTGACAACGTATTCATTACCAAGAATTCTTTTCCCAAATCCTCCCAAATCCAAAATAGAAATTTTATATTTGTTCTGTTTGACAGCACTGGAGCGCCTTTGTTTGATTTAAAAGTGAATCAAGCAAAAGATGACAAAATATATTTAACATGTAATTTAAGAATGTCAACGTCATAATAAATAGTCTAAAGCTTATATTGGAATTTTTTGTGGGGAATTTTAAAAAAATCGGAATGGAAATTTATATCAGAATATGAGTGCTTAAGAATTTTTGTATTTTTTAAATATTGAAATATTATGTAGTAATCGAATTTTAAGATAAAGAATGAAAAAAATTGATTCAATTTGATGTTTTGTGTTAAACCAAGGGCACTTTATAAATACACTTTGTATATAAATACACTTTTAATATTAATACACTATGTAAAAGGGTTTATTTTTTTGAAAAATTGATATTGGAAGAATATAATTTATTCAAAAATATTTTTTTAAAAATTTATTAAACATATTTTTATGTTAACAGTCTCCAAGAATTAAAATTCAAATATTTTAAGTGCTGTTCAACTCAACTGTTAGGCTAACAAACATTTCTATTCTCCATAAATTTTGGAACACGAAAAAAGGCTCCTTTCTATATTATATTCTTCTAATTACAATCAATCAAGGATATATTTAAAAGAAATATGCTGTGTCCACCACAGAACCAACAGCTATTGCAGCAAAAGCGTAATGTAAAATTCATTTCCAATATATTTTACTTGCAAGTGTTCCTTGGAGTTAGCAGATTTTCTTAAAAAGTTTATAAATTCCAGATAATAACATTAAAACCGTGTATATGAAAATTGAAAATATACCGCTCAGTCGTTTAGGCTGTACAGGTGTGCATAGAGGACATCACAAAAAAACACGTTTTTTGATTTCTACGCACCGGTTTAATGCATTTATGCAAAAATCTCAGATACAAATTTTTGACGCAATACCAACCGATAACTATACTTCATATAATAGCATCCTATCCTTGGTTTATAGAAAATTTTTTCATGAACTTAACGTGCCACATTAGCCTTTTTTTTTTGTATTATTGAACAATCATATAAAAATTTAATAAAAATATTCATAAGCAATAAAAGAGTATTAAAAACCATCATATGATAAGTTAAATGTCGTCATTGCGACACATACTTTTAAAATTGTATCCACTTAAGGAATAAATTCAATAAAAAGATACTAAATTTTTTTATAACCATCACAGCATCTGTGAAATATTCACTAGTTGCATGAACAGATTTTTGCTTATATAAACAGCTATATGTATATGTTTTCCGTGCACAACAGGGGATTTTTAAGATTTTCTCTTCCGATTCATATTTTATATTTTTAAAACAATTATCATAGTGAAACTTTTGAGAACTTAGTGATATATTGTTTAATTGAAATATAGACGAAGAAACGCAATGTAAAATTATTGTAGAATTTCATAATAAAAGATAATTTATTTTTTATTGCATAAAGATGACATAGTAAAATTGTGATATACAGTTCAAATAAAGTTTTAAATCTTGTGATACATATAGGCTAAGAATTCTGCAATGAAATTTTTAAATTATATATGTTCATCTATTAAGTGAATTTTGATTTTGTCGTCAAACTCTCGCTGCGCACGGTTTTTATAACATGTGGAAGCGTCTTAGATTTTCAATAGCTACAATTCTATTTTATATGGTATTATTTATCTGTAAGCTATATTATTCAACTAAATTATTTATTTCAATTTTCCATTTTTAAAGATGTATAATTATTAATTATTTATTAATCCATTAATTTGAACCCAATGACGAATGGTAGCTGAGTCAAGTCGAAAACCAGAATAGTTTTTCCACTTTCAATAGAATTCGAAGAAAGGCTTTTTGCATGAAAAGTTGACAATAATTTCAATGCGTTACTTAACTTTAGAAGCGCTGCAAAATGTTTGTTCCTACTATCAAATATTTTATAATTTTAAAAAACGAATATTAAAATTTTTATCCAGAAATCAAATTTTCTTGCATAGTAAAATTTACCAATACTTATATTATACAAATTTAAAATAGAAATTGAAATTTGTCATGCTAAGAAATATTTTGTGAAAATTTTTAATTTAAAAATATATGAAAAATTTAATATTTTCGAAAAGGTCAGCCATAGTAACTGAAAGTTGACGGAATTAATCTAACAGTTTATTCAAGTGTTAAAGTACTTTGTCCTCCTACAGTATCTTTAGTTTTAAATTTGTGATTAATGCTTTTGTGAATGATGGAAATCTTTAGGTATTTGTCAGTTCATGCCTCATAGAAGCATTTTATTACCAAGAAAGCAAAATTACGAATTGGCTTAAAAAAATTTACCTATATTAAGTTTAATTTTCATGATGCATGCAAAAGGTTTTTCCATATAAATGATCTGAAAACGTAAAATTCAATGAAATTTGATTTGATTCGAAGTTTTAAATTAATTTTCAGAAATGCCAAAAATATGGATTTACCTCGGAACTTCTAAGTTACAATATGATTAAGTTTTCTAAAAAATTATGGATAATCGTTATTTAAATTAAATACTTGGGAAAATTGCATACTTTTAGGAATGAAATTAATTTTAAAGGAATACTCTTTTGCTGAATATATTAAAAAATATATTTTATATTAATTATATTTGTCATTATTTTGAGTTTTTGGAAATGGAAAAATAAAATTAATATTGATGTTAAAAATTGTTACCTATCACTAATTAAATTTTATTTAAATAAGAGTTTAAAATGGTACATAAAACCTTCCTTCTATATATTTCAAAAAAAGTTGTTTCATTTGAACTCTGTAGTTCTTAAGGAATTAAGCAATAAATATCTCAATTCAAAGCCTTCTAACATGGACAAGACTATCATCCTTAAACTGTAAAAATGGGAAAATTGTGTAAAGAAAAATACTTCACATTTTCTGTTAACTGTAAATATTTGATTGAAATTTATTTAATATGATACTCTATACTGTAACTAAAAAAAACTTTAAAGGCATCTTAAGATATACAGGGTGGCGCAAAACGACCGATATGGTTTGAATGTTTAATAACTTTTTTATTTAATGGTTACTTATTATTATTATTTTTTTGTTATACAGTATATTAATGGGGAATATTTTTAGCTTTAGTAGAAAAATTATATCCCGCAAGTGGTGACCATTTTCGGCTTCCACATTCGTGTTCTTTCCAGTACATTTTCCATAACTTTTCGTAACTTTTCGCTGTTCTGTTGTGTACTGTTGCATTTCTAATTCCCCAAGTTTTCTTCACAAAAGTCTGAAATAAAAATAAAAAATATTAAAAAATTTAAAAAGTTATTAAACATTCAAACCATATCGGTAGTTTTGCGCTACCCTGTGTAACAAATTTTATATTCTTTTATAGAGTTTTTCTTGTTATACCAATTTTTTTATGAATTCTGTTTATTTCCAACTTTTTACAAATTTTTCTTACATCATGTCGCTTTTGTAAATAGATTTTCTGTTTGATAATAGATTCCATAAATTTTTACTACACATCTCCAGTATTTTCATACTTGAAAACTTGAAAACTGAATAACATCCAAAGAAATTAAAATTCATTTTCCATTCAAAGTAAGAAAATGAAAAGAAAATAAAAGCAAGTAATTTTAAAACGTTCCGAACTACAGTTAATATTTGATGAACAATAAATGGAAAATTTTTCTGAAAAACCAAAATTTTAAATGCTTTTTTTTTATACCGACGTAGTCTTAAATATGACCTAGATTTGCCTTTACGTTTTTAATGTTTGAAAAGAGACGAGGTTAATATACTAACGGGAAGTGTAAGGATCAGATAAGAATAGGAAAGTTGTTAAGTCAATTAAGTGTGAATGTAAGCAAAGTGTGAATTATTAAAATGCAATCAACGCTTTTTGTTTTAAAAATTCGGCAGTTTGCTTAACGAATTCGACAAGCTACAACTTCTGGATTAATGAAACTGAGAATGTGAAATTTTACCAATGGGAATGTAAATGAGTTTCAAGACTAAAATTTTCGCAAAATTTGGTTAGTGTAGTTTAGCAGGTTCAAGGATCTGCAATACAACTCTATATTTTATATGCTATCTATACCTAATAGGGTTGAATATCTGAAATTTTGTCAAAATTAGTTAACTTTAATGTCCAACGACTGAATAAAAATATTTGTTGTATAGTGGAAGCGATTCGAAGAGCTGTCATACAACTTATATATTTTTTAATACATAACTCAAGGTCTAATAAGTTGTGTTGTTGAAATGTTGCCAAAAGTAATTAGATGATTAGTAAGATTATATAATGTCTATATTATGTTCATACAGGTATCCTACAGTTGTCACAATCTACTCTACTACACTCTTCCTATGTTTGGTAAACATTTATATTCTTTCTAATTTTTATGGAATAAATGTTTCACTAAGCGTGAAAAGTATTGTTTATTTTTATTAGAAAATTGAAATTTTTTATTCATTTTATTTTTGTAGTCTGGAGCGCTCTTTTGTAAAACCAACATGTGATTACTAGAAAATTGTAAATAAAATTTAAAACTCCCAAAAAAAAAACAGATTTTTTTATGAAAAATATACAACACATGACACGCTCAGTAATTTTGAAAATATGAATACCTGAAAACTGTAAACATCTGACAACTTGTTACACAGTGTCATGGTTTATTTTTTAATTATTCTTGTGTTTTTTAAAACAAAGTATTTGGGGAGGTATTCATAACGTATTTGTAAGGTGGTGAGACACAATAAGCCACAAAAAGGATTAAGAAAGTTTAATAGATGTAAAATAATAATTACATAGAAAAATTAAAAAAAATTAATTGTTTCAATGTAGACTTGTTAATGTGAAAGGTATTAAAAAAAAAAAACGCAGACAAAGAAAATAATAACAACAAAAACAATTTTAAATTGATTCAGATTTTAAAATATAATGTTATAACATTGCCTTTGTTTAATTAAATCTTGGTTAAATCTGTTCTGTTTTTTGAACCATAAATAGTTGTAAATTTTTAAATGTTTTTTACTTATCTGGGTTTATTTATTTTATATGTTAATTGCTGAAATTGGGGAATAAAAACCTGGGTGAAACTTCCGGAAAGGGGTTGTGAGCTATCAAGATGACGTCATCACATAACGGTACTAAATATCTCAAATTTTTTGAATATATATACCATTAGTGGCGATGGCGCCATCTAGTGGTCGAAAAATGCATTACAAAATGTTCCTAAGATTTTGTAGCATTTTTATTAAAATGTTATATTTTTCCTGTTAGTCCTTAAACTGGAACCAACATCTTACAATATTGTAGGGCATGATATTGTCTTTCATAAACATCTTGTTTCATCTGGATCGGTGCTACCATTTTTGAGATATTGCAATTTAAAGTGAAAATTTAAAAAAAAAAAAAAAAAAAAATCAAACTTTCAAAAAACCTACTATAACTGTGAAATTTTCAAAAACACCCAGTATTATTATTATACCATTAGAAAGGTCTCTTAAAACTCTTTCCAACGGTATATAATAAGTATGGCATATGTTGACAAATAGCCCCACCAGAGAACATAAATGCAAAAATGACGCAATAATTTTATTAAAAAATACATTTTCATACTTTATTTGTCATAAATTTATTTTGCCTTTTTGTTTTCCATTTGAAATATTTATTTTAAAATTTAAGAATGTACTTTATAGTTTGATACAATATTGAGTTGGGTTTTGTTTAGAGGATTTTTGAGGTATTTATATGTATGTAAAGTATAATTAGAAAGGACCTTAGGGTTGGTTATAAAGTCAGAATTATACGCTTTTTCCAGAATATTTATATACTAAGATTTTGAAGATTGACAGAGTTTTGAGTTGGATATAAAATTACGCTTATACTGTTCCAACAACCTGTATAACGTTTTATTTAGCCCTTTCGTTGGTTGGGCGAACAGGTTGTTCGCATTTGAATGCGAAATAAAGCCATATCATTTTCTAAAATTTTACGAAATAAAGCCATATAATAAAATCGATACAAATTCTAATACTAAAATGAAAAGAATGGTATAAGAATTCGGATACCTAATTCATTCAAAAAATTAATAAGTTCCTAATTTTTTAAAAAATAATATTATATTTTCATTACGGGGGCCCCGCTACCTCAATTATTGAAACTAGATTTTGAATCCAACACTATAATGAAAAGAATGGTATGAGAATTCGGCATAGCTATTTCATACAAAAAATAATCAACCCTAATTAATAAATATAAATATTCTGGAAAAGGGGGCAATCCTGGTTTTGAATCCAACTCTAAAACCCCTCCTAATTGAGAATCTTACATATACACATATATAAATATTCTGGAAAAAGCGTAAAACCCTCCTTTTGAAACCAACTCTAAAACTCCTTCCTAACTATTTAAATAAAAAGGTTTGGAAAATTAAATTGCTTCTATTTTCACAAATAAAATTACTTCTGATTTTGTAGCCTAAGGGCCTTTCTAATTATATTTTTACATACATATTTAAATAAAAAAAATTTTAAAACTTTGAGGTTGTCACCTCCAAAATCCCTCAAAACAAATTGTCAGAACCAAACTCAATATTTTATCCAAACCTAAAATGCATTCTTACATTTTTAAATTTGCCAAAAAGGCAAAATAAATTTATGACAAATAAAGTATGAAAATGTATTTTTTAATAAAATTGTTGCGTCATTTTTGCATTTATGTTCTCTGGTGGGGCTATTTGTCAACATATGCCATACTTATTATATACCGTTGGAAAGAGTTTTAAGAGACCTTTCTAATGGTATAATAATAATACAGGGTGTTTTTGAAAATTTCACAGTTATAGTAGTTTTTTTGAAAGTTTGATTTTTTTTTTTTTTTTTTTTAAATTTTCACTTTAAATTGCAATATCTCAAAAATGGTAGCACCGATCCAGATGAAACAAGATGTTTATGAAAGACAATATCATGCCTTACAATATTGTAAGATGTTGGTTCCAGTTTATGGACTAACAGGAAAAATATAACATTTTAATAAAAATGCTACAAAATCTTAGGAACATTTTGTAATGCATTTTTCGACCACTAGATGGCGCCATCGCCACTAATGGTATATATATTCGGAAACTTTGAGATATTTAGTACCGTTATGTGATGACGTCATCTTGATAGCTCACAACCCCTTTGCGGAAGTTTTGCCAAAACCTGTATGTATAATAAGTTTATATTGAAAACTGTACTCGACATATTAAATTCTTTTTAATAGAATTCGTTCTCTGAAGAACTCCCCACTATTTGAGGCAGCACAAACATTTATCAAATTTATAAAGTATTAGTTTCAGTTTATTCAAAATTAATTGTTAAAATTATTAATACCTATACTGTAATAATTTTAACTATATGTTATAAGTTTTATCTATTTCTGTGAGTTATATTAATAAATTTAAATATTTATTAAAAAAATTGTATTTGCTGATATAGCTTTGAAACCCTACAACTGAAATAATAATTGAGGTATATTAACTTGAGTCGAACAAAAAGAAAGTTAGTTTTTAGTTATTAAAGAAATGCATTTTATATCTAGATCACTGTCGGCTTCTTAGGATATTTAACGATGTTCGTCTGTCCGTCCGCTCGTACGATAACTTAAAAAATAATGAAACTATTTAATAAAATTTAAAAAATAGGCTACTAATGAACATAAAAAAGGCGAGTGGTTCGACTAGTTTTTTTTTTTTTTTATTCCTTTTCCACTCCTTTAAGGAGTATAGGGCATTCATCAAGTTTATTTTAAACTTGGCTTCAGTTTCTTTTTAATCATAATATTCACTAAGCCGTTGATTACTCGGCTGTAGCTATTGTATAAGGTTATGTAATATGAATGCACAAATGTTAACTTTGTGCGCCATCTATTATCTTACACAAGAATTATTTATATATTTTTATTAAATCTTATTTACGATATAAACTATTACGATATAATTATATAATTTTACGATATTTTTTTATTAGATATGATCTGACCGGGGTTTGAACCCGAGATCTTCCGCATGAAAGGCGGCGTCTTTACCACTACGCCATTGGTCTTTACCACTACGTCACTAGTAAACGAGCATATTTCCGAAATCATTAAAGATGGAACCTTCAAATTTGGTATGAGCGATTTTTGTCAAGTTTCTCTAATGTCCTTTAGTTTGTAGATGAATATGAGTGGTGGTTCATGGACTTTCCTTAGAGCTTCCAAAACTTAACCAGCGAATTCACAATAATTATAGTATTAACCTTCAAATTAGGTACAAGCATATTCTGTCTTGTTTTCTTTATGTTTCTGAACTTTGAGATGATTTGGGGAATTGTTTCGATTAGCTGAGATACAACCCCACAAATTCGTTATTTTCAAATAAATTTTTCTATACTAAACCAGAGAGGAATCGGTTGCGTAAATTTAAATTAATATATATCTGTTTAAGATAAGTACATGTAAATTTTATTTTAAATATTTGAAATTTATTTTAATCTTTCAAAATTCTAAATAAAAAATAGCAATAAAACCAAAAAGAATCTTCTGTGCTATAAAATAAAAACATATTTGTCAATCTGTTACAAATTTAATTTAAAATTAATGAAATTTTTTAAGAGTCAAAGACAAAAAAATCAAAAAATATTTTAGATACTTCAGAAATTTGCTTTTCATTTATCTAATTTTCATTTTAGAATTTTTAAATAAAATTTATTTTATTTTAATGAAATTTATTCTATAAATTAATTTTTGCATAAGTCTAGCTATAGTAAAATAAGAAACTTTTATTCAAACAGAATTTTTAATATGACTTTAATTTTGATCATTTATAATATCATGAAAACTCAATAAGTTGGTAATAACAAAGAAATATAAGGAAATGTGAGACATAATTCAATTTATATTATTGTCAGATCACTGGGTAAAAAGAACGAATTTGTTGAAAAGATTAGATTGGGCAGACGTCTACTCAAAACTCTGTTTTTTTTAAATGATTTTTTATGCGGCAGACTTTTGTTTTAGGAAACCACCTTTTGCCTATTGTTGATTTCTTAATCGTAAGCGTAAATAGTTTCATTTCTATGAAGTTCTTCAACTAATCTGCATCCTTTCTTCATTACTAATCCTAATTGAGTAATTTAAAGTGGCACAATCCAAGCAACCTCTTAAAATAACTTTAATTTGATTACTTCTCTCATTTTATCTTTATTATAAATATAAAACATAATAACACAGTTACATTTAGTCCATAAAATCCCTTGAGACATTAAATTATGTCCTTAGAATAACAATAGAATTATATGTACGTTTTTTGTCAATTTAAGTTCTTTAATTTAATGACATTTTTATACCCGTATGACTATATAGTCAAAGGGTATAATAAATTTGCCATTACGTTTGTGACGCAGAGAAGGAGGGGGGGTAGATATAGACTCAAGTGTATGGATCGGATCAGAATCGAAAAATAAATCGATTTAGCTATGTATGTCCGTCCGTCCGTCCGCACGATAACTCAAAAACTAAAGGAGCTAGGATCTTGAAATTCGTTTTTTTGAAATAGTTACAGTAAAATTTGGTTGGTATGCTGCAGAGGGTTCGTGTAGCTGCCATACAACTCCCTTTTTTTTAATGATTATTCCACTACACTTAATAAAGCTGTATGTTTGAAATTTTGCCAAAAGTAATTAACTGGATGATATAATGTATATGTTGCGGTCATACGGGTATCCCAGAGTTGACACAGTCTACTCTACTACACTCTTCCTCGTTCTAAATAAAACTTACTATAGATAAAAACTAAAGCGTCTGAGAAAATTTTTAACTGTCTATTCTCCTAAAATGATTTTATTGTTTTTTGTTTTCTTTTTGAATTTTCGAATGATCCCGAAATGCCGCTCCACAATACAAAATTAATAAAGTGATAGAGAGATAGATTAATAAAACAAGGACAAAAATAGAGTCCTTGTTTTGGTTACAATTTTCTAAATTTTAATCAACACGGAAGAAAAAGCTTTGCATGATTAAAATTAATTACAGGAATAAGAATCACTACAAATTTTAACAGTAGCCAATGTAACATGTTCTTTAGTATCTTAAAAGTATCAAAATAAATAAAAAGGAATTAGAAATATACAAGTTTAAGGTATTTTTTAAGGCTTCAGCTAAAGTTTTGTTAAAAAAATGTTTCTGTTAATAATAAAATTTTGCACAGTTTTAGTTTAACTTCAGGCAATTACGTCTTACTAGATTATTATTATATAGCTGTATAAAGCTGCTACTAACAAATGCTTGAAACCACTCACTGACTTTGTATCAAAAAGATGAAGCACTTAGATATGTTAGAGACTTGGGGGAAAAACCATTTTATATAGTTTAGCGTGCAACCATCCTCGCATTAGAACTTTTCGATTTCGGAGAAGCTCTTTTAGAGGTTCATAAGTTGTATGGGGATTTCATTAATTATACCCGAATATCTTATATGGGGTATCATTGAACTTTTGTTCGAAGCAATGGTTCCAGGACGCCCTGCTTGGATGATGACCGTTTATAAGTGCTTAATATAAATGCCATCGATATACAATCATGAGGGGTATCATTGAAAATGTATTGGCCAATTTTACACCTTTTGTCGATTTGTTTGGGTGTTGAGGAAGTTTTTGGCCCTTACTATAAAAATAAGCAATATACTATCATGAAAGGTATCATTAAACGATCTTGGTGAGTTCTACAACTTTTGTTTAGAAGTAATTGTTTAGGTCGATCTGCTTGGGCGCGAAGAGCTCTTATAAGCCGCTTTTGATACAAACGTACGCGATATGAAATCATGTGGAGCATCATTGGCCAGATGCATAACTTTCGTTTGGCTTGTGATGGTTCCGCGTAGCACTGCTTGGGGGTTGGAACATAGGCTCTTACTTTAAGCGTGAGCGATAAAATGATTTTTTAAAATGTCATGGGATTAAATCAAATGTTTGAACGCTTACGTACGCTTTACTAGTTTTCTTAATAATTTTTTAATAAATTTAATTGCTTTAAAAAATTTTATTAGCTTTAACGCTTTAAGTTTCAAGTTAAGTCCATAACTTTAATGTCAAAATGAAATCGAATAAACCAGATATGAATATTTAGACTACTAAATCTAGATAGTAGCACTACACGAGAGTTTTAAAACATTTATGCATATTCATCTTAATATACTTATTGTAATTTGGGTGATGCACAACAAATTTTGATGTAAAATTTACTTAACTGGAAAATTTTCCTAAAATAAACATTGACCCTATTTATAATTATCGTATCAAACTTTGTTTAAAACATTTCTAAAACACGAACAAGATTCAATCTAATTATAGTGAAAAAAATATTGACTTATCTTATATGAAAACGTGTTTGGATTTTTTTTAGACTATACTATGTGAACCATTAATGATAAAGAATTTAAAGTTTATTTTTAATTTTATTAACCTTAAAAATTAAAGGTGCACTTCATACTGCTGCACTGCACTGCGCTGATGTATGACCTTTATTTTATGAAAAATTTATCAGTAGAAAGTTAAGATCAAAAACCTGCGGAATAATAAATTATTAAAGTGTTTCACAAAATTTTGTGTGAACAAATTAATGTATGTATATATGTATGTATAACACAGCATTAAAGTATTTTTTTATTGTCTGATTAAAAATGAATTTCAAAAAAGTTTATATGAGGTTAGATAAAGGTGATTTATATGTAATTTTGAGCATGTACTTAAATAGAATTTTAATGAACACTGTGAAGCAAAGAAATAAAGAAACAAGTAATGAGTTAGAACTTTATTTATTTTATGTTCATTTAAAAAAATTTTGAAAGTTATTTAATTTACAGGTGTTCTATAATAGCAACTTTTTAATTTTTGAATTTTTACAGATCCTAAACTGTGGACAATTAGAGCAGCTGTCGTTTGGTGCTTCCAAATTGAAGATATTAAAATTTAGGGCTTCTTCGTATTTAGAGACAAGGCTACAGTAAAATGCGTGTTTATCCAATATTAGTTTTTTGCGATATCTCTCTATAAATGACATTATTTTGGATTTAATGCATTCTTGTGAATACTATTTTCACATTTTCTTGAGATCTAATGTAAAATTCAGAAATATATCGTGTAATAAGGTCGAGAAATTATTTGAAAACTCTTTGGGATTAATTGATTAAGCTAAACAAGCTTTCTTCTCTTATGTTTTTCGACGTTGTTTTAATTTTACAACTTTGCATAATGTTAGGATGAATTTCTTTATATAAATAATGTACGAAATATTAATTATTGTTTTAAGCTATATTGGAAGTTCCTGATATTTGTACATTTAGGTAGTTACTACAAATCATGAACTTAATTATTTAATTATTATTACATGAATTTAGTTTGTACAAATTCTAGGGCAGAAGCAGGCTTTCCAACCATGTACAAATATTAAAAAGTTTTGTAGGCCAAATTTTGAAATATTTAATTTTCAGTGAAAAATGATCAACATTTTTCTTTTCCTTAACAACTTTCATCGTTAAACTGCAATATCTTCAAAACTTCAGTATCTGAAGCACAAATGAAAATATACCTAACAGATCGCCAAATATAACGGTTTATATAGAAACAAACCAAAATAACAAGGATTCTTTTAAATGTCCTTTTCATTCCAAAAGAGGACGACATTACGACATGTCGGATGTACGACATTGAGAATATATATATTTTTTGAAAGCTAGCAATACCATCTATCTTTGAGATATAGTTATTTGTTACTATGCGAGTACAATAAATACGTTAGAATCCTCGATATTTTGATTTTTACATGCCAAAAGTCTCCAAAGCATAGTTTAAATTAATAAAAAATTAATAAAAAATGTTCTCCACCTTTGAAACTTTGTACTTTTCCGCTTTTGGTTTTTGGTAATTTTTTAAATGGAGCCATATTGTACAATTCTTTACTTATGGCAACGTTTTCTATGTTTTAAATGTCTGATCTTATTAAATAAAAATTAATATCGCTATTAAATAATAACTTTCACCAACTGTTGATCTGTTGAATATTAAAGTTATCAAATTTTGTTTTTTATTACCTTTTGGCTTTTTATCTCCATTTTCTTGAAGATTATTTAAGCCAAATAAATTTTTCTATAAAATATATTTATAATTCCAAGGTTAAATTAAATATTTATTAAATCGTCCTTGCACGGTTTTGCTAATTTTGTTTTTTATTTTTGTTTTAAAAATTTCTTAGAATATTTTTCCCCAGTTATTATGGATCCATCATTGTAATATAAAAGTTTTATACAATTATATAGTATCTATAAAGTTAAAATGTATAATTTTTATATATAATGCAAATTTAAATTTAATTTTAATAAAATTAGTTTAATTTAATTAAAAGTTTTTGTAATAAATTCTAAAAATAGCTGGCTGATTTAATTTAAAATTCATTAAACAAAGTTTATCTTTAACGATAGTTATGTTGTGAATAGCTTTTATAACTTTTAATCTTTTTATATCAATTTCTGTTCTAAATTCGTATGTGTGTATGTTAGTATTGGTGGTATTCAAGATTAGTTTAAAAAAAAACAAACTTTTATTCCCAAATAAACTGTTAAAAAAACTTTTTTATTAGAAAGAGAAGGGAATAGAAGTCAAAAAACTATTAAAGATACATATTTTCTTTACAAATATTTTTGTTTCGTTTTTTTTTTGTTATTAGAAAAGTTTTTAATTTTTTAAATATTTAATATTTAACAATAAGTAATGAAAAGGTAAACACTTAATTCCTAAAATTTTATAAGGATGTCATGGGACATGAAAAATTAGAAAAATTAGTGTAGAAAAATTTTTATATCTGATAATAATCTATATATATAAAAGGGAATGTTTGTGGGTTTGTTTGTTTGTTTGTTTGTTTGTTTGTTTGTTTGTTTGTTTGTATGTAGCGAATAGACTCCTAAACTGCCCAGCCGATTTTCATGAAAATTTGTATATAGGGGTTTTTGGGTACGGAAAGAAATCGTGGCCCAAAAATTTTGCTCTAACGGACCGCCAAGTTGGGGCTGTGGTGCAAGTATTTAAACTTCTTTGTTCTAAAATGAAAACGGTTTGACCGATTGACTTCAAATTTTGTATACGTGATGCTCTTTGAGAATTGAGTAGACACTATTAACAGTTTTGGAATTTGTTAACCCATGTCGGGCCGACGGGTGGTCAAAAAAAATTTTGGGTCCAAACTTTGTCCGATTTTACGAAATTCTGCTTTGGTTTAAAAGAAAGCCCCAAAAAAATTTTTGTTGAGTTCCATTAACCCTTTGCGGCCCAACAGCTTTTTATAGGTTTTTTCAATACTTTACTCTAAATTCGAAACGGTTTGACCGATTGACTTCAAATTTTGTATACGTGATGCTCTTTGAGAATTGAGTAGATACTATTGCCAGTTTTGGAATTTGTTAACCCATGTCGGGCCGACGGGTGGTCAAAAAAAATTTTGGGTCCAAATTTTGTCCGATTTTACGAAATTCTGCTTTGGCTTTAAAGAAAGCCCCAAAAAAAATTTTGTTGAGTTCCATTAACCCATTGCGGCCCAACAGCTTTTTATAGGTTTTTTCAATACTTAACTCTAAATTAGAAACGGTTTGACCGATTTTCTTCAAATTTTGAATACGTGCTCCCCTGTGAGAATTGAGTTGACATTATTAACAGTTTTGGAATTTGTAAACCCATGTCGGGCCGACGAGTGGTCAAAAAAAATTTTGGGTCCAAATTTTGTCCGATTTTACGAAATTCTGCTTTGGCTAAAAAGAAAACCCCAAAAAAAATTTTGTTGAGTTCCATTAACACATTGCCGCCCAACAGCTTTTTATAGGCTTTTTTAATACTTTACTCAAAATTCGAAATGGTTTGGCCAATTGACTTAAAATTTTATAAGTGATGCTCCTTGAGAATTGAGTTGACAGTATTAAAAGTTTTGGAATTTGTTAACCCATGTCGGGCCGACGGGTGGTCAAAAAAAATTTTGGGTCCAAATTTTGTCCGGTTTTATGAAATTCTGCTTTGGCTAAAAAGAAAACCCCAAAACAAATTTTATTGAGTTGCATTAACCCATTGCGGCCCAACAGCTTTTTATAGGTTTTTTCAATACTTAGCTCTAAATTAGAAACGGATTGACCGATTTTCTTCAAATTTTGTATACGTGCTCCCCTGTGAGAATCGAGTTGACACTATTAACAGTTTTGGAATTTGTAAACAGACGTCGGGCCGACGGGTGGTCAAAAAAAATTTTGGGTCCAAATTTTGTCCGGTTTTTCGAAATTCTGCTTTGGCTTAAAAGAAAGCCCTAAAAAAAATGTTGTTGAGTTCCATTAACAACCCATTGCGGCCCAACAGCTTTTTATTAATTTTTTGGTTATTTTACTCTAAATTAGAAACGATTTGACCGGTTGACCTCAAATTTTATATGTGTGAAGCAACTTGAAAATGGAGTTGAGTCTGTTAACAGTTGGTTCTACGTTTGGTCAAAAAAAATTTTTTGGAAGTAAATTACGTCAAATTTTGGAAAATAGTTTGTACTGCTTTGAATTACAGAAAGTTTCAAAAATTACTAGAATAATCCTAGAAAAATCGTTTTAAAAAGATTGCTTTCATACATTTTTAAATTTACGTGTGTAAACCGTGGGTAATTTTTGTGTTAACTTTTTACAGTAACATCAAATTCAATTAAACCTCCATTGAAAGGCGCAGCAACGCGCACCGGGTATTAGCTAGTATGAAATAAAAAAGTAATTAAGACAATGTGCAGTTATGAAAATTTATTTCAGTGGAGGGGAGGTACGAAATTTCTGAAAACCCTCTAAGATAACAGAGAATAAAACTGAGGATTTTCAACGACTGCGTCAAATCAGTACGGATATATGGGAGTGATACCTTGGCTAACCACTAGTAGGCCTGCTAAAAAGTTGTTCTAATGTTCTTAAATAATTTGGAAGATAATCTAGCCTAATAGAACATTAAACAACTAACTCTGGAGTATGTGCGGGGAAGATCCAAATTGAACTATATTGAAATCCAAATAAGGAGGACAAAATACATTTGGATCGGTCATATAACTAGGTCTCCAGAAAACATAATACTTTGGGAAGACGTCGTTTTGCAAAACGAAGGGTAAAAGCATCTAGATAGATCCAGAAATAGTTTGAGAATAACAGTGTTGTACGAGACATTAAAAGTCAACAAATCGTGATTACAGGTGAAGGCAATTGCGGAAAACAGAAATAGGTGAGAAGGCTTAGTGGAGATCCTATGATCCCTGGGGTGGTTTTAATGGAAAACAAATCTTTTTACCGTAAGGATAAGATTTTTATCAACTTTTCTAAAACATCAATGATAAGTCCTACTTATTTATAACAGTTACGTATAACGTGTTTTTGACCACTATTTAGACAATTTAATTAAAACTTCCTGTACTACAATATCAAATTAGATATCTTACTAAAAATATTTATTATTAATCAAATTGTTGTAGTTTAGTTAGATTAATATATAAATCTGAATAAAGTTAAGATTTTAGAATAATTGTATTTGCAGTTATAGCAAATACTAAATTTAAATAAAGGTGTATTCTTGATATTGTAATTTTTGGGAAATCTTAGAATAGGACAACTTTTATCACAAAATACCTATATCTTAAGATATTATGTTGAATAAAGTTTTAAAATTTTCATACTATATTGTATTATAATCTAATGGCTGCTAATTAAGGTTAAAAAGAATTTGTCCTCCAGACATTGCATCCAATTTATTAATATAGAATTAAAATATTTTTAAAAATCTGGTTTGTATTTCAGAATGGCAACCGTCAAATTTAATAAAATTTAAAACGAAATCTACTCCAAAAAGGTTTGATCTAAATTTGCTATTTCTCACCCTCCTTTTTCTTACCAATTTTTAGTTTAATAAAAAAAGGTATTCTAGTATTTCATCCTTAAAAGCATACGTAGAAAATTCAAAAAAATATATCTATCTCTTTTATTCTTTTAATAATTCGTTATTATTTCAAGGTTTTTTATTATGTACAAGGTCAAAATGATTTTGTTTCAGTACAAAAACCGTATCTTTTGTTTTATGTATCATAAATTTATACAAAGTTTATTTGCAAAAATTAAAGCACAAGAATTGTACGTTGCCATTTTGGAAAAAATGTCCTTTTAAATTCATGAAATCAACAACGTGAGTGTTTTAAGATAAATTGATTTTTTTGTTTGAAAACGAAGTGGTTAGCAAAATATTATTCTGAGTTCTAAGGCATTTTTAGTACCACATGTCCTAATAAATTTGGGACTTTTTTTTAGAAGGATCTCATATAGTAAATTTTTTATAGGATTTTATTCAAAAATTCACGTAAGCTTATGGTTTTGGTTGAATTTGGCTCTCTATTTATTGATAAGTTATTTATACAAATTTACCCACATTTATAAAAAAAATTTTTTAATTGATTATGATTCTTCTTTTGCTTATTAGTATTATTTCAAGTGTTTGTAGTGCTTATTAAAAGGATGCAACATTTTAAACATAGATTATATTTTTACAAGTATTGTTGGCACGTGTGGCATGTGTGTTAGAGCTTTGATAAAGAAGAATGGTATTAATTTGGAATTAAATGATAAATGAAATTCATAGAACTTCCGATAATTGTTGCTCTCAATATTTACCCATCATTCACAAATTCTAAGCCCAAATTCATTTTTTTAAACCGTACCTTAAAAACAAAACGGTACAACTGTATTTTAGGTCATTGGTTTTAAAAAAATAAATAAAAAAAAAAAAAAATTAATAAAATTGCATACCTTCAAGGCGCAATCGTTTTTAACTTATCACGGTTTTTCTTAGAATAAAAAAACTAAGAAAAATATGTTACAACTAACAAGCGTATTTGTAACATTTTTTTCATAATTTGATAATCTATTGTATCATTTAATCCCTAGCATTGAAGGTTTCTAATAAGAAGTCATATAAAATAGCACAAAATGCGGAAACTTCATCATATTGTACTTCGAAATAGATAGTTTATTTCTAATTATGTTAATGTTATATCAAATTATCTTATAATTGAAAATAGATTCTAATTTAAATTAAAAAGTAGTTTCCATTCAAAATAAATTTTATTTCAAGGATGTGTTGAAGACCTGATTCTCTTGCAGTATTTTCTATAACAAAAATATAAGAAAAGAGTTACAGATATAAAAATAAATTTTGAGGATTTTAACATAATTTAATGGTCTCTATGGAAACAAATACCATATATAGACAGTAGATAAAAATAGATTCACTACACGATACAATTTTGAATTTCTTTTCTTTGATAAGTTTTGAAAGGTTATGATTCCACATTCCAACATCCAATTACTATCAACATTCCCCAGCTTGAAATTTTTTTTTAAGGAAATAAATTTATTTGGAATTTTGAAAATCTTAAATTTTAATATGGAAGTTTATTAATTAATTATTTTTTAAAAATATTTTAAAACATTTTCATAAATAGAAAAGTACTGCAATTTTGAAAACTTCAAAAAATTAGTTTTAAAATTATTTGGTATACTGGAGGAAAAAAATCTAGGATAGCTGGATTTAAAATCCTTGTTATGCTTTTTCAGGAATATTTATGTACATGCAAGGTTATGAATTTAGAACTCGTATGAAATTGACTTTTTCAATTATCAGTATACTTTCTGTATATTTTCAACTGCTCTGCGGTATTTTCAAAATGGTCACCCTCCTGTTGGCAGCACATACACTGTAGCGGTAGTTTTAGTAGCAGAAGCACATGTCAAACTTATAATTTCTTTTATCAAATTTTAAATAAGTCCAATTACTTAGACTTCAGCATATTATTTTAAAACAAATTTATATTTGGTTAATATATTCATGATAAAAGTAATAATTTGGAATGGATTTGTGAAGATTTTATAATATCTGAGTCAGAGTTAATTTTTTTCCATATGCCATGTATTAGGCATTTTTTGTCATTTCAACTATCTTACACTTATTTAATTTTGTACTCAAATAAGTTTTAAGCCTCACCAAATTTAAAAAATACACAAGCTTTCATCGCAAATTTTGAACTTCCTACAATACAAGTGCGAATGTAATATTTTTTAATTTCAAATAAATAATCAAAATTGTAATTCTTTTATAGAACATAATTAAATGGTTAAATTCACAGATTTCTTTTACAATTTTGTGTAAAAACAAACCCATACAACAATAGAAATTGTTGTACTTAATTTAAATTAAGCTTGCATAAAATATTAGTTAAATAGATGTAGTATATTTGTATTCTACAACTGGAAAATGGTTTGAATAATTCTTAATATTGTGTAGAAACAGTTTTAGTTACAAATTTTGTAATTATGTTAACCTGCATTGTGCTGTGTATTTAAATTGTGGCCAAGTAGAATAGGAAGGAAGTCATATTTTTGTGTAACTTTAAATTATTTGGATTCAGGTATAATTCGTGGGGAGTATTTTCTCGCAAAAAGCCTTCCTGATAAATGTTTGCTCCAAATAATACGATATTAAAAAGCATTCCAATACATAAGAATGATTTAATAATTCTTAAACACTTATTACGTAGCTTTAGTCACTGCTGAATTGACATAATTTCAAATTAATTAAAAAGCTTAGCAGTTTCATTTTTAAACTCTAATTTCACGAAAAAAAAGTTTAATATCCTACCTACTGTCAGAAATTTTTCAGTTG
This sequence comes from Dolichopus griseipennis, assembly GCA_963082915.1. Classification (NCBI taxonomy): domain Eukaryota; kingdom Metazoa; phylum Arthropoda; class Insecta; order Diptera; family Dolichopodidae; genus Dolichopus; species Dolichopus griseipennis. The sequence goes on along the minus strand of OY720443.1, from coordinate 40,975,392 downwards.
TTATGGTAACTTAACAACACTTTCGGTATTATTATACCCCATCGAACATTTAAAGGTTAAATGAAAAATAATATAAACAAATTTTACTCATGCCTGTTGAAGTGATTTTTCATGTAATACGAATAAATGTTATGTTGTGTATATTTAATGTTATATTAACAATATAATATAAATTTTGCAAATGTATTTAAATATATGGTGTATATGTAAATGTTTCATAATTAATACATAAATAAATTTTAGAGTAGAAAATAAGTAATTAGTGTATTTAAATGGTTGTATTTTTTTAATTGCTTAATTTTTGTTCTAACATTCATAAATAAAATGGAAGGACTCTTATTTCTGTACACATGTTTTAACACATATATACGTGTACGGAATATTTAACGGTACTTAGAAACAGAAATTATATAAATTGTAAGTTTTAATACTAACTGTAATTATATAAAATGAACTTGACTTAAGGATTTTTTTTTAATAATTTATGTTGTGACACTGTTATTTTTATAAAATTCAAACTATTTAAGGAAATAAATTTCGCATAAAATAAAAAAATATGAAAAATTTAACGGTATTTTGAACAATTACTGCATTAAATTCGTTATGAAAGTAATTCATGAATTTTTTGTAAAATTGCATTTTTTATATTTTATTAAAAAGTAGTTTTCGGCGTAATTTTTTATTTTGAAATTTTAGGATCAGGGTAACAGTAATTTAAGGCCTAATGTAATCTAATTTTCGTTACCATGGTTACTCTGTATTATATTAGTTTACACAAGTTGTTTTATAGTATTGTAGGTCATAAAACTCATTGCAAAGTAAATGTATCTCTTTGCTAAATGTTATTTTGTAAATTTCTAATGTTTTAAATGACTCTTAATTAAAACTTCACACCTGTTTTAATTAATATTCTAACTAGTACAGTTTGTTTGACTTTTGTTAAATGTACAGAAACAAAATAAATTAAAAACATTTTAATTTTCATAACCAGGTAAAATTTCGATAATTATTTTGATACTTACTTTATACGATCTATTAAATCTATGCCCTCTGGTTCTCAAAGAAATTAATAAAAAAAATTTTCAAACTGAAACATTGAAAACAAAATCAAACAGAGATCCCCACGGAGTATTTTTTTTTGTTCTTATTGTTTATTATTTCCTGAAAAGTAAAACTTTACATATATATATAAAAAAGTATAGGGCTAATGTTAATTTGACTCCCTACAGAGAAAAGCTAAAATTTTTTTATGTTATATATCGTTAATTGTGTTGATATAAGTTACTTTAGGAATATACATGGAATGTGTCTATATGGACATATTATGAAATGTTATTCATCTTTGAATCACAATTTTTTTTTTGTTTCCCAAACTGTGTTACAAGTGTACTTTTAATATTATGGATAGAGTGTATTAGGTGAGATTAGTTGATTCAATACCATCGAAGGGTGCGGATTTAGCCAAAATCACTTCTGTAATACCCATGACTATAATAGTCATAAACTGTCATATAATGTCATATGATCAAATAAACATAATATCATTGTAATGCTCTACCAATTATAAACGACACCAGTCTGGCGGAGAAGAAATAATACCGAACTCTTTGAACTGTATGACGACTTTAATGTAGTTACGAAGTTAAAATCAGGCGAATACATTTGGCTCGGTTAAGTCGAGCGAATATCAACTGATGTTCCAACCAGATCTTAAGAAAGGTGACATCGAGGAAGACTGCATTGGGAAGTTGACAAATCGGCAGACTTATAAAAATTGTAAATCCCTATTTGAAGAAGACATGCGCAAAATCAACAGGAGCGGAAGAGGATATTATATCAGACCCGGAATCTTTATGATTTGTAGTGCCAAACAGACAAACATATAACAGTTTTGGAAATACTTTCATATTGAAGAGGAATTTAAGGAAATAGTTTTATTGTACATCTGTGAAACTTTATATGTATCTGCTGTTAATTCATAAAAACCACATGCTGAATAATTCAATATTATAAAAAAAATATTTTATTTTGAATATGAGTTCATTAAAATAATGATTTCTCAGAAATATCTCTTCTTATTTTAATGTTAACAATCGATTTCTGTTCTTTCAATAAGTTTCTAACTATTTTAATGAGATATTAATTCAATTGTATTCAATTGAATATCCTTGAAATTGAAGTAATGATCCTTGATTTCTAGGTTACTTGTAAAATAGAGATAAAACAATTGCTAATTTGCAAATTTTATTGTTGGTACTTAGTGTGAGGATGTGTTTCCTTTTATTATTAAAAGGAATCCAGAATTCTATTGTTAGTTCTCTTCACATTTGAACTGAATAGAACCAAGGTGAATATGTGTATAATAAGAAATTAAGAATAAGAAAATATAAAAGTTGAAATTGGATAATAGAACATTTGACTTCTGATTAAAAATGACAAGTTAATTTAATCTATCAAATAGTTTAACATGCATTTTATTCAAAACTGAACTTCTTTGAAGTCAGATTAAAAGAGTGGGTTCAAGTGCAAGAATACTAAAAAATGATAACAATTTATTTCAAATTATTTATTGGGAAATATTTCCCAGAGTTTATAGTAGAGTTTGGAAATAATCTGTGCCATGTATTATCAATAATTTGCTTTTATTTAATAATATTTGCTTAAATTATAGGAAACTAAGTAGAATAATTCGACTAAGAATTTATTTTCAGCTCAAGTTTAATACCAAAATTAGCGTCGATTTCAATGTTATAATAAAGCAGTAATCCTCTTGTTTTTTTAGAAATTCGCCTCAAATATGAAACGGACGAATCCAACAACTTTGTTAAACGAGTAAGCTTAGCCCACGACCATATATACATAAGATTTTGAGAGTAATTATCTTCCGACATATCTTCCCAGATCTAAAAGCATATCTTTGAATTTAATAAAGATAGTACTTTAAAATAAATATAAAAATTGTTGTCTCTAAAATTTTAGTTGAATTGGAGTGGTGGTTCAGGTAACGTCCATACACCTTCAACGTTACAGTAGTTAGCAAAATTACGATATTCCCCTTCTCTGGAAGAATTTGGAGATTTGTAGCATTCGTAATTTGACTATTATAAAATTTTAGTTATTAGTAATTTAAAATTATAATTTTTTTACTTTGAATTTATAATATAAGGTCAATTTCAAATGTTTTAGAAAATTTGAAAGCTGCTTAAAATTTTAAAGTTACTGTAGCATTGGAAAGTACTCTAATAATTTAGCATTTTGAGATCAATCAACACCAGATTTCACTATTCTCATGTGAATGCAAGTATTGAACACCTCGTTCTCAGTTATAACTTTTTTTTAACTCACTCAACTTTTTTGTAATCTTAAATTTGTAATATTCAATAAAACACAATAAAATTATTTCACTTTAGATATTTACAATTTTTATTAAATTAACAAAAGATGTTATCATTTACATCGACTCCAACAAACTGACCTCTCCTCTTTTTTTTTCCTTTTTATTCATTAATTCTATTCACAATAATCATAATTAAACTGGTATAATTATTATATTGTTACAATATTGCCATATGACATAAAATATCTTACATTTAGTTGATTATTTATCACTTCATTACAATCTGACAAAACTTCGACAGTAAATAATATACTTTTGCAGAATTATAGTCAATGATGCAGTACTTCTTTAGTATTATAGAATATAATGACAGAGAGGTTAAGCTCTTGTTGCATTTCAGTCTAGTTATATAAAAACTTGAATGCAATAGATTCAAATTTTATATATATTTGCAATTATAATAATAAATTTTTTTTTTAATTTTCAGAAACTTTTCCTTGTTTATTAATTCAATAAAGTTTTATTTTACATATAATATTATGTATATAATTTAGTTTTAAATATATTTTTAAATTATTTATTCATACCTAAAATACATTTTGAAATAAATTTATTCAAAACCAAAAAAAGTTTTTAAATAAAAAACTGCATTAAAATGCATAAAATAAAAATTTAAGAACCCAAGGCAAAAATAATAAAAATCAATTTTTTTTTAAAAATTATTGTGATATTAATGTACGAAACTGATAAGTTATTTAAAATCTTACATATATTTCTATTTTTAAATTTTTGTATTTTATCAAATTTATTTTTAAAGAATTTAAATAATTCCCAATTCTAATTTAATTCAAAAGAATATTGTAAGAATAATATAGAAAATTTTTAATTAAAAATATATAATATAAAATTACTTTATATAAGTATTTTTTAATAAATTAAATATTTTTAAAATATTTGTTTTTTATTTTTAAATTATTTTAAATTTAAATCAAGATTATATTTAGAATAAGAATGTTAATAGTTTTAAAGTTATATAAAATAAAGTTGTAACTTTAATATAATTTTCTAAATTAAATTTTCGAAAAAAAAATTTGATAAATTTGATTAATATGAAAGTGTTTGTATTTAATTAGTTTTATATTAATAATAAGATTTTTCTTTTCTACTAGATCCATAATATTTACACAGTTGACTTCTCAGTCTTTTGTTTGAATCATAAAGCATTTCATCAGTTATTATTTGGTTATTTTCGGGCCCGCTTTACATTTTAGCTAAGCTGGCTAACGATATAGTTAAGTTGCAAACATTGACAACGTCAGTCAACTTAGTTGATTCAGCTCAAGTAAGGAAAAACATAGTAAGCTTAGCTTAGATGAAGCGGATAGCCTTATATTTAAACCCGTTAGTTCACATAGTTTAGCTCATGCAGCTTATCTAGCTTAGCTTAAGTGTACAATGCACCAACGTTATAGTTTACACGACGTCAGGTGGCGCAAATAACATGGTAACTCAAAATTTTTAAAAATTGTTAAATACAAAATCTGAAATCCCCTGGGTTTATATTATCTCATACAATTAGAATAAAAATTATTTATAATAGTATAAATAATAAAATATACATATGTACATGTAAATGTGTAAACTTATAAAAAATTTTATTCCCACTATGAGATTCTCAAATGATTTTTATTTTCAATAAATTTTATTATTACAGTCAAATACAAATAAAATAATAAAAATCATCCAACAGTTATTTTATTACTAAAATTAATCCTACATAGCATGTGTTATCCATACAACATGGTTTTATAATGAAGTCTGTTAAACTGATGATGTAAAATAACAAAACAACAACAAACTAAAAAAAAATTAATTTGAAATTTTTCGATAATACAATAATCCAATCGATAAACCCATTGATTTTAAAAACAGCTTACTTTGTATTGTCCTATGATTTCTGAGTGTTTAAATTCTCAAAATATTTTTATTCAAAAACTGTCATTCATTCGAAATACAGTAATTTTATGCGACATTAATTTGACAATTTAAATAAATTCCAAAAAAGAGCACCAACTTAGACAGAATTTGGTAAAATATATGCTAAAGTAGATATTTACTAAAAATACCAAATAAAACTTAAAGAATTTTTAAAAATTTAGAGTGCAATTTTGAGAATATTTTATTGTATATACTGGTACAAGGTGGGTTGAATGACAAATATAAATATGAAATGGATTGTAATTAAATTATATTGATTGTATATACTGCATTAGGTTTGGTTTTATTGAACATCGTAATTCTTTATGTATATATTGATTTGGTTATAACGACTGACTCTGTATAAACATAGAAGATTTTATATACTTTCTATGTATTTGTAAAATAACATTAAATATTAAATAGATATCAAAAATTTGAATTGAACACATGTTAATAATAAATATTTCATGATTTCTTTTAAATTTTTATAATCTAAAAATATGTGCACTAATAAAGTAACTTATTTATTTAAAATTTCCCGAAAATCTTTTGTGATTTTTAAAACTGAAATGAACTAATTCATAGACATTTAAATTAATTTACATTCAACAAAACTTTTTTTTTATTTTATATTTTTTGTTTTTTTTTTTTTATAAAAATTAAATAAAATATTCTGCTTACGATAATTTATGACATTTTATTTTCTAAAATAAAACGCATCCAACAAAACATTAATATTTTATTTTTTTATAATTGAACACATCCAACATTTAATTGAATGCGTTTGTTACACCTCATTCTAGACAAATATATTAATAATAATAATAATAATAATTATTTCGGAAATATCAAAAAAAAATTGTAAATGTTATTTTATTAAATGAAACATCCTTTATAATATCATATACTCTAAATGGATAATTCACTTAACATTTTATATCCGATCGGTGACATACTGGAAAGGGCGTGAAAATTACAAAATTGTAGCTCTTTTAGTTTTTGAGTTATCGTGCTGACACACGAACGAACGGACAGATACATTATAGCTATATTGATTTATTTTTCGATGCTGATCCGATAGGTACCCTTGACACTATATCTGGCTCGTCTAGCTCGATGCATTACAAACGAAGGAGTAACACATGCTGTCTACAGATTAAATTACACTATAGGGTTATATTGCAATGTTTTGAGTGGAATCCACAAGGCAGACGACAAGAGGGTATAGACCAAGGAAAATATGGAGAAGTCCTGTTTTAAAAGAAGCGGAAGCGCAACGCAAAACGTGGTTACAGCTAAAAGGAATTGCTATGGATCGTGAAAGGTGGAGAGGATTTGTTGACGCCCTATGCGCCAACGGGGGTTTTAGGATCCATATTTATTCTAGGATCCATATTTATATTTTCGTGTTATTAGAATTGATATTAATGCCAGATGCAATTTAAACATGAGATAGTACTAGGCTTTTTTTTTTTGTAGAAACCTGTTAATTTTTAATAGATGCAATCCTATTTTTCTTTATATTCAAATATTTTATATTCTATATCTGTGAGTTATATTATTCAATTTATTAAATTATTTGTTTATATTGTTATATTAATATAATTTTTATTAAAGATATATAATTATTAATTATTGATTAAGCCATTAATTTGAAATCAAGGGCGAATGGAAGCACCGTCGAATCAAATTTTTTTTCACTTTTACTGGGATTCGATTCCGGGCCTTTCGCATGAAAGGTTGCCGCTCTAACCACTGTGCTACCCAGCCGTTAGAAAAATATAATTTATATTGTAATATAAAATAAAACTTTGATTACTCCGACTAACAAGAATAAACCGGAAATAAAACGAGGAAGATTATAGTTGCCCTTGTCAACTTTTAGATACCCGTGCATACCCACTATGGTGTATAAAATAAACCGTAATTTACTTCTCTTATACATTTAACTCATTACCCCATAATTTTGACGTAAAAAAAAAAAAAAAAATTAACAAAAAAAAAAAAAAAGTCACAAAACAAAAAACAAAATTTTCATTTATTGTCCCATAACTTTAGCTTAAAAAAAAAAAAAAAAAATTAACAAAAAAAAAAAAAAAAATCACAAAAAAAAAAAAAAAAGTTTTCATTCATTGTCCCATAACTTAAGCTTAAAAAAAAAAAAAAAAAATAAAAAAAAAAAAAAACAAAGAAAAAAAAAACAAAAAAAAAAAATTGGCCCACCCTAAAAGTCCGATGGTCCGAGTGATGTCCAACTTTGCCAAGTAACTTGCCCTATTAATTTACCTGCCCAATTTTAATTTTAACCTTGTAGCTTTATTAGATTCACAGTTATTGAATCGAAAACTTTGTATGGCAGCCCTCCGAAAATGGGGCCCTAACATTTTGAAACTTCATATAAGTGCTCGATTCATTATATAACTAACCGTGTGTAGTTTTAAGCCTCGTAGTATAATTAGTTTTGAAGAAATTCATATTGGTGCAAAGAAGTTGTATGGCAGCCCCCCATAAATGGGGCCCTAACATTTTGAAACTTCATATAAGTGCTCGATTCATTATATAACTAACCGTGTGTAATTTTCATCCGCGTAGTATAATTAGTTTTGAAGAAATTCATATTGGTGCAAGGAAGTTGTATGGCAGCCCCCCGAAAATGGGGCCCTAACATTTTGAAACTTCATATAAGTGCCGGAGTCAATATAAAACTAACCGTGTGTAATTTTCATCCCCGTAGTATAAATAGTTTTGAAGAAATTCATATTGGTGCAAAAAAGTTGTATGGCAGCTCCCCGAAGCCTTGGTCCGATTTTAACCAAAAACAATAGGGAACCTAGAAATTGTCTAAAAATGACTTTGTGTGAATTTTAAGACTCTAGCCCTTTTAGTTTTTGAGTTATCGTGATGACACACGGACGGACGGACGGACGGACGGATGGACGGACAGACACACATAGCTAGATCGACTAATTTTTCGATTCTGAGCCGATACGTACCCTTGACACTATATCTAGCTCGTCTAGATCGATGCGTTACAAACGGAGGAGCAAATCTAATATACCCGATGTTCATATATATATGCACGGGTATAAAAAGTAATTTTTGGAGTAGATATTTTCTTTCAACTTCTCCGAAGAAAAAAGAAGTGATTTAAAAATTACTAATAACTTGAGTTATAGATAGGTTCTTACTAATTAATATAAAAATTGGTGTAGTAGTAACGCATTGCATTCCTTAATTAACTTTCAGTTTTAATTATACCTTTCTTGAATTAAATTCCTAAAATTATGTAAATAACAGTATCCTATAGCTTCCACTTATCATAATAATATACGCACATACACAAAGAATTGCATATAATTTTTTTTTATTTATATATAAGTAGCCTCCAGAAAAACAAAATTTTTTTCTCTCATTTCCTGCTGCTTTTTTTTGTCTTTTGATGTAAATTTAATTTTCGAGTTCTCATTTTTATATTTTTACCTTGAAATATAAATCATTTTTCATTTAAAGGTAAATAAAAACTGTTACGTTTCCCAGGAAAATTAAAGCTAAGGAGGAATGGAGGCGGAATGCCAATATCAGAAATATTTGTTTTGATTTTTTGAAAATTGAAAATATAAGTGTTCTTGATTTTAAACGTTTAAAGTATAACACTGTTTTGTAAATAACTTACGGATTCAGATAAGCGTGTAAATTTTTACATCTACTTTAAAAAATTACTTTAAAATTTAAGAAAATTTACATAAATTTTAAATCTAAAAAATATAAACATTGAGAACAATTTTAAAAATAGATTATCAAGGAAATTTTCAAGGTAATATTCATTAAAACTTTCTTTTAAACTTAAAAAAAAAATTTATAGTCTTAAATTTTTTTTTTGAATTTTATGATATGATTTTACTTTTGTAATGTCATTTTTAATTAAAGGTGAAAACCCAATGAAAGCTTTGCTTGCTTCGTATGCTTATTTTTGCAGAAGCAGAAAAGTTAGCAAAGCTACTATGACCCAATGATAACTTTTAGACAAATTTCATAAGTCAATTTTTTTATGGTTGTTTACAAGTAGGTACTATTAAATGATAAAAATAAAAATAAAATATTTCGTTATATTCGAATAAAATAATGTATTTTATTGCAAACGTCAAAGCGTTAGAAGCACGCAAAGCATTTAAAGCGTTTATTGGGCTTTCGCCTTAATTGTATTATGAAAATTTTGACTAGATCTTATTTCTAAAATTTAAATCTAGATTTAATCAAAGGCTTTTTTCACATTGCGACCTGTGTAGTTACGATGAGATACAAACATTCGATTCATTAAAAGATAATATGTATTAACATAGTTAACGATGCTTGCTCAAATTTTTCTAATTAGTAGTTGTACAACAGGCATTCGAACTAATTTTTCCAAAGCAAACTCAAGTTTTTGCCAAAACATGGTAACTCAAAGGCTGTTCAACAAACTGGAAAGGCTTGTCAATTCAATTATTACAAAATTAATAAGACGAAAGTCTATTCAATTTGAAGTGTTTATATAAAATTATTACCAAATTCTAACTTATCATCTTATTTGATTTCAAGTACTCGTAAAGTAACGTTTAATCTATTCATATAAAAGATTTAAATCAATTTTAAAGTTTCTTTAGTACCTATAAAAAATTTAAATTGGTTTCTATGATTAATTTTAAATACTTTGTACGTAATTTGAAAACAAATTTAAAATATCAAAAATAAAAGCGATCATGAACATCTGTTAGACTAAAGTAAAAATGACGTTACAGTCAATAATCAAAAATAAATGAACATTTAACTCAAGAAAAAGTAGGTACTTTTACAAAGTGCTGTCTACAACAATTCTGTGGTATTGTATTTGTATTTGTTCTTGCAAATTTATTTGATATTCAATTCAATTGAATTTACAAAAAATAAACTAGATAACGTACCAACAATGTACCGCGAGATTTTAAGCAGAGGTAATTTAAAAAAACTGGGAAATTAACAAATAAGATTAACCCATCTGCCCTGTCGGCATCACCAAAAAATAATTAGTATTGACTATTGGTTTTTAAGTAATCTTGGATAAATAAATATTAAAGCTCAGGATTTTATAAATATGGATTTTTTAAATTGAAGTGAAAACTTGTAATATTTAATTTTTTACCGGAAAATCTTGAAAGTGTTTAATTTTTGTTTTTTTTTTTTTTATAAAAAATTAGCGAATCACTGTCACCATTAGATTTTATTGAAAATTTGATGATACTTTAAAATTCTGTTTCATCTTTGATATAAAAAAAAGTTTTAAAAACTTTTCTTTACTTCACAACTGAGTTTTCGTTCAGAAATTTATTTACTTTTTTTTTTTTTTGGGAGAAAATTGATAAATTGAAAATTTATTCCAATCAAAAGGAAATGGAATTTGAGTGAAAAGGAAAAACACGTATTCAATTTTCCTTTCCATTATCTTTAATTTTTATAAATTTTCTACATTCTTTACTTTTTGTATTTCTTCAAAAAAATGAATCAAATTTAAATATTTTTTTTGGAAAATCAAAAGTTGTATAGGAAAAAATAAATTTATAAAAAAAAGATTTTGGAAAAATATAATGGAAGTTAAATAAAAAAGTTTTTTAAAAAAAGTTCTCCAAGAAAAACATTAAAAATTGTATCTTATAAATATTGGAAAACACTTTTCCTTGAAAAGATTTTTGTAATGCAGGAGTTTTTCGACGTGTTAATTTAACGAAGTTTTTAATTTTTTTGAAAAAGAACTTTGGTATCTCCGGGACATTTTTAAATCCATACGAATGTGCACACTCATACGATTCTAATGCTTAAGAGATAGGAAAAGATGAAGAAAAGAAGGCAGGGATCGTATCAGAATCGAAAGGTGTACCAATCTTTTGCCAATTCATAATCAAATTATAATTCGGTTTATCTAGACGTGGGTTTCGTTAGCTGAGGTTTGGAAAGAACAGGAAGTTTAAATAGTAGCCATTCAACTTTGTTTTTTATTCTCAGGGTTTCATTAGCAGAGGTTTGAAAAGCACAGGAGGTTTAAATAGTAGCCATTCAACTTTCTTTTTTATTTATATTTAGTATGGAGGGTCTAATTAAATTCGACATCTGAAAATTTGTTCAAGAGAAGTTAAGTTGAGTTTTATGACAACCACTTCTAGTGAATTTGGTTCTAGGATTATCTTAGATGTTTGAAATTTGCTATAAAATTTGTTTGGTCTTGTATTTTAAAAACCAGTAAATCAAGGGTTTTTAAAAAATCTCATATTCAAAATTAAATATAAATGTTCCATAACAGATGTTAGGTGAAAGGGTGCATTAAGCTAAAGTTCTTAATAATTTTTTAAAATTACCCTTCATGATTATAAAGAAACTGTTTACACAATATTTTAAAATATGATATTACAGCCCTCTTTTCTGTGCATATTTGATTTTCTTTTAAAAAAATTTCGACAAGGAGTAAAGTTCAAGGTGTAAAAATTTACAAATTTTCAATTTCTGAATCCTTAAAGCTTCTAAACGAAGCTATTGTTAATTCCAAATGGTGTAAAACTTTTATAAGTATACGGACGGAAGGGCAGAGTAGAAATATATCTACAAATTCTTTCAAAACCTGCTAAAAATTATCTTGAATCTTTAAAAATATTCCACGGTATTCCAGAGTTGCCACAGACTACTTTATTCTTAGGTTCGAAGGTTTACATTAATTAGTAGCTGATAAACTTGAGAACAAGTTTCAAAAAGTTTAAATAATTTAATTTTTAAAAAAACTAAACTGAAACTATACGTATACTAAGTACTTTTAATTTAAAATGTTTGGGATTAATTGGATTAAGTAATTTCAATTCTGTCTTTGATCTTCAATCCTGCACAAATAAATCAAATTAATTATATTAACAACTTATATTAAAAAAATGTTATTATGCAATTGCATTTTAATTTGAATACTGATATTGATTTGATTTAAACTCATTTTCTCAGTTTTACACTAAAGACTATAAGTAAAATTTTACATTTGAATATTAAGGTAGGATGCAAAAACCTTTTCAATACTGATTTATCTAGAATATCAATTTATTGCATATTTCATATTAACTTGTCGTTTGATGCATTAAATTTTTCTTATTAAACTAAATGAAAATTGATATAACTTTGAAAAGTAGTTGAAAAGTAAAAAAATATATATGGAAAATTTTTACATAGTTTTCTCTATTTAGTTTAGAACTGTTTTAAGAATTTTGCTAGGAAATTTCAATCAAAAATTTCCAGGAAATTTGATTGTAGAATCCTTTATGTGCTATTTCACACTAATATACAAGGAAAATTGATATATTATTACTTTAGTATTTTTTTATGCTTTGTCCTTGTTCTTGTCTTAAAATTTGTGAAAAAGAATGAAAATTTATACAAGGTTTTTCTTTTGTAAATTTTAAACTAAAATCATGTTAATTTTTTTGAGAATATGAAGCAATAAAAATTTTAGAATCACTATAGGTGTAGGTTTTTCAAGAATATAAAACTGTAGAACCCAGGTTAATTTTTAAAACCACTTCAACTTTTTTTTTAAACCATTTATCATTTTAAAATTTATTACTAATTTACTTTGTTAAAGTTTATAATTGTTTCAACATTTAAAACTAGTTATAAGTTTGTTGAACTGGAATTTTAAAGTTCTTATAGATATTTTAAGAAACTGTAGGTAACCTTCAGTAAAAATTACTTATTACTTGAATATAATATGAGTTATTTTTAAGAATGAATTGAATTTAACTGAATTCACTGTGTCCACTCTGGGATACCCGCAAGGATGTAAAGTAATCCTTGAAAAAAATTAACTTAACTTATTTTGGTATAGTTTAAGATGCGCAACTAATCTTGTTTTATGCATATAAAACAAAGAAGTTGCATGGAAGTTATTCGAACTTCTCGATAAACCAAATTTTGGGGATATTATGGCCGCAAAACGAAAGTACCGACCAATTTTTAGATAGTTACATAATTATAGAATCTTCGTTACATAGAAAAAAGAAAGAAATGTTAAAGAAACTATTCGAACCGCATACACTAGACAAACTAATATTTAAAAATCCTACCTTTATTAAGTAAAAGGTTATCGGAACCCTGACAGAAAGAAGTACACACAGAGTTACATCACCTTTTTTTCAATTAATCAACTTTAGTTTATAACTACCATACCATTACACCTACATTCGTATAAGTTTATATTTTTAAAATTATTTTAAAATTTACTTTAAATATGTATCCCTAAAAATATGCAAACTATTCAAACTTTAAAAACTTTTGGCTGAAATTCATCGAATATCTTTTTTCAATAAAAACTTTAAAAGTTTTTTAAAGTTAAAAAAAATAAATAAATAATATAAATTACAAGAACTCTTTGGCTCTATTTATTTGGAAAACCTTGAGTTTTCATTTTAACGTGTTCTTCACTTTATTTTTTTTTGATAATTGTAGCTATGGCAACATTAACAGAGTACGAGAAGCAAAACAAAAGCAATTGGATATAATAAAAAAGTGTAAAATAAAGGAATTTTGAATTTTAAGGAACCCTAATGTATACTATGTTTGGGTAATAATATTTATAGGTACATTGAAGTTATGGATGGGGTAAAAGAGATGAAAGGACGAATCAATTTTAATGATTAGAATATGAGTTGTACTGATTTTCTACAATACTATTACTATGTAGTAGGCAATGTAAGTGTATAGCTAATATATATGACATTTTTACCATGAAATAAATGAATGGAGGTACAAAATTAAAATAATTTTTTTATTTTTGTTGAAATAATTGTTGGGTTTTCAATTTTTGTTACTTCATAAATATATTTTGTTCGAATCCTAAGATACTTTCATAATTTTTTTTTAAAACTTTGTTGAATTCGTTGATCTTAAAAAATAAAATATTATCTTATGGTCATATCAACCTCTTTTAGGTTAAGGATTAGTTTGAGGCATTATAAGAGACTTAACTTCATTATTTTTTCTAATATGGGTTCTTTCATAAACAAAATCTGTTATTCTGACTTTTTAACCCATATATGTATTTTGTAAAAAACTCATAATTTGAAATAATTAATTTCTTAGAACCCAAAGTTAGAATAAATTTGAAAAACGTATTTTATTAAATTAAAAGACATTTCTCAAGAAAGAATAAAATATCTTTAAGGTACTAATGTAATTTTCAAATAGATTAACTAATCTCTCCGAAGAATTTATTTTATTAATTTATTTTTAAAATTAATTTAATGCATAAAAGTTTTTTATTAATATGGACGTATTTATTTTCAAAAAAAAAGTTAAACTTTTAATTATTGTAAAAAACTCTGCAACATAATATCACCAAATTTTAATTTTTTTTTGAAACTTTTTAACGTATTTTAAATGTATCTTATGAATATTATTGGTAATAAATATTTAATGCATTAAAAAAAAAGCACAATTTATATAAATTTACAAAAAGATGTAAAAATTTAATTATAAAACAAAATAAAATCTGTAAAACAATTCAAAATCTTAACTAATCCCTTTTTTTTCTTTTTATAAGTTAAAAATATGAGATTCTATTTGAACTTTATTTAAATAATATGTTTGTTTTAAAACATAGGAGTAAATTTTCTCTACCATTACTGGAAACAATAATTTTTTTTTAAATTCCTATATTTATATGTTTATAAAATAGAAGTAAGTGATTTCAAATCCCCTTTCTGTTGAATTTTCTTTAATACAATTTTTTTGTAAACAAATTCTCATAAACGAAGTGTAATCTTAAGTTCTTATCTTCAGACATATGAAACTTTCTATAAATATTTTTTGCAAATTTGATTTAAGCCTAAAATCTCAACATTTAAAAAGTAAAAAGACTCATAAAAATTAATTGGTAAAGATAAGAAACCCTTTTTTATGCAAAAACGCAATAAAGCAAGAAACTAAAATTTAAAGAAAAACACTGATGGTAGATTTATTGTTATAGGTTACATGAAATAAAACCTAAAAGAGTTAAAAACTTTTTTCAAAATTTCCAACGAATAATTTAAATTGGTGTGCACAATTTCTGGTTCATCATTTGTGTTCATCATTTTGACGTCTTAATTCAATTAAAGGAGATTAGGAAAATAATGTAATTAGCCAATAAAAACTATAAACACTTTATTAATAGGAACTCTAGTAAGCACTAAACAAAAGAACAATAAGAACTGCAATATCTATCACTTAAAAAAAAAAATTTTAACAACTTTAGAAGCCTCCATTTTTTGAAAATCAGAAATCTAGTCGATAAGATTGAAGACGGGTATTCACTTATTTTGTAATAGTTCGAACGCCTCAAAAAATTACTCTGTAGACTAAATATTGAAAACACTGTAGTCACATTTCAAAAATTTTTATTAATAAAAAAAAAAAAAAATTAAATATAAAACATTTTGGTTTTAATGAAGAAGTTAACAAAAAAAAAATTAAAAAATTGATCTCTATTTTATTGGACTTTTTTTTCATGTATCCTAATTATGTCTGAAAACTGTTTATTGCAAAGTGATAGTGACTTATAAAGGTTCTTTTCTGTACCATTATATATATTTATGTAAATTGTTTCAATCTTTGCACATTAGGTTCCGATTAAATATTAAATTCAACAAAGTCTCAAACCAATCAACGAAAAAAAATTTTAATCGAAATGCTATTTTTAGACTATAAATTACCGTTACCCTCATAATTTTGAATTATGACCTAATGTTGTAAATAATTTTTAAAAGCCAAGTATAATTTAAATTAGTATAAATATTTATAAATTAAGTGTTATCGAATATAATTAATATTCAAAAAATATTTTTAAATCTTAAAGTTTTACAAAAACAATAAATGAAATATAAATTTCTTTTATTTGCGAATGCATTCAGACATTATTACATGCCAACAACAGTATTTTATTTTTTTGAATTAAAAAAAACTTTCAAAAAAGAAGTTCAAATTGGTGTGTTTGGTTTAACCAACACTATTGAACTCCTCAGTGGGTAATACTAGTATTGGACTACTCAGACAATATTGTATACATATGTATACATGTATGTATATATATATTATGTATATAATCAGTAATGTATACCAGTATATTTTGTTTTCAATCAAAACACATATCAAAGTGTGAAACAAATATTTGCACTTGAAGTTTAAAATTCAATTAATTCAATTAACCATGTTTTTCCAAAAATTACATATGGCGCGTGTAAATTATTTTCCAATCAAATTAAAATTTTACAGTGATTTAATTCAATTACATTTAAACAAAAAAAAAAGTGTTTACAATGTTAAAATTCACTACATATTCCTTTCGCAAGAATAGTTGACAGTTTAGACGACCGAATTTAAATAATAATATGTACACGGTTTAACTGTAAATGTAACGGTTATACTGCATAATTAAATTAAGTGCCAAAAAACACTAAATTTTTATAACAGTAATCCAATATTTTCACTTTTTTAAACTCCCTTATCCTGTAGTTTTCGAACCAGATTGCAATCTATATTTTGTTTATCTCATCATATACGTATAGCTAATTGTCTTTAAAATTAATATACTCTTAAAAGTCCTTATAATTTTAAATGTTTGTTTATTATTTTATATTAATTTTCATTATTTCTTTCTCATTTCATTTGAAATTAAACTAAATTTTTTTGTCTCATTCTAATTTATTATGACAATTGTTACATATTAATTTTATAGCTATAATCTTCAGGCTTACAGCTATTTATCTTTCATTTCGTGAAAATAATGTTATATTGTACTGCTTTTACATGTTTTTACTCCCTCTTCCTTAGTTTTTTGTATTCTGTTATTTTTTAGCACATTTTCAAAATATTTTGAAAAAAATGTACTTATTTAGTTTACCTCAGTGTGTTCGTCTGTGTGTTAACAAATCTTCTACACCATTTGAAATAAATAAATAATATTTTAAGTCCCGGTATGTATTAGAAACGCTCATTACGTTGTCACAGCACAATCGTTAAAGTCCAATATTTAAGATG
The DNA here is from genome assembly GCA_963082915.1 of Dolichopus griseipennis. Taxonomy (NCBI): domain Eukaryota; kingdom Metazoa; phylum Arthropoda; class Insecta; order Diptera; family Dolichopodidae; genus Dolichopus; species Dolichopus griseipennis. The sequence goes on along the minus strand of OY720443.1, from coordinate 40,958,021 downwards.
CTATAACAAGAGTTCTACAAAGTATATTTTCAATCAAACAACAAATATAGGATTGCCATGCGGTACTTTCATTTGACGTTATGCAAAACTCAATTTTGGAAAACATTTTGACCTCTCATATCTTGCGGACGGCTTGATGAAATATTGTGTAGTCTTGGAAATGTTCTTGTTTAAAAATTCTTGGTTTTTTTCACCACTTCTTTTTTACGTTAACATTTTTTAAATTGAAATTTTATTTTGCATTTGTTTATTTAAAAAATTAGTTTTTTTGTATTTTGTCTTCATCATATTTTTTAATTAAATTTTTTTGAATTAAAAAGAAAATTTGTTACGTTTAGTTTTTGTTGTAAAATTAATTATTTTTTTTTCTTGCGTTTTTATTACGCGTTCAATTGCGTTGAATTGCGTTTGCTTCTTTTCTTGGACAAAGTAAATTAAAAATGACAGCATACTATGGACATGTTTGTTTTAAATGTTTTTTGTTTTGTTTTTAGCACATTTTCAAAAAATTTTGTAAAAATGTGCCTATATAGCTTCACTCTGTCCGTCCGTCTGTCCGTCCGTATGTTTACAAAAACTTTTACATCGTTTGAAATAGAGAAAAGAAGTTTTAACCACTAGTAGGTATTACAAAAAAAATAATTTCGTAGAAGAATTTTTTTCTGTACCCCCCCCCGTTACGGAGCTGCAGCCCCACAAAGTTGGAAAAAGCCCTATATTCAAATTGTTATGACAAGAGTTCTATTAGGTGTATTTTCAATTTGAAAACGGCAAAAGATAGCTGGTTTTATAAAATTTATAATTTTTTTAAAGACAAATGTTTAGGGTTGCCACACAGTACTAAAATTTACCATTATGCAAAACTCAATTTTTGCAAAATTTTTGGCTAGACATATTTTCTAGTAGAGTAGTTAGATCCTCAGAAATAAGTAAAAGTCGGTTAACAAATTTCTTTTATCACGTCCCCTGGTTTGCAGCTATAGGGGCCCGAAAATTGAAATTTTGCAATTTTTAAACATCTGCAACTTGAATACCTGTTCAAATTTTTTTTTTGTGATTTACAAAACTGAAAGCTCTTTAATTATATTTCAACATGTGTCAAAGGTTTTTCTTAATTTTGAAGAGTGACGAAGCTGCAGCCCCTGCAAATTCCAAAAAAGCCCTATATTTAAATTGGTATAATAAGAGTTCTGTTAGCTATATTTTCAATCTAAAAAAAGGAGAAGAGAGCTGCTTTCTTAGGCTTTACAAAAATACATCACTAAAATGTACAGGGTTGTCATACGGTACTAAAATTTATCATTATGCAAAACTCAATTTTTGCAAAATTTTTGGCCCCACATATCTTCTAAACGGTTCTAGCTGGGGTCTTGAAATTGGGAGAAGTTAGAACTTCAGAAATTAGTAGGAGTCGGTTAACAAAATTTTTTTGTCACGTCCCCTGTTGAGCAGCTATAAGAGCTCGAAAATTGAAATTTTGCTATTTTTAAACACCTGTAACTTGAATACCTGTTCAAATTTTTTTTTGTTAATATACAAAATATTAAGGTCCAACATTATACTTTAACATATGTTAAAAGATTTTCTTAAATTTAAAAGCCGTTCTTTAAATTGAAGAAAGTGTCTGTCAGTTTTATCCATTTTTGCTTATATGTATAGGAAAATTCTAAATAAAATTGCAAATTTTGGTAGATTCTACAATTTAATTCCTTAAACCTAAAAAAGGTGGGGGAAGGGGAGTAGTGAGGATTAGATCCTTGAGAAATTGAGCAACCTTCCCCACAGAGGGGCTATTGAACTTAAAAATTAAAAAATTACGGTTTTTATAAGTAAGTAGTAACTTGGTCACCAACGTATTATTTCCTGAATTAAACGTTAACATTGAAGCTTCAACATTATATTCCGATAAAATACTCAGTATGAAACACTATATTATTTTGAAAATGTGCTTTTTTAAAAACCCTTGTTTTTTTTCATCACTTGTTTATATGTTGTTTTTTATTTTTTCAATTAAAAATAACTAAATTTTATGAAATTAATTAAAATATATTATTTATTTAGAAGTACAACAAACTTATCTGTAGGCTTAGATGTTGTGCAATTGATTGTTTTAGCTGAAACAATGAAATTATTTATCCTATACCTAAATAAAATTACAGGGCTATTAAGATATTCATTCTTATCCAATAAATGTTTTATTATATTCTTAATCACTCAGTTCAATTTTAACTTATCTTCAGTATACATACTATTTTATAAAAAAAAACATAAAATGTGTTCCTTTCAAACAAAAGTTGTTCCATGTTGTTGGAAACGTGTAAGTCCGAAAATTTTTTTTGAAATGAAATTCGGTACGAATGTTTTCTTCGTCAATAGTAAGGTTCGTAGATAGGCCAAATTTGATCACGGAATCAGGAGGCTAAAGAAGAATAGACTAACATGTCAATGTGGATGAGGGGCACCCCCAAATTGTTTTAAGGAAAGCAGCACATCCAGAGATAAAAGCCATAAGATAAAAAATCCTGTCATCAGGTACGCATTTTAAAACTATCATATATAATAGACAATTCTGTTATTACTATTGAAAATTCACATATTTAACCAGGGATGTAAAAAGCTCAAATTTCAAATCAATTTAAAGCTCAGCTCAAATTTGAGCTAACTTATATTTTAATTCAAAATTTTGGGTTAAGTCGGACTTGAACTAGCTCAACATTTGGTTTAGTTCAAGTTTGAGTCAGACCAAATGTATATAGCTTGTCTATTTTTCAAGCTTCGACTATTACAACTTTTAATTTAGCTCAAGTTTAGGTTAGGCTCAACTTATCATACACTTATGTTTATTTCTCAAGCTTCAGCTGGTTCAACTTTTGATTTAGCTCAAATTAAAGTCAGTTCAAGGTGAGCTTATGTGTATAGCCTAAACTATGTGCAAACTTAAATTCAGTTTATTTTTGAGTTCGCTCCGTTGCTCGACCTACATCATTCATGCATGGAGAGGAAGAAGTTTCAATGAAAAATTCAATGTAAAACTGAAGTTAATTTAAAATTTTCGAAGTAAAAAAAAAATTTTTTAATAAGAAATAATTAAAAGAAAATTAAAAATAATATTATTTTATTTGTTGTTTTAATGAAAATATTTTTATTAGATTTTTGTTTATTTATAAAAAAAAAAAATTTATTCCACCTTTGGAAAAAAAAAACGAATTAATTTTTATAAACAAACATTTTTTCTTGAAATTTTATCTAATGAAAAACTTTTTTATCAAACAAAAATATAAAATGAAATTAAAAGTTTATGAAATAATTTTTATTTCTAAATAAGCTTATGAACTTATGCGAACTAAGTGTAAATTTTACACATTCCTAAAAAATTGCTTTTCCAAAAATATACTTAAGACCTTGAAACAAATAAGTGGAGAACTTTTTATTAATGTCTGTATAATAAATACAAAATTGTATATTTAAATTGTAATAAAAGATTAAACTTTTGTGCCCCCGGAACTTGTAAATAAAAAATTTTAATAATGGCAGCTTATTTAAAAAAAAAAATATTACGCAGTTATCAAATTAAAGTTTAATAATTTTATTTCAAAATAATGTTGTGTGTGATCTATTTTCCTAACAGAAACTTATTCATAGAATGGAAATTTCCATAACTTAATGCATTCACCGAATTTTTAAGATGACGAACTTTTTAATACCTATTATTAATGTAAAACGAAATTTTTTTAGACGAGCTTGTACTGAGTCTCAACTTATGAATATTTCATAAGTATTGCACGATACCTATGTTTTTTTTCATCCGGGTCAATATCAAAGTTTGAAAAAAACGGTGTGGGTTACTCACATAAAATAGATTTTTCAATTTTAAAGGTTGACTACTTGGGTTTTAAAAATTGAAATATTAAATGTTAAATGTGAAGTGTCAAATGTGAAATCAACGTTTCATATTTGTTTCTGATGGAAGGTTTTGTTTTTTAACAAAGTAAAATTTTTATTTCATTTTCAAATAATTATATTTTACTAGGAAAACTCTAGTGCAATTGGACAAAGAGTCATTGTTAAGTGGCTTAGTTTATTTTTTTTTAAAAACATTAATTTTGCAATTTATTATCCTTTTCCTCACCACCTAGCGGTAAGACAAAAGATACGTTTTTTTTTTAAAGAGGTTGCCTAAGTAAGTCTATTCTCTTATGTTATTTTAAAAGTCTAATTGATGAATATAAAAATGTTACAAAAGAACTTCCTTATAAACTAAATTTTCAGTCACTGATTTCTCCAAGGTTTGTTTGGGTTTGGCAAAGCCAGGTTCTTAAATAATAATAAATTAAAAAAAAATTTCATAATTAAATTTTATTTCATAAATTTAAAAAATATTATGTATAATAATAAATTGTGATCATCAGTATCCAATCCAGTATTCAATACTAATATGTAAATAATATCATTGAAACTATGAAGAAATAAATATTTAATAAATTTTTTTAAAGTTTTTATAAATCCTTACAAAATCATTTTCATTCGAATATGTCTTTAGAACAAACTGTGTTGCAAGAATCATTCCCAAAATTAACCGACTAATTTTTCTAGAAAATAAAAAATGATCCAAGAATTTTTAGATAATATGATTTTGACAAATGACAAGTTGCAAATATGAACAAACGAGGAAGATTATAGTTGCCCTTGTCAACTTTTAGATACCCGTGCTTACCCACTAACCGTTATTTATTTTCCATATGCTATTATAAATATAATAAATGCTATTATAAAAAAAAATATGAAAAAGTAAAATAGGGAGTTAAAAAAAAATTTAGCTTATTATCCCATAATTTTTGCTTAAAAAAAATTAAAAAAAAAAAAAAAATTAAATTTTTAATTCATTATACCATAATTTTTGCTTAAAAACAAAAAAAAAAAAAAAAACCATAAAAAAAAAATAGCCCACCCCAAAAGTATGTCCGAGCGATGTCCAACTTTTCCAACTAACTTGCCCTATTACTTTACCTGTCCAGTTTTAATTTTAACCTCGTAGCTTCATTAGATTCACAGTTATCGAATTGACAATTTTGTAGGGCAGCTGCCCGAAAATGGGGTCGTAACATTTTGAAACTCCATATTAGTGCTCGATTCATTATATAACTAACAGTGTGTAATTTTCATCCTCGTAGTATACTCAGTTTCCAAGAATTCATATTGGTGCAAAGAAGTTGTATGGCAACCCCCGGAAATGAAGCCGTAAAATTTTGAAACTTCATATAAGTGCTTGATTCATTATAAAACTAACCGTGTGTAATTTTCGTCTTTCTAGTACAATTACTTTTGAAGAAATTTATATTGGTTTAAATAAGTTGTGTGGCAGCTCCCCGAAACCTTGGTCTGGTCTTAACCAAAAAGAATAGGGAACCTTAAAAATGTCCAAAAAATGTTTTGTGTGAATTTCAAAACTCTAGCTCTAATTTTTCAATTCTATCTCTTTTAATTAATTTTTAATTCACGAATATATTAAACCTAAGCAAAGTAAGCATCTTATAATCATATCGATAAAATGATTCATTCAAAATATTACACATATACATATTATAAGAATATACATATATAAATTATTTATGAAGCCATTTACTTAAAAAAAATCTTTGTCTTCTTTTTTGCTTATCTTAAATAAACTACGCATCATTTAAATCATATGAAATTCTAACTCGAAATCTTTATCTACTTTTTGTAACAAAAACAAAAAACAAAAAAAACAAAAAAACAAAATTCATATAATTTTAAGATGCAAGCAAAATTTAAAATTTTTGTATGAAAATGTTGGAGTTGAAAAAGTTAGTTGTTCGAGAGCTACCCGAAGTTTTGGTCCGATCTTAACCAAAAAAAATAGGGAACCTAGAAATTGATTGAAAAATATTTTGTGAAAATTTCAAAACTGTAGCTCTTTTAGTTTTTGAGTTATCGTGCTGACACACAGACGGACGGACGGACGGACAGACACACATAGCTAGATCGACTAATTTTTCGATTCTGAGCCGATACGTACCCTTGAAACTATATCTAGCTCGTCATCGAACAAACGGAGGAGCAAATCTAATATACCCGATGTCATATATGTATGCACGGGTATAAAAATGCATAAACTAAAGATTTCCAAAAAAAAAAAACAAAAATTTATATTGTAACATAATTGAAGCACAATATATTGTCAAAATTATTTCAATTTTTTGATAAAAATTTTTTTTCAATTTGTCAATGTCATATTTTGTATATACATATATATTATATATATGTATATGTATATATATATATATATATCTTTTAACATACACAGATTTTTTTTATAATATTTTTTTTTATAACATGGGTACGTAAAAAGTCACTAAAAAACATTTTTTGATATGTTACAAATGGAAATAGTGCCTACTTTTATGCCTTCAAATATATTGTTTTTATACCCGTGCATATATATATGACATCGGGTATATTAGATTTGCTCCTCCGTTTGTAACGCATCGATCTAGACGAGCTAGATATAGTGTCAAGGGTACGTATCGGCTCAGAATCGAAAAATTAGTCGATCTAGCTATGTGTGTCTGTCCGTCCGTCCGTCCGTCCGTCCGTCCGTCTGTGTGTCAGCACGATAACTCAAAAACTAAAAGAGCTACAGTTTTGAAATTTTCACAAAATCTTTTTCAATCAATTTCTAGGTTCCCTATTTTTTTTGGTTAAGATCGGACCAAAACTTCGGGTAGCTCTCGAACAGCTAACTTTTTTAACTCCAATATTTTCATACAAAAATTTGAAATATAGCTATGCACCTTGTAACATGAAATTATGTATATGAGTTTTGTTTGTTTTTGTTTTTTGTATTTTTTTTTGTACGATTACGAGTTAGAATTTCATATAATTTAAATGATGCGTAGTTTATTTAAGATAAGCAAAAAAGAAGACAAAGATTTTTTTTAAGTAAATGGCTTCATAAATAATTTATATATGTATGTATATTCATATAATATGTATATGTGTAATATTTTGAATGAATCATTTTATCAATATGATTATATGATGCTTACTTTGCTTAGGTTTAATATATTCGTGAATTAAAAATTAATTAAAAGAGATAGAATTGAAAAATTAGAGCTAGAGTTTTGAAATTCACACAAAACATTTTTTGGACATTTTTAAGGTTCCCTATTCTTTTTCCTATTCCCTATTCCTAGACCAAGGTTTCGGGGAGCTGTCACACAACTTATTTAAACCAATATAAATTTCTTCAAAAGTAATTATACTAGAAAGACGAAAATTACACACGGTTAGTTTTATAATGAATCAAGCACTTATATGAAGTTTCAAAATTTTACGGCTTCATTTGCGGGGGGCTGCCATACAACTTCTTTGCACCAATATGAATTTCTTGGAAACTGAGTATACTACGAGGATGAAAATTACACACTGTTAGTTATATAATGAATCGAGCACTAATATGGAGTTTCAAAATGTTGCGACCCCATTTTCGGGCAGCTGCCATACAAAGTTGTCAATTCGATAACTGTGAATCTAATGAAGCTACGAGGTTAAAATTAAAACTGGGCAGGTAAAGTAATAGGGCAAGTTAGTTGGCAAAGTTGGACATCGCTCGGGCCAACTTTTGGGGTGGGCTATTTTTTTTTTATGGTTATTTTTTTTTTTATAGTTTTTTTTTTTTGTTTTTAAGCAAAAATTATGGTATAATGAATTAAAAATTTAATTTTTTTTTTTTTTATTTAATTTTTTTTAAGCAAAAATTATGGGATAATAAGCTAAATTTTTTTAACTATTTTACTTTCTTATATTTTTTTTGTAATATTTATAATAGCATGTGGAAAATAAATAACGGTTAGTGGGTAAGCACGGGTATCTAAAAGTTGACAAGGGCAACTATAATCTTCCTCGTTTCTATATTTATTAAATTAAAATTATATTTTACATAATTATATTAAAGTTTTCACATACAGAAATTTTCAAAATTATATTATGTAGATAATTGGTAATAGTATTATTACATATTATTAAAACTGTCAAAAAAATAACCTCCAATATCAATGTCAAACTTTTTGACAATATATTACAGAAAAAATTGTTTTGTTTTTTTAATTATTTTGATTATTATACGATTTTATACACACATATACAACATATTCTTAATATAGGCTATTTAAATATTTACAGTTTATTTTCAGAATTTCTTTCTCATATTAAAAATTCAAAAATAAATTTCAACAGGATATTTTTAATCATAACTTTATGTATACTATATATCCTTTTTGATTATACCGTTATTATGAGATGCCTAAAAATAGTTTTTCTTTAAATAATTTTTTTATAATATCTATTTATATAGCGGCTCAACATTTATGTAATATGAAGGAGTTATTTTTAGAATTTAAAGTAAAATCAACGTTACTTTTTTACTTTAAGAACTTAATTTGCTTTCTAATTTAGTGTAGAAGTAAATCTTTTAAGAAAACTTATCGGAAATATTAACTGATAGTAACGGAAATTAAAACATCACATTCAACGTTCTCAACATTAACTGTATAAAGCAGAGATGTCAAAATTCAAATATTTTATTGTGTAAAGCAAAGACCTAATGCTATACTTATAATTAAATACCCCCTTAGATAAGTGGCACTTGTTAGACTTGAGGGAGAAGATTTGAAAATTTGACAGAAGAAGTCTTGTTATTTTCTTTAATCCATATTGAAAGTTTAGCTTTATTTCAAAATCAGAAGTCTCGATATTCATAGACCGTTGCAAAAAGAGTGTTGATTAAATTTCTTATATTGAAACTATTTGTAAATTTCATAAACGTATTGGGTTTTTAATTTTTGATATTTTGTTAAAATTGAAATTGGCCCGCAGGAGTTTTGGTTTGATATGCCTGCTAAACATTAATTTCATATTCATGTTGGAAGAAAATTTCAATTTATTTTTGTAATAAAAAACATATGAGTTGTTTCTTTTCAAATATAAAAATAATTTCCTCTGACAAATTGTCGGACAAGTTAAAAATGACAGGACTACACTTCTTGAAACTTAAACTTTCCGCTCACGAACATAAAAGGAACCGTATTTTACTACTTTGTATACAAAAACAGAAGGTACCAAAACAATTATTGTAAGGGTCGTTAAAAATATTGTAGGTCACGTTAAAGGATTTTTTTGTGTAATCGATAATTTAAAGTACAATTACTTTCAAAAAGTCTTTCGTATGGTATTTTTTCTTTAAAAAGTACTAAAGTAATTGGCAAATATTCCTTTGTACAGCACGTAGAGAATTTTTTTAAAAATTTAAAATTTTCGATCTTCATAAAATTTGGTTTTACATTAATCAAAATCCAATAAGAAAATAAGGTCTGCTGAGAAAATTTCATGATAAATGATTGTTAGGATTAACAAATTATATTTTGAACATAAATCATTTAATTTTTTTATTTCGTCAAACTATTAAGCACGAATACTGGGTATTGCTATTATTCTAAATTTAATATATTAGATATAGACTTTCATATTTTAGTATCACAGATGTCACACAACGTTATTTCCATAAAATTTTTTTTAAACATTCAAAAATTTAACAAAACTTACTTAATTGTGGTACAAGTTTAAATTATCAATTACATCACATTTTAGAATATTAAGCAATACAGTTATAATAGTGTAAGCAGATGAATAATAGAAGAGTTTCAAGAAATTGTGATATTTGCGAAAAAATGGATGATGCTGTTATATAATAGATATATTCCCTACAACTTTGGGGCAATCTGAATTAACAATTAATGATATAGTCTTAACTTAATGCATTTTGTTATAAAAGTAATGAAAGTAATAACAGTCTTAACAGTATTAACAAATAACAAATGATTACACATCTAATTTAACGTCAGGTTTCCTTCAAAATCCAAAAGCCACAAAATCGAAACAGTTTTTTTTCAGAAATTCATAAAATCCAAAAAATCTATTCATCCAATCCAAAATTTAACTAAGGCAGTTGGCGACAGTTGTTGCTTTCATTCAAACTGTTTATTTTAAATTTTTTTATAACCCACTGCAGTAGACCATCCAAATTTTGCAGAAATTTTGACCATAAACCTAAACTTTAGGTATAGGAAAATGCTCATATAAAAGAAGATGTTGTATGGCAACTAATCGAACCCGTTGATTGCATAAAAACGAATTTGTGAAAATTTCAAAATCCTAGCTCCATTATTTTTTGAGCTATCGTGTGGACGGACATACATAGGTAGATCGAATATTACTTTTCGATTCTAATTCGATCCATACTTTTTGGTTAATATCTACCCTCTCCTTCTCTGCGTCACAAATGTAATGGTAAATTCAGTATACCCTTTGTAATTACAGTCATGCGGATATAAAACATATTTTATGATTTTCCGTTTCCGGAACAAAAATGTTCCAATTAGAGATATTTCAATTCAATTCATTTCAGTTTCTTATTGAAAAGAATTCTGAAGCAATTCATGAATCATGACATTATTAAATTATGATTTGGTATTTCAATCAGGTAACACTTAAATGCTATAAACGCACATACTAAAAAACTGTTAATTTATGTGCAATAAACTGTTATTTTTTGTATTAATTTGAATCAAAGCTATAACCGACTTCTTAAATACGTTTAAATGTGTTTGGGTTTTGGGGATGTTATCCTCCACTATTTTGAATGTCTTTATGTATAAAAATAAATATGAGACGCTATATTCTATGAGATTATAGAATAATTTAAGTGGGGTTAACGATGGTTCTTATAGTTAGTTTTTTTTTTAGAAATTTTATTATAAGTTTTTAAATTTTCTCACTGCATTTATTTAATAAAATTTACAACACACGTGGCAGTAAATTTTATGGACGATTAATTCAATAAATTATTAAAATTTATTATATTTTGATATTATCTTTTTTTTTTAGATATATTTTATATTCATCACATGTCTTAGAAACTATTGTCTTTTAACACTTACATTCACATCAGTTTTAAAGCAATGTCCTGATGCTTCAATAAATTTCAAAAAATTGTCACTTATTTTTACGATTTTTTTTTGTTAGTAGCCATTATCAATTTTGTTTTAGTTTACCGTTAAAATATTTCTTCACATGTTTGTCTTTATCAGTTGTAATAAACTTTTAAAATAAAAAAAAACAAATTGAAAAGAGACTAAAAAGTCTAGACATTAAACTATTAAAAATTGAAAATGTCCAAAATAAACCATTGTATCGGGGTTGTTGAAAGCGTTGGAGAGTACATTAATCTTTTATTTTGACTTATTGCAGTTTTGGGATTTTAAGGAACATTTTTGATTGAAAAAAAATTTATTAAAATTTATTCCCTGCGCTCGTTACGTTGAATATAAGTGTGAAATTTTTAAGGTTATTATCATTTTAAAGTTTAAAATTAAATTAGAAAATTTTTGTAAATCTAATAGGTTAATATTATTATTTAGGGTAAATAGAAATTATATTTTAAGTTAATAGAATTTAAAACTATTGATGTGAAGTAAAAGAGTTAGAAATTGATTCAATTGATTTTTTAAGTCATTGAAGAATGTAGCTGTCAAGTTTTTATTTTTGTATATCTTGTTCTTGAGGTTCTCTAATATTTTCGTTCTAGCCCAACAGTCTTAGATAGTAGACAAAAATTATGAAAATAAGACTTTGTCGATAGAATAGAATAATTTTTTATGATTAAATTTTTTTTCTTTTCATTCCTTCCCCACTCCTTTAAGGAGTATAGGGCATTCAGCAAGTAATTAGGGCATTTACTAGGCTTAACTTTCCTTAAATATTTGATTCAATAAGCTGCTGATTACTCGGCTGTAGGTATTGTATAAGATTGCTAATTCACAAACATTAGTTTTATGCGCCATCTATTATCCAGCACAAAAGTTTTTTATATATTTATATTAAATCTTATCTTATAATACGATATTAACTATTACTATATTAGATATATGTATAGATGGATATAATTTGACTGCGGTTTGAACCCGACACTTTTCACATGAAATGCAGCGTCCTTACCACTATGCGACTGGTCAGATTTTAAGATTAAATATCTAGGTAAAAAGTAGTTAGGTATATAAGAAAATAACATACATTAGTTATATAATATATGACTTTGGGTGAAAAATAACAAATTTACCTCGAACTCGAATCCTGATTTTTTCCGCTTGACTTAACGATGGTTCTTATAGTTAGTTTTTGTTTTAGAAATTTTATTTTTGACTTAGTTAGTGTATGTGCATTAAAACTTTAAAATTATTTTTTGGAATGAACATTTTTCTTAGAATTGGGAAAAGATTTTTCCAAGGTACAAATTCCCAAATCGTATTTTTAAATTATTTCAATCTTGCTCAGCCTATCTAATTTACCAACTACAATACTGTGCCATTTGTTCTACTGAGTGAATTTACTAAGTGTGAAAAAAATTATTTTTTCACTTGTTTGAGAAAATAAAAGAAATAAACTAACCTTACATATAAATTTTTACTTAATTGGTTTCAATATGGTATCAATGAATACAATGTATTGGTTTCTTTATTCGTTGTATCTTCAGTGTATCTTCAGGTGTTTTTTTTTCCAGTAGAAGAAATCTAATATTAAATTTACCATTTTTGGCCTTATATGATTAAAAGCATCTAGACTTTGTTCTGATTTTAGAAAATTGGAATGAGGGTAACATTAAAATTTTGTGTAACTCTGAAATCCAATGACGTAGTAAAATCCTTGATTTCATTATTTAACATTTTTTTTGGAAAAGAAATGTCTGCCGAAATTTAGACTTGAATTAAATTACAAATTAATTTTTAAAGTTTGTTTCTTGAATATTCAAACTTGAAAACGCGTACTTCTCTTATATCAAATACGAATTAATCACTTATTTATGTATTGGATCGGTTAATTCAAAAATTGACTTGAATTTTACTGATGGCCACACCAAATATATGGCCACATCAGCAAATATTTTAATCGTCTTTATATGAAATTGGTCGTAAACTATGTTAAAAATGCTTAACACTACTTTTCCTCTTTAAAAATAAAAAAAGTAAAGTCTTGCTGTGGAACTGTAGACCAAAAGTCAAATTTATTGAATTAAAATCGTTCATTCTTCCAAAATGCAAAATTTTTTTTGGGTTCATAAAATTTTATAAAATTTTGCATACTTTTAGGAGATCACATTTTCTTTCTTTAAATTTTTTTGGACTCCTGCCACAAGTCAAACGATTTTAAGGATACTTAAATTTTAATTTTAGGGATTGATAAGTAAATGAATTTATCGATTATTATTTTTCCTACTATATCAAAATTATTTACCGAAAATTCAATAGATTCCTTAAATTTCAATTTAACAAATGAAAAGAAGTTTTCTGTTAAAACTTTCAGACGTTATTTTTTTAATATTTAAAATTGATTCAAAAAATTGAATTAAAAGGTACTTCTTACTTCAAGATATCATATTTCTGTAAACATAATGTTGTATGATTTTGGAAATTAACAAAAATATATTCCGGAGGCTTTAATTATATTTGGTTTTTTTGTCTTCAACTAGAATGCCTATTTGTAAATAGATTATATTGATTATTGACCAGATTGATAAGATTTATTTCATCATAAATGTAATATAAATCCAAATAAAAGTTGTTTTTTCGTACCAACATAATCTGCCTATCGAAATTGTTATTTATATGAAGACATAGTATATTGAGAAATTTGAGATTTTCTACAAAATCCAAATTAAATACAAGAGATAATTTGTTAAAATGGGGTTTTACAGTTATGTAAAATAATTTGAATAAGAAATTAAGAAAATAATCAAAATATATTTTACAAAGTTTAATAAAAATATGCATGCATAAAATGCAGGTCGAATTTAAATGTCAGATTTTCGAACTAAAAGTCTAGGTTTTGTTTAAGAAAGCTCGACTTAGGTTCAAGTTCAGTGTTTTGTATTTAACATATGATTGTTTTAAATTTAGTTTTAGTTTCTTAAATGAATTATTAAGAAGTGAATAATCCACTATTGAACACTTGACTCTTGTAATAAAGTTTAAAAATTTTATAAAATTGAAAAGTAGCTCTTGCTTGGATTGAGTATGGAGCATTTTGTTAGCTGGTTGATTATTATATGCTTAGCTACTTATACTAGAAAGTTGGATTTGATAAATGAAATTAATCAAAAAAATAATCAGGATTTAAACCTAAAATAGCTAAGGTTTCCTCAAAAAATTGTTATAGAACCTCCGGGTAAAAAAACTGCATATGTTTTCGAATATCTGTATATTTAAGCGAAAGTCAAGAAGGTTTATACGAAAATTTTTATTTGTATTTTAAGTTTTTACAAAAGCTTAAAAGCTTTTGAAATTATTAAAATTTTTAATCGTATATATTCAGGTATCAAAGTAAAAAACCATTTTGTTGGAAAAATCGAATAGTTGGTGATAATGGGTTAATGAACGTTATAAAAATTATTATATCTGTCATACTGAAGTATTTCCTCTTTTTCTGACTTATACTACTTATGCTTCCAAATTAATTTTTTTGACGTCTGCAAATTTTTTAGTTGTCACTGTTATCAACTCAATGTTTATTTTGTTTTTACATATTCTATGTTACATTAATATACTGTCTGTGTCTCTAGTTACATGCCAACATGTTTTACTTTGCTAATGACATTTTATGTCTAGATGGTTGTTTTAATTATGATAATAATCAATAGTGTGGGATCGAAGTTTCATTTTGCGGCTTTATTGTATGAATTAGTTAAAAAACTTGATACTTATGGTATATAAAATTTTAAAGTCTGAATACAGCAATATTGGTACAACAATTTATTTCAATTAGGTACGTGTTGCATGTTTGAGTATTCCATACAATTAATTGGTGTATAAATTTGTTCCATATAATTAAATGAAGAAAATGCGCTCACACTTAACTTTTATTAATTATTGAATTTTAAAATTAACAAAATAGGAACATAATAATAACACAAAAATGTTAGTAAACTCAAATATTTAGAAATACTTGAAAGAAAATTAGATCATCAGATTCTATATAAACCAAAACGAAACAAAAGGTTAATTCAGCCAAAAGAAATTGCATTGTAATCTACTTTTTTTATAATGTATGGTACCTATTACTTTTAGGTACCGTAAAGTTCTGAATACAGTACCCCCCCGAATAAAGTACCCCGGGTACACTAATTGGAACATTTTTCCAATTACAGTACCCCGGGTACACTAATTGTATTTGTTTTTTCGCAAATAAATTTCGAACTTTATAATTATAATTATATACTTTGGAATTATGTTTTGACTGTTTTAATAAAAATTATAAATTTTTATTAAAATTTTTTTATTAAAGTAATAATAAAAATTATAAATCCTAGATAAATAACTCATTTACCTACCTTATCTATTTTATCTATACTACCTTACCTTATTACAATTTTGTATCAAATAAATCTCATTATTTTATAAATAAAGTCATTAATTTTACCAAAACAAATTAGGTAGGTAGTTATTTGTTTCACTGTTGTTCTATGTATCTCCGCTGCGGGAAAATTGGTACGCACTCTTATTATACTAAAAGGATTAAAAAAAATTCCAAAAGTTAATTTGCCAAAAGACATCGATCTTTGTGTTTGGGTGGTTCGATGACCACAGATTTAATGTTTCGTTAGATGAAAATGTGTTTCCATAAAGAGAACAGTTTTTTTGGTATTGAAAAGTTACTTTTAATAATGGATTCTTATGGTTGCCATTTAATGGATGAAGTGACAAAAGAACTAAAGAAGAAGAATAAGTAATAGTTTAAAAAATTATTTAAAAAATTTAATCAAACTATATCTTAATAAATGTATCTAGTTTTTCTATTATTAATTAATTAATGTATATTTGCAGATTTTTTTTATTATTAATAAGCTATGTATATATATTTTTTTTATTTTGAATAAGTAATATAGTTATTTTGTTTTGTGAATTATACTAATTGCTTTAACTTTATTTTCCATAATACATTCCCTATCATACATAATTTTTTGTTGTTCCGAATAGTGTACCCGGGTATAGAAAACTAATTAGTGTACCCGGGTATACTATTTGGATTTATTATTTTTTCAGAATATTGCCATTTTCCAATTAGAGTACCCGGGTATTGTATTCAGAACTTTACGGAAATATTGAGAAACTCCAAAGAGGAAAAATAAAATCTCAGCTCGGAATTAGAAATGCAGCAAAGTCTTTCATAGAAATTTTCGATCTTTTGTAATATGGTAAAAAATATAGAAATAAAACCAAGATGGATTGTACAAGATTTTCTTCTTGCAAAATGTGGTTTGTATTCTAAAGGCTCATTATTTTGTATTGGAGACCCCCTTCTCCTGAACTGAACTCATTTTTTTCAGCCTTTTTTTTGGACTGCTAAATTATCCTGTAAAATTCGATCCAAATCGGGAACAAAAAAATTTTTGGAAGCCCACACGGCCGAAATGGGTTAACATATTTCAACCAACTTTATGCAGCTAATTCTGTTAGCTAAGAGGAACATTTGTGCAAAACTTAAAATTAATCGGTCAAACCGTTTATGTTGAAAATTTAAACTCATTCTGATCGTTAGAACTCAAGATTTCTCGAAAAGTCTGATGTATTTATATGGGAGTCTCCTGATCCCGTTTTTCGATTTATCACATCTACGAACTTTTGACGAAAAAAGATGTTAGGACGGAACAAATGCCATTTTTTTTCCTCTGACGAAGTTATAACCTTTTCTTCAATAGTATATACACTGCAGAAAATCTAAAAGGATACTTTATTTATACTAAATCGAACTAAAAAGAAATCTTTTCGAAAATAGTTAATTTGGTATTTCAACTACACAATCTTCACCAAAGCTACAGATTGGAAGACAATATTATTTGATTCAATGGAGCAGTTCAATTTGGAAATAAAATCCCACGCAGCGTTAAATTCCATTATAAATAAATTGGTGGAAAACTGCATATAAACTTGGTAATAAAGAGCTATATATATAGCATGAGGCCTCGCAGTAAGGCCTGTGAGTTTTTTTTTTTTTTTTTTTTCTTTATTAATTCAAATATTTTAAATACATACTTATAATTATGAATTATAATTAAGTTTACAAGCCGTAGCCGTAGCTATGTGGCTTTATGATTTATTTTTAAAAATAAGTGTCTATTTTAAATTTATTTATTAGCATTTATGTTTATATATTTATTATTAAAAACAATTATAATTATAATTAAAAATATCGTAAAGATTAACATCGTGTTAGCAATTAACTTACGTTTAATAAAAAGCATAATAATATTATTATTTCAAAAGTATATTATAAAAAAAAAACAAAAAATCAAAATTTCAACTATTAGTAAAGATGAATTTCTTTACTTCTCTTTTAAATTTTCCTACACTATCTACATTTTTCAACTCGTTTGGCAATTCATTATACAATTTCAAACAGTTATACAAACAATTATTTTTTTGATGATTCGTTCTGAAGAGACTAAGATAAAAATTCGATTTATTTCTTGTGTTATGTGAATGAACATCAACACTTCTATGTAATATGAAATTATGCTTAATGTGATTGTTCACAATTTTGAACGCTGTTATATATAACTCGTATTTGCGGATTGACGAAAAGCTAAAATACTTATCATTGTATAGTAAATTAGTTGGGTACCTAACTGGATAATTATGTATAATTTTAATTACTTTTTTATGAATTATGACTAATTTATTTAGCGAAGATTGTTGAGCATTGCTCCAGATTGGGTTTAAGTAAGTAATATTTGATAGTATGTAGGAGGAATAAATAATATATAACGTATCGTAGTTGAAATATTTACGCATTCGCCTCAAAATAAAAACAAAGGGTATAATCTTCTTTATTATATTGTCTATATGGTTGCACCATTTTAATTTGTTATCTATTATGAAACCTAAATAATTAAAATGTTGAACGGTTTCAATAATTTCATTGTTGAAACTAAAGTTAATATTTGAAAATTGTTTGTTTTCAAATAACATTATTTTACTTTTTTTTATATTTAGTAACAGACGATGTTTCCTTAACCATTCTTCAACTAATTTAAAATCATGTTTAATATTATTTCTCAATTCATCCTCATGTTTTGAGCAATATTTTAAAACCGCGTCGTCTGCATAAAGCTGTATATGACACTTTAAGTTCAAAAAACATAAGTCATTAATATAGATTTTAAATAGATCTGGGCCGAGAATTGATCCCTGTGGAACTCCTTTTTTAGTAGGTTTTGGTTGACTTAAGCTATTGTTTATTTGCACTTTTTGTTGTCTGTTGAATAAATAGGATTTGAAAAAAGCTATTTCGTTTGGGTTGAAATTCATTTTTCTAAGTTTAAATAAGAGGATCTCGTTATCTACTACGAGTTAAAACTCTCTAGGGTTTTATATAACATTGAATATCCGGGGATTAATATAAATAATATATATAAATAACATCCCGGGCTTAATTTTTCAAAAAATTTTAAATTATTTTATAAAATTTACATGGTTTGCTGCATTTTAAGCTTTATATTTGGAACGATCTAATTAAAATAGGTTTATTCACTGATGTACCATATGAAATTTTTACTTTTCCTAAAAGTTTGAACAAATTGACAAAAACAATTTTTCAATTACTTAGTTAAAAATATCTAAGTCGTGACACATTTTTACATGTCGTCAATTTATTTTATAGAAAATTTTACTAAATTTTATCAAATAGACTTAAAATTTGGGCATCAGAAGATTAACCTAATTTTTTAAAGTGTATTTTACTGTTATAGTTAATCAGATCCTGTTACAACTATATTAAAAATTTCTCTACCATCTTTTAAAGTTAAGATTATATTTTTTGTTTTTCAATATGTCAAAGAAATTTGTTACAAATCCCTATTTTTTTAATATTATAAGACACAAAATACGGTTTATATCAGTACTTCTTGTATCATAAAAATCCTAGAAACCATTTAGACAGTTTCTAATACTGACAGAATCTCGTTTATTAGTTAAAGCAAAAAACCCAATCTTTAAAAAATTAAATCAATACAAGGTCATCCTTGTTTAAAATGAATGAAGAAGAAGGTAGAGTAGACTGTGTCAACTCTAGGATACCCGTATTAACGTAGTATAAATATATTACATTGTCATCTGGTTAATTACTTTTGCAAAGTTGTAAATACTCAGCTTCGTTATAATAATATATATAAGTCATTATCATTCTAAGACAAAACGGTTGTGTGGCAGGTACTCAAACTTGTTGAAAAATTAAAATTGCCAGATTTCAGGGATGACGGCTGTTGAGCAAACAATAGCGATGACCACTTTGGAATAAAAATTTGTGAAAATTTCAAAATCCCAGCTTTTTTATAGTTTTTGAGTTATCGTGCGGACTTAAGACATTCTTTTTGAATCTGATTCGATCCATACCTCTGAGTCCATCGTCCTTTACAGCGTCACAAACGGTATGGCATACTTAGTATACCTTTTTGATGTTTCATGTATGTAGGTATAATTACGTTCTTTGCATTTAACTTAGATATCAAAGGACGACAAACAGTTTTTTTATGTTCATTACAGGAGCAAATCACTTTTACAACAAGGCAAGTCCGGATATGTACCCGCATATGCAATACATATACTCGTATGTATAAGAAATCATTTCATATACTTTAATAACATAAATCTAATATAGTAAAGATGACAGTCTTAAAGTAACACAAAGGATTATAATCTTTCGAATGTCTTAAAAAGGACGTATAAAAGGAGTAGATATACTTCTTCAGTACCGTTATATGTTCATAACATATTCAACATAATGAGATCTTCACAGTTTTTGCGACTTTTTTTACTGTCATATGGGAAAAAATTGAATTTTTAAAGCAACTATCTTTATATTGCGGTAAACCAAATCTCTTTTTCAAGAATTTTCCAAGTAAGATTTACAAATACTATGGTATGATGGTATTAAAAGAATATGTTAATAGTTATTTGGTTTAATATACATATTTAAATATCTTTGCATATAATGTGAGTGTATACCTATAGTATATATTTTATGTTAAGTTATTTCCTGAAAATGTGGTTACATGTCTTATCAATTGCTGTGACAGCACATTTGATGTCTTCTTCTATTCTATATTTTATAGACAAGACCGGATTTTTATATTTTAACTAATACTATATTATGCACAAAGTTAATAACATCAGAATATGTCTCTTGGAAAAGCATATGCAGGCAAAACATATTCTGGTTAAGTTAAAGATTAGTAGAATATATTTTCCATTTTTTGTCGGTGCTCTGAATTAAGGCCCTGCAATATAAAGTCCCTGGGGTGTTATTTCTTATTCAATGAGATTTAACGCTGTAGGATCTTATTTCTCAAAGTAACTAATCCATGTCACCTTTTTGTCATTTAATTATGGGAACTTACGTATATTTTGAAAATGGTGCTGTGAAATAATGTCAAACCTTCACTTGAAGGAGGGGTATTTAAGTCTACTCAACCATTCAGAGTAATGTCCAATAGAAATGTTTAAAGTATAAAGATAACCAAGTAAAGTCACTACATATTAAGTCATCTACAAAAATCAAATTGTGGAAAAAACGAGAGAATTAAGAGGAAAAAACTTCAAAAGGCACCTGGAATACGAAACGTCCTGATCCTGATTTCGAGTTACAAAAAAGACTTCCCACCAAAATAATTAGGTAAGCCACTTAACCCGCTTTCATCTTTTTTAGGAACGTTACCATGGGACATATAAGGGTCTTCAAGATTTGCATGGGAAACCTAGAAGAAGGAAGTTTACTGGTTAACTGAAAATGAATTTTGTTTCTAAATTAAGAATTTATGACTGATTTTGAAGACACGGTTGCCACCATACATGTATCCTAACATGTATTATTAAACTTTATTTATTCACAAGATGAGGTATAAAGGAGCAGATGACTAAGCTAACATAAATCAGGTATATACAGATTCTATTAATATTTGATTTGCGAAACTTAATTTTATAACTTTGCTAAGCCGTTCGGTTTTATTTCACTACATCTATGACAATTTGTGAAAATAACTTTTTCTTTCATATAATTAGCAGTAGATAATGTATCTTATATGTTTTATTAAATGATATACATTTATATAGAAATGTGTACGTAAAAACAGTATATTAGACATGCATAAGAATGATGAATTGAAATTCGGGAAGGAAATTAGTGTAGCATTCTGAAGATAATGTTGGAAATTCAATTTCAATACAACATTTCGATTTTAATGATGGTTTTTTCCATTAGCAGCTATTCATTGTAACATAATTAAATAATTTTTTTATTTTTCTAATATATATTTATTATTACCTACATACCTCAGAGTATGATTGACCAGTGTAGCGATGTTATGCACTTAACTCACCCCCTTACCTGGTTCATTAGAGGCTTTTTTTTATCGGTTTTAAAATAATGGCGGGTCTTAATTTAGGAACCCAGCTGTTTGCTAAACATTTGTTGAATAATTGAAAAGATATATCCTATAGCCAAATATTTATATTTAAATCTTGAACTTGAAATTTTTAAATTAGTATTTCGTGTAATGCTTCTTAAGTATGTTGCTTTACACCTTAAAGTTTATAAATTACCTGCATGTGTTAATGTTTATTTAAAATTGTGTTGATTCGCTTTAGTTTAATCTACGTGGAACGGTTACAGTATAGGGAAAGTGTGTATAAATTAAAATGGATATGGTCGTGTATGGTCTCACACTGAATTAGCCACACCACACACTTTCTAAGGTTTTACAAGCATGCTTTAAAAAATTTTGTATTAATTTTGTAATTTTGTATCTGAATATTTTACCTTTCTTAAATTGAGGTTTTGTAAGAAATGAAATAGAATCGTATAGTTAACAGAAGCCTTCAAAACTGATGTCCAAATTAATAATGAACAAAATGTGAAATTCGGTGAATGTTTCCCCTCAATTTCTTTTTAAAAGAAATTAACTCGTTAGTAAGCAGACTTTAAAAACGTGCTGCAAAATGGTAAGTCCTGGTGATATTTAAACTCGAAATTATATAAACCTATCTTATTTACTAGTTATTAGACCGGTTAGAGTTTCAAACTATTTCGTTAACAATCTATATTGTAATAAAAACTCAATAGACTTCATAACACATTTTATATACTTTAAATTTTCTTGGTTTTGTAATCTTTGAATATCTTAAGATTGAAAATTAATCAAAAATTTTGTTTAAGTCTTATCACTTTAAAAATAAAACGTCTGGATTAGAATTTTTTCTAATCCTTCGATCAGTTTTTTTTCCCATCCGTAAATGGCCTAAGCTTAATGAAAAAAATTATCAATTAGGATCTACATTTAATTTCCTACAGCATCGTTCTTTATATCTGAATTTTCAACATCTCCAATAGTCTCCTTAATATAAAAATATAATTTTATACAGACAAATCCTAAATTTTTAACTTTAATTCATTTGAAACGTTATTTTTAGATGTATCAAGGAGGATTTGAAGGGTTTTGATATCATGTTCTAATATTTTGTAATGTTATATACAACGAATACGTATTCAATTTTCAATGCAAAAGGAAAAATGATACAAAAGCCAAAAGAATTAAAAAGATACATTTTCAGATTCTAAAAGAAGAATGAACGAATTTTGGAGAACAGATTATAAAAAATCCTGTTGAAGGATATTAATTTATTTATCCTCTTAAATTTAAATTATAAACTACAATTCTTTTACAGAGAGAACAATTTATTTATTTTTATATTAAACCTTTATGTGAAAAGAATATTAATACAAAATATTCCAAGAATTGAAGCCGATATAATGTAGGAAATATTTTATATTTAATTTGTTTGTATTAAAAAAATTGAATTTTACGCGTATTTTATTTTTTAAATTATCTGAACCTGACAAGATTTTTGAAATCACTATGATTTTTAAATTTTCAAATTTTTTTTTTGAAAAATTTCAATGTTATTTCAATGATGTTCTTCCAACAAATCGTTTTTCCGTAATGTAGACAGCTTGGAAAACATTAACGTCTAACTTAGAATTTATTGACACAAAACACGTGTTACTTTATCTTTAAATTAATAAATATCGTAAGGAAAATATATTTGTAATTATTAAATATTATTATTGCTTCTCTAAAATATTACGTATTAAACTAAAAAATCTTTAAACGAAATTGTATATTTCGTTTTACCTGTAATAGCAGTTGGTTCTGTGTTGGGCACAAAATATTTTTTAAGTATTACTGAATTTTCTTAAGCAAAATGGGGATGTAATCTCACAATTTTTTACGATAAAATTATTCTAAAACCAGGAAGTGTGTAGTAGAGAAGAATGTGTCAACTCTGGGATACCCGTGTTACCGCAATATAAATATTATATTAGCCGATATATAACAGCTACTCGAATCCACTTCAGTAGACTATCCAAATTTTGCACAAACCTTACATATAAAACTAAACTATTTTTGATTAAATTTCAGACACACAGCTTAAATAAGTACAAAGTAATCCTCGTATAAAAAAAGAAGTTGTATGGCAGATACTAGAACCCGTCGAGCTATTGCATAAAAACGAATTGGTGAAAATTTCACAATCCTATATTCTTTAGTTTTTGAGTTATCGTGGTGACAGTCGGACGGACATACATAGCTAAATCCATTTACTTTTTGATTTTCTCCTACTCTGCATCACAAACGTAATGGATAATTTAGTACACCATTTTGAGCTATAGTTATACGAGTATAAAATGAAATGACATGGCAATAAGTGCTTCTAAAAACCATTTATTTTTTTTACTACTTCGTTATTTATAAATTTTTGAAAAATGAGAGACCATAACGCGTAAATGATTTAGCAATAAAAAACATTTTATGAAAATAATATTATAATAAGACTTTTTAACAGAATTATATTTTAAAATTTAATTTTTTGTATTGATACAATTTTTAGCCTTAAATTGTGAATCAAGTTTATTCAACAGTATTTGCAGCACTTTCAACTTGAAAAAATTAATAGCAAATTGTGTTCAAAAAGTTCAGAAGTCATAATTCCAGATTAATTTTATTCAATTACCCTTTTTAATTTATATTTTATCAAAAAATAAAGTAAATATATAAATTCACAATCCGTTCTTTAGTTAAAAAGTATATTGATACATCGATTTGTATTCACAATCTTCTTGCTATAAAAAATACTATAGTGAATGGTCATATACACCA
The DNA here is from genome assembly GCA_963082915.1 of Dolichopus griseipennis. NCBI lineage: Eukaryota > Metazoa > Arthropoda > Insecta > Diptera > Dolichopodidae > Dolichopus > Dolichopus griseipennis. Next base: position 40,933,684 of record OY720443.1, on the reverse strand, counting down.
TTTTCAAAAAATAATATGCTTTTTGACAGTAATTCAAAATTATTTTCAAATTCAAAATATAAAGGCAAAAAACCAAATACATACAACATTTATGTTATATATTTAAAGCATGATTAATTTAATTTGAGATGGTCCTAATATACTATATTGTAAATAAGTAATGAAAATCGGTGTTGATTACATATACATTTTTAATAATGCATTGTTTTTATAACCGCTAAAAAAACCAATTTCATTAAAGAATTTTGTACAATATTGTATATGGGCAATTAATTGGGAGAAAAATCGATGAAAGTGGTTTTATATGTGAATTACTTTAGTTTTTCTTGTTTTAAATTAGGAACAGTTTTTAAAATGCGACTTGGAAGCATTTGTAAAATTAGTTAGCTATATAAAGAAAATGTGTAATTACCCTTGTGTCATACTTGTAAGTCAGTAGAGTTGATAAAAGTGATTAATGTGATTTCTTCGCTTTAAATTTTTTAAAGATTTGGTTATCCTTGTCAATATTTAGATACATATGTAAGAATTTATTATGTTGTTAAAAATGAAATATACAATCGATTTACTCAAATGATGAGATATTTTTATTAAATATTATTAAATATAATATGTATTAACACAAAAATTACAAAAACTAAAAATGCTCCAAATAAATTCATATGTTATATGTTGTAATAATTTTATATTTGAATTATAAGATATTTTTGAATCTGCGAGTTATATTATTTAAATTAAATTATTTGTTTATATTTTTATATTAATGTATTTTTTATCAAAGATATATAATTAATAATTATTGGTTATGCGATTAATTTTAACCCAATGGCGAGTGTTAGCTGGGTCGATTTTGAAAACCTAATCACAGTTTTTTTTTCATTTTAACCGGGAATCAAATTCGAATGAAAGGTAGGCACTCTAAGCAATGTGTCACAAAACCGTATTTTATGTAACTAACCGATTTTAATTTTACAGCTTCTATAGTCTTGTCATTAAGATATTGATTATTAAAATATATTTTCCCCAGTTACTGCTCTGTCAGCAAATTTGAGTTTACCTTAGAGCAGCCTGAACCTTTACAATTGTACTTATTGCTTCGAACAATATCATACCAACATCTGAATAAACTAGATATTATTATATATATTGTTATTATAATTCCTGTAATAAACATTAAATATTTCCACACTCTTTACAAAAAAAAGCTGATTGTTAGCAAGTTTAATGATGGAAGTTTCTGGAAGAAATTTTTTTAAGCCCTTAAAAAAATTAATATAAAAAATTTTTTTCTTGCACAAGTTTTTTTTTTTTGGAAATTTGTTGAATATTTTTATACCTTCATGTTATTTTAATTTTTTTATTTTTATTTAAATATTTATTCAAAGAGGCAAAGGTTTCAGTACTTTGTTGGAATTTAAATTTGTTTTTGTATGACAAATATTTTTGGTGTGCTTTGAATCCTTTTTCGAATATCGGACCCAAATATTCGCTTCTCATATACATATATATACATACGTGATAGGCGCATGTTAGAAATCTTTTCATAAAATCTTCCAAAAAAAAAAACAAAATTAAAAAAGTAATATATAAAATTCATATGCAAATTAATGTCAAAATATAAATATTATATTTGAGGTTAAATCGAATCAAATAATTTTTAAGTTATTCAACGTTTACGATTTTTTTCTTTTGCAAAATTCCGTCCCTTTTTTTGGCAAAAGAAGGGTTATTTTTTTCTAAATAAAAACAAAAATCAAATTCAATTAGAAATTTTTCTTTTATTTGTTAAAATATTTTTTTACTGATCCTTTTCCGAATCCTTTTTAAACTTTTTTCAAATTCACACATGGGTTTTTACTTTAAGTTCGTTTGGTTTAAGTTCATATTCATGTTATTTTGAAATTAAATTTTTTTAAAATTTTAAATTAAGTTTTATAAGTATAAAAGGAAAACACAACTAAATTAATTATAAATTTAACTAGAAAAAGCGTTTAGAAAAATGTCCTTAAAACTAATAGAAGTAGAATTTTTGTTTTTGTAAAATATTAGAAAATATAACTGAATATATAGGAGGTAAGTAATTTTTTTTGTAAAACAGGATAGAATAACATTTTTTTAGCACATTATCAAAACCCTTTTAAAAAAACTTTGAGTAGGTATATATGCTTTAATTGGCATATTAAATATTAGTTTTTTGGAAATTTCTAATTTAAAAAAAAACGGAGTAAGTAAACATTAGTAGTATATGAAAAATAGGGGAGCGGTACTACTATATCTAGATTTTTAAAATCTCCAAAATTAAAATCTTGAAAGTCAAAATCTTGTTTTTTTTAATATTTCGAAAATCGAAATTCAATTTACATTATGTGTATACAATCAGAGTATATGTTTAAATATATATAAGTGTGAAAATTAAAAGAAATTTGAAGTTGGTTACAAGATTTGAAGTTGGTTAAAATGGGATCAAGAACGCTATCTTATTGGATTGTCATTAGATTTTAACAATCCAATAAGGTAGCGTTCTCGATCCCGTTCTGTATTGGCTATAAGTGTATTTACACAATTATAATCTTAAACACATCACATTTGCCTTTATAGCATATTTTAATATTTCGGGATCTTGAAACTGCAGATTTTAGTATGTAGGCATTATCAATGTCAGGATTACGGAAATCTGGATTATTTATTGTATGAAATAGGAATACCTGGGTTTTGGATACGAAACCTAGCTTTAATAATTTAATTGGCAGTGGCTCGTTACCAAAATATACTCTTTATACCCGTATCGGATATGTATCGAATCATCATCGAAAAGTAAATCGATCTAGCTATGTGTGTCTGTCAGTCCATTCATCCGTCTGTCCGTGTATCAGCACGATAACTCAAACAAGCCAAAATAATAAAATGATCCCCCATTTTTTGGGATATTATTTCGTTTTTTTTAGAAATAACTTTTCCAAATTTTTTTTTCGGAGGAATATTTTACGAAGCCAAATATTCCAACAATTTATCAATTTCAGTTATTCATAAAAAATAATTTTCCAACAGTTTTATTAAATATTTTATAAATTATGGACATTTTTTTTTATTACAAAAACTATTAAATTATAATTCAAAATTTAAATATCAAGTATCTGATATATACTGACCCTCGTTACTGCAATGTAAGCAAGTTTTGAGGCCAAATATTTTTAATAAAATAATTTCCAAAAAAATGTAATAGTTGCAATATTTTAATCATATTCAAAATAAAAATTTTGTTGGAAACATTCCAAAAATATCATAAAATTTTTTGAATATTTGAAATTTTTGCTTTTACACAATTTTATAAAAAAAAAAATAAAATAAAAATTACTTGATGCTTTATTGGTTTCATAAATGGCGAAAAAAATGTTTAAAATAATATACGAGTACACTTGCACAAAATTTTAAATTTATTAAATTTGCAAGTGATATTTAAAAAATGTGATATCATAAAAAAATCGGTGTATTTTATATCAACTTTTTAACATCAGTTGCAAATTTAAAAAATTTTACAAAAATGCAATTTTTTCCAATTCAGATAAAATATGCCGGAATAAAAACGATCCTTGAAGGCTCTCAAATTCAACTGAAGTGGTCCTTTATTCCTCTAGCGATCTTAAATTTTCTAAAAAATTATTTTAATATTAAACCAGATTTTCTAAATAACTTTAGTATAAGTATCTTTTTGGTTTTATTTGTATTTACTTTCAAAAATTTTGCTTTGAAGGTCATGTGTAAGTCGTATGCTAAAATCAGATAATTTTGTTACTTATTGTCTTTCGAAAGAAAGTCTTCTGAATCTAATTTAATATTTCCATGTAATCTAAGCTACTAAATGTGATTAGTCATTACTGAAAGTCTTCAACTTTTCATTATAAAACTCTTAACCCTATTTAAGTAATATAATTATTACAATAAATCAAAGTTTTATACACTTTAAATGACTGACGTTTAAAATTAATTTTAAGTGTTCTGATTTATCTTCCAACAATTTCTATTAAAAAATTTTCCAAGAAATTTTACAAATCTTCAAAATTAAATCATAAATTTTCACATTATAAATTGAGTTAATTTCCATTAAATTACTCTTTTGTTATAAAAAAGATTTTAAAACGATTTCGAGGACAAATCTAGCTACAATTGCATTGAAGAAAATACTTAATCTTATTAAAAAAGAAAAATATATGAAAGAATATCTAACGGTTTAAGTATTTTTGCACTTAATTGAATTTAAGTATTTGCACAATTTTAAGTATTTATTTATCATGAAAACATAAGATATTTTTCTATTCACTCTTTTCCGATTTTCTTTCATCACAAAATATTTTTCAAAATAAATAAACCTGAATGATGGTTTTCCTATTTATCATTTTATTCTCACATTGTCTTCAGATTATCCATAGTATGATTCAAGGTTTTGTTGCCCTTAAAATTTAATATAAAATGTATTTTTGAATGCTTCTTCAAGGTCGAATCAAATAATTTAATATAAATTTAAAAATTTGTAAAAGAATATAATAATTTATAAGGCTATATTTTATATTATAAAGGTCCATAGATATTCACTTAATACTTATCTAATTTAGAGGAATGAATAGAATCAAAGTAGATTGCTTTTATAATTAAAGTTTTTATAAATAAGTAATTGTAGGTATTTAATTATGATACATTCTATACTCTCGAATACTTTTTAAATTAAAATTTTTAGAAAAATTACGTGGCACTAATTTGTTTTGAAGACACCTTGTACGCCTACATATCTAAAATCAGCAGTTAAAAAATTTATTTAAAAAGTATATCTTTTTATATATCTGTGATTTTAAATTTAGTCTAAAATTTAGCTGTAACCTTTCAAAAGTTTGTATAGTAAATAAACAGACCATCCATCAATATTTGTCAATTCATTTCAGGTAGGGATAAGATTATAAACCTTCTAAAGTCCTAAATTCCCCAAAATAAATTGAAGATAAGTTCAATTTATCTGACAAATTCTTATATATCAAATTTCATTTTCTATTATTTTAGTGGTTTTCACTTCGAGGCTTAATATTTTTCAAAACTTTTGAATTCCATAACGGTAAAAGTAAAAATTGCACTAGAAAATAGCGCGGTAATCATATGGCGACATTGAATGGAGAAAATATTTTTGGAGGAAAAAAATTTCATGAGTTCTATGTAATTTATGATAAAAAGTCATTCTTTAACAACCAAACATTTTGTTAACAGAGAAACTGACAAAGATGGAATGATAACTAATAATTGTTTTTTTTTAATTCTATCAAATACCCTTTTCAGAAATCCAATTTATTATTTTATAAACCCAATCATCCCATGCTAAATGGCAATTATTGAAGGTTTGGAAGACCATTGTTTTTATTTAACACATCATTACCTTAAGTTAGTGTTCATATAATATATGACTTTGAAAATAAAAATCTAAAATTATGCTTGTTATGTAAAAAATTTAAAAAAACCAAAAAAATCCATATGGGATTACAATATTTTTGTTTTTAATTTTCTTTGTTTTAAAATTTTTAAATGTAAAAAATAAAACCCTGACTTTTAATACTCAAGGTAAACGTTATAATAATCTATAGGGATTTATTTTGAATACAATCTTTGTTTTTTGAAATTCACAATGGTTTTAAATTTAAAAAAAAAAAATGTAAACAAAAAACATTTTATTACTTTTTATTTTACTTTTTTATGAAAATGGGTTGCATAAAGCTTTAAAAAAAAAATGTTACTGAACTTGATATTTTATTTGCAACATAAATTTTTAAATTTTTTAGGTATACGTTTTGCAGACTAAGGTGTTTCTGGAAACCTTTTATGTGTACATAAATTTATGTTGTTATAAATGTACTTTGTTCTTTTTTTTTATGATTTTGTTTTTAGAAAGAGATGTGATTGCAATTAAATGAACGCTTTATTAAACATAGAATTAGGCATACAATAATCTAATTTTGACCCATTGGACCATTCGGACGCAATCTTTCAGACGAAAATTTAGTTAGTTTAAGAAACTGATTTTCAAATTTTTTAAAGATTTATTAATTTGTATCTGTGATTTAGTTAAAAAAAAGTAACAAAATAAGAGCGATTTGATGAAAATTTATTATATACTTATGAAAAAATTTATACATAGCTAGTACGATTTCTTTTTTTTAGGATTATTTGCTAAAGTATTTTATCTCTTCTAGCATTAGTACTGTCATTTTGAAAAACTTTGTAATACCGAGTTACTTTAAAGAATTTTTTATTACTTTGACAAAAACTTCAATAACGTTTGTATAAATATTACTTTTCCAAATATTTTTAAAAAATAAAAATTCAAATTGCATAACTACCTTTTAATAATTGTGAAATGTCAGCTATTTCTAATATGCCATCAATTAAAGGTATAAGTGTTGCCATCATTATTTAGTGTGTGAAGTATTTGCAATAATTTGATGTGTGATAAAATATTTATTTAAAATATTGGTAAGGTCTCACCAACATCTTTTGTTTTGTTTAATATGTATATAATGTTATAAAATTTGTAAAACACATATGCAGACATATAAGTATGTACTATATAGAGGACTATTGCAGCAATCTTTTGAATTTGCATGAAAAAATCTAATGCAGAATCTGAAACCTCAATTATTAAAAAATATCCGGAACAATAATTTTTTCATATCGAAATTATATTGACTCATGTATTCATATGATGTCTATCTAATTTTGTTCTAATGATAGGTGCACACCAACAACTATTATACATACTGTAATTAAATTGTACATTAATCATTATTTATTCATACTCCATTTGTAAACAAAACAAAGTTAATTCACATTTTCATATATGTACGTAAGTAATTAATATTTTTAATGGAATTTTTTACTTCTTTTTTGGAAAATTTTTCATGTAATTTTAATGGATTTCTTTTGTTTCTTTTAAAACAAATGTTAGAACATGGCCTACACTATATTTTGGGTATGTTTTATGAACTCTTTGTTATAAACTTACTTTTTAAACAAATTTGTATTTCTAAACAGAAATAAAAAGAAATGCTATTTGTATATTTTAACTCATTTGCATTTGATGACATTTATTTTATCAATTCTTTTCAATATTTGCATTTAATCTTGTATGTATATGTGTTTTGTATGCAAAAAAGATGCTTTCGAATCAAAGCCAATTCAGCATAAAATGCAATTTTCAAAATTCGTTCTATTAAAATGCAATTTCATTGTTTTCCATATTAATTTAACATTAACCTGTTGTGCAAAAACAACTAAATATAGTTACTAGAAAATAATAAAAATATATAATATCAATCATCTGACTTGGCAGTTGCTTATTTCTTCTGTAAGAATGAAATTAAATAAAAACAAGAAATGAGAACATTAAAGTAAAAATACAAACTTTATTCGAAAAGGAGGATTTAATTTGTTGATAGCATTTGTGCATATAAATAGAATTGGTTGAAATTTTAATATAAAAGAAATTGAAATTCGTAGAAATTTATTTTAATATTTTGAGAAAATTGAGTGACATAACCTCATCAATAGATTTTCACTTATCAAAAACGTATTGTTTTAATTTAAGGAGTTCTTACGAGAAACGAGGAAGGTCAAAAAGTAATATAATATATAATACTAAGAACAAAGCCTGTCGTACGACAGGTTCAATTGTAAAAACATAATTTTTTTTCTGTTAAAATTTTATATAGAATTTTAATACTTTCATGAAATAGATACAATTCTTTCATATTAGTTATTTATTTCGGATTATATGATAACTAGTTTATTTGGTTAACATATGCTTACATATATTTCATCTATGATTTCATGATATTTGCATATGAGAATAAGTATTCCTCTTTCAAAATTGTAGTATGATTAGAGTCTGATTGGAGTTAATTTTATCAAAAATGTTTATTTATTGATTCCAACAATATTATGACTTATGCATGACTTACGTTTCTTGTAAGTCATTCGTAATTCTTACAGTATGATATCTAATGTAAATTACGAACTAAATCAATGCCCCAACCATTCCTTACTTGGTCACTTATACTTTCCTTTCCTAAGTTTGACAAAAGGGCATGTGATTTAGCAGCAGCTTATCGTAATAAAATTTTAACTTTCATCAATGAGCTAAATTTCTCTATTTCTTAGGTAATTAAAAATAACTGAATTTTCTTAAAACTCTAGATTTATTAATTTTAAAAATAAATTTAATAATTTTTAAATTAAAATCTTTTATTTTCTTTGTTTAAGTATTGCAATTTACAACAGATATTTTGTATATTATTGTAAATTTTTTTTTAAACTCAAAATATAATTATATTGAACAAAACTTAGTACTCAATGCCAATATAACTATAATTTTAATTAATTTTAATAATTTGTGACAAAAAAGATATTCAAACAAAAAGTTAAATTATAATATTTACTTATATAAAATAAAATTTTTTAAATATACCTATATGTTTATTTTAATTTAGTTTCAGATTTATTTTAATTAATATTTAATTAATTTTAATCAAAAAAATTTAATTAAGGTTTCTTTTATTTTTTTAAAATTATTTAAATTTAATTTTATTAAAATAGAAAGTAAAATCAAGTACATATTTTAAAAATTGAGCATTTTCAATAAGTATATTGTAAAATATTGTGTTTTTTTTTGAAAATGTAGAAAGCTTCTAAATTGAACACTCTGTCACTTTCATAAAAAGAAAATGATTTTAAAATTGAAATGATTTAACCAAAAAAATCCCAGACTATACCTGTAAAGGGTTTTGCGAGTTTAAATTACAGGTTTTTAAAAAATACTAAATTTTCAATTAATAGACCTTATAGCTCCTAAACGGCGTGTGACATAAAAATATTGTCTTAAATTACTCATAATTTAAACCGCTCAATATATCAAATGTCTAACTTAACCATTTCGAATATATGGTAAAAGGTATGGTAAAGAGAACCTCTTACAAATTTGGCGAAGACTCAGATTTGGGTAACTGTAGGGTAACACTATATATTTATTTTAGGAATTTTTCAAAATTTTAGGGAATGCAGCTTTATAATGAGTGAGCTAAAAAAATAGATTTATATTTTTTACAACACTTACTCAGAGCTCAAATTAATTGGTTTATGAAAACCGGTGTTGTAAGCATCTGGACATACAAATGGCAGGGTACAAAAAAAGGTAAAAACTAATTCAAAATATTTCTATCATGACATAAAAAAAAAACCTTTAGATTTGAAGCGTTCCTAGAATTAATTAATCAGTTCATTTCACGAATTATGTGTAGTTTCCAACAACAATTTCAACTTTTTAAATTTTATTTAAAACAAAATTATTTTAATTTAATTTACAAAAATAGTTAATATTGATAATATAAATTTTTTAATTTAAAGTCGATATTTAGCTTTTTTTTTAAAAATAAATTCCAAAAAAATTGTTAACTTCTTTTCTAAAAAAAAAAAATTTTTTAGGAATTTTGAGTTTCACAAATTTATTATGTTTACCTACGTTTAAAAACGAAATTTAATTCTGAAATATTATTTTTGTGTTTATAGATACTTTTAAAAAAGCAACAAAGAACATTATTCTATTTTATTATTTTATTTAAAAAAATCCACAAATAAATTTATAAAAATTAAACGTTTTCTAGAAGAAGAGGATCTTCTTTTGACAAGTCTTCCTTTAAAATCCTAAATTTTGAAAGTATCTTATTAAAAAACAAAAAGAAAACGTTTAAATATCAATAATAGAAAATATTTTTACGAAAAAAAGAAGCTACAAAATGTGGTATAATTTTAAGTTTCCCCATAGTAACCTAAAATTACTCACAGCAAATCATAGGTACTTAAAGCAACTAATAGTTTCTTTAAATAAATAGATGAATACTTTAATTAATTATTAGCACTGTACAGGTATAACATTTATATCAGACCTGTAAAATACTGAGTAAAATGGTGCTTAAGTAACATTATTTGCAAAGTACTTGAATACTTGAAAAATAATTGAGTTCTAGATACTAAAGTATTTCTTGGTACTCAATTACTCAAAAATACATACGTATCAAATAATAATTATAAAAAGAATTAAACTCAAAATTTAATTTCTTTCTGTGAATTACACATATTTCAATTTTACTTGATTCTATAAATTATCCTTAAATTTTGTAAGTATTGAAATCTAAGAAATAATGGTACTTGACGAAGTAATTAGTATCAGGTAATGGCACTGGTAATTGTACTAGTACTTAAATTATATACGTCGAATTAAAACTAACTTACAAACTTTATTTTTGAAACCTAACATCGTCACATTTTAACTTGGTTCATCAAACTTCTGTAAAATTTATCTGATAGATATAAAAAATTATTTATTTATATTTATGTTGATTATTACATAATATCTATTATAATCATTAATAAATGACCTGATTACTTAAAGTATATTGAAAGGCCCAAATATTATTACAAAAGATACTATTTGGTAAATATTAGAAAGTCCAAATAAAATATAATTAAAGAGAAATAAGACATAAACTATATATCGTTCAACTAATTGTAATGTAATAAATTTTATTCCTTACAATATGTGCAAAACTTCCTAAAATGTTTCAATCTTCTAGAATTGTTAAAGTCACAACCTTTTTTATGTTATTCGTGTTAGACATGTAGAATTGACATCATATTATACACGCAAGATATATCTTTGACTTTTTATGACTTATCAATAAAAATCCTAAATCTCTGTTATTTCCCTAACGTGTGAACTTAATTTGCTTCTTGAATACTTATTTTTATTCTAATACAAATTGTTGCTCTGTTCGAAAATGAATTTATTATTTTATAGATTTATCATTTATATCGAAAGTTATTGATTGAGTTTAAGACAAACACAAATAAGATAAATAATAATTGCAAGTTTAATTACAAACTATCTCCAAAGCTTTTAAAACGAAACTTGGAATTTAACCTTCAATACAAATATACTTTTTATTTTGAGGATAAAGAAATTAATTTGAGCTCTGGGTTAAGTGTTGTAAAAAATATAAATGTTTTTTTTAGCCTACTCATAATAAAGCTGCAATCCTTCAATTCCTTCCCTTCTCTACGGTAATTTAATTAACCGTTATGCGAATCTGAGTTTTTGCCAAATTTGTAAGAGATTCTCCTATATCTTCCAGATGGTTAAGTTAGATATTTGAAATATCGAGCGTTTTAAATTATAAGTAATTTAAGACAATATTTTTATGTGACTCGCGGTTTAGGAGCTTTAAGGGCTATTAAATGAAATTTTGGTATTTTATTAATCACCTGTATTTTGCATAACAATTATAATTCTTTTTTGAAATAATATACAAACAAGTGATGAAAAAAACCAAGGGTTTTTAAAAAGCACATTTTTAAAATTATATAGGATTTACGGAGTATTTTATGATTAATTTTTATAGAAATATACATAAAAATAAATGCTAATTTAGTTATTTCATAAATTTATGAAGTATGAATAATAGTGAAATCAATACTTAGAATACAATCCCGGTTAACAAGTGCGAAATATAATGTTGAAGCTTCAATGTTAACGTTTAATTTTGGGAAAACATACACTGGCGAATAAGTTACTGTTTTATAAAAGCATAATAGTTTTAATTCTTAAGACCTAGTAGCCCTTCAATAGGGAAGGTTCCCAAATTTTTCCTTAGCAAACTTATGATGAATCTGCTCACCCCCCTCCTATCCCCACCTTTCAATTTTTATAGGTTCGAGAAAATCAATTGTGAACTCCATCAAAATTTGGAGTTTTACCTAGAATTTTATTATCTAAGCAAAAATGGTTAAAACTAACAGACAATTTTTTCAATTTAAAGAAATCCTTTCAAATTTAAGAAAAAACTTTAACCTATATTGAAGTATAATGCTGAAGCTAAAATTATAGCTTCTAAAGACAGAACGTGCCAAAAAAATATTGTTAGCGGATTCCTACTAATTTCTGCAAGTCTAACCTCTCCCAAAATTGCAAGATCCTAGCTCGAACCGTTTAGAAGATATGCGTGGCCAAAAATTTTGCAAAAATTGAGTTTAGCATAATAATAAATTTTAGTTCCCTATGGCAACCCTAAACATTTTTCTTTTAAAAGTGTATAAAGCTTATAAAATCAGCTATCTTTTGCCGTTTTCAGATTGAAAATTCTCTTAACAGAACTCTTGGCATAACAATTTAAAAATGGGGCTTTTTCCAAATTAGGGGGGGGGGGGGGGGGGAGATGTAGCTCCGTAACGAGTGGGGCTACTGAAAAAAATTCTTCTATGAAATTATTTTGTTTTGTCATACCTATCCATGGTTAAAATTTCTTTTCTCTATTTCAAACGATGTAAAAGTTTTTTCCAATTTTTCAACCAATTTTCGAAAGTAAACATCTAAGGTTTTATATTTTTTGACCTTTTAAGTCTTAAATAAATACTAAGGATTTAAAGTAATAAAAAGAAAGAATAAATAAAATTTGAATATAAACAAAATTTTATAAAATTTTTTTTGAAGGACTTTTAGGTAGATTTTCACGCCAATTTCAACACCAATATTTCCTTTTTTTAGAATTTGCTATAGTAAAACTGTTTATTTTTTATTTATTTTATTCCAAATTTATTCCAAAGGTTTTGTTTTTTTCTTGTTTATTGTGTCAAATTATAAATTCATTCTAATAATTCATAAATTCAAAATTAATTATAATTAATTAAGTAGGTATTTAAATTTGAAGTTTTCAAAGAGTATAAAAATATCCATTTTACTTTGAAATTTTTAAAACTCCACTATGCCTGTGTACAAAATTAAATATGTACTTCAAAATTTTTAAATTTTTATTTCTTATTATATTTGGCATTAAAATGTCTTAAAAGTTTTAATTTCTTTTTTTTTTAACACTTACTCATTAAATATTTGACAGGACGAAGATTTATTTGAAATAAATCATTATTTTAGCCGAATATTCTTTCGCAAAAAAAAAAATAATATTTTAGTTTTTTTTCGGGAAGAAATAAATTAAAAAAATGTCACAAAATAACAAAATAAATACATTAACATTTTAAAAATCAACTAATTTTTTAAAGCTCCGTTGGGCGGGCGAGCATTTTTTAAAATATAATTGGGCGCGTTATATAAAATTCATACATTACGTTCATGTTGCTCATTTTGGCTTATTTTTTGAAACATTTTTACTTTACTATTAATTTTTTAAATTTTAGTATGTTTGATTAACATGTCAAATAAAAAAACATTAATTTGGGAAGATTTCATTATCTTTTATGCATTTGAATTATGTTCTAAACAGATTAGTTTTTTATAATTTTTGCAGTTATATTTGATCACTTTGCTATTAGTTACATATAATTGTGACACTTTTTCCTTTTTTTGAAGCTGTCTTTTCATTTGAAGATCGGATCGAATGTTGAAGATCGGATCGATCTGTATTAATTTCACTTAACGGAGGTCAACACAATACTTATGTTCATTAAAATAAAAATCGTTAAAAAAAAATGTTTATACCAAATGTCATTTAGAAATTGTAAAGGAACTTATTTTGGGTGTATCAATATGATACATACGCGTATCAAAGGGTTAAATAAATTTTGTTGTTTGAAAATTAGTAAATTCCTAAGAAAAATTTGAATGGAAAATTTCAAGGGCACTACCTTATATTTGTGAAATAGTTGCCGACATTTATTTTTTAAATTTATGAGTTTGTCAGACAATTTCAAGAAAATTGACATCTGTCGTCTGATTTATTATTTGGAATAAAGCAATGAAATTTTACTAATTACTTTCAAAACTTTAACAGCCACCTGAAACACGTCCAAACTTTTTAAAAAAATTATTTAATAAAATTTAGTAAAATTATTTTTATACAAACTTTATTTTATTTATTTTTCTTTACAGAAATTTACAGAAACACAAATTAAAAACCAAAAAAATTTTTATGATGAAAAATAAAAAAAAATTATAGAAATTAGCATAACAGTATATTTTAGTAAATATTAAAGTAAGAAATGAATTTCCTGTTACCCTTTTAAATTAGTTTTAATTTATTTTCCAACACATATAGTTTTAACTCTGGAAACACCACAAACCAATATGATTATACATATATTGAAAACTGTAATACGCAGCTCCTTGCGCAAAAGGTTTAAGTCCAACTTATACTCTAATTTCGAACCACCCCCTGAAAAAAGAAACTTTTTATTTGATTTTATACCTTTAGTACTGAAATTGTCATCTTTGCCTTTGACCGTTCGGTCTGTTGAAAATATTGTAAATAAATTAAGGGTTTTACTTTAAAAGCAATACTTACTTTAGTGTTATTGTGCATTTACATTATGCAGTTGCAATTATTCGCGTAATTGCAATATTAATGTCCGCACTTTGATAAGTTCTATCTATAGATATGTCTCTATAGATTTGCAGGTTTTGTAATAAATTTTTTCACTAAGGTGCATAGAAGTTTTTACTACTACTACTACTACTACTGCTACTACTACTATTACTACTACTGCTACTACTACTTCTGCTATTACGTTGATTTAACCCTTGAAACACTGCTAATAATTCATTCATATGAGGTATTATTGACGTGGTAGTTTCATCAGATGACCCTTCCCAACTTGACTCTGAAAAGAAAATTTTGATTAATTTTGAAAAGCAATGGTATAAGCCATTTCCCTGAAATGAAACTAAAGAATTGTTAAATTTAGAAATTTTGGTAAAAGCAGGAAAACTAAATTTTGAAACTTTAAAGGATCTTGTATTACCTAATTAGGTTGCGAGAATATTACTTATCATAAGGCTTAAATTTTTGAAAGATAAGCAAAGCGCTGTTATTAAAAATTTAATTCATGAATAAATCTCTGGACTGGTAAATAAAAATTTAAATTAAATAAGGAGTTTGTAGTTCAACTTCATCCACTTTTTAATAACTTTTCTGATTATATAAAAACTGTGAAAGTAAAATTAAAATAAGTTTACTCGTTATACAATAGTTTTTGGGCTACTACATCTTTACTGTTTACCAGGAATGGTCAATTGTAATTTATAAAAGACCAATTAAAATACCATTAGGCCTTTACAAATTTTGTTTTCTGAATTAAATATGACTAATCAAATTTACAATTGGTGCTTTGTGGATTAAACTTGAAAAAGGTGTAGTATTAAATATTATTTTACTTTTATAAAACAAGAGCAAGTGTCCTTCTTAAAGCATTAAAAGTTTAAAAATGTTTAAATTGTGGGTTTATTTGTTATTCAAATAAACCAGTCATACACTTATTTCAATAAAAAATTAAATAAAATTGCCTAATCTATTTTTTGAAGTAAGAATTCTTGAATTTAAGTTAATTATATAAAGGAAAATCAAGGTTTTTTTTAAAGGAATGGTTTTTTGCAAAAAACGAAAAACAAATACTGAAAAATGATCTACAAGTCAAAAACTTTTCGAGATCCTACATACTTGTATTTTTTTCATGTTTCATTTACGTTCAATCATAGTACATAATAAAATATATAATAAAAGCAAGAGAATATGAAATGATTTGGTTAATTAAACAGTACGTGATAATTAGTCGAGCAACCTGTTGCTAAGAATAGAAAAACATGTATCTGAATATTAAGAAACAAAAAATGGTTCTGTTAGACATACATTTCTTTCGTCCTTTTTGGTTTATTCGGAGATGAGATACTAAAGAGTAATTAATGCAGAGATAAGGAAACAGAAAGTGAATATCAAGAAAACATAATGAATGAAAAATAAACTTCATTAACTTTTAAAAGAATTGCAGTGAATAAATACTTTTAAATATTGTTTAGTACTGTTTGCCTTAGAGATTTTATACTAGGACTAAGAATTAATTGAAAGCTGGTAAATGGGAGATTAATAACAGAATCTAATAACAATAATATATATAATCAACAAATTAACACAGAGACTCTTTTCACATGAACTAGGCACTTTTCTTTCCATTTAATATTTTCCTTTTTTCAAATCAATTTGGTCCTATTTTTAAAAACGCCCCATTATTTTGGGTCCCGGATGTGGAACTGATATGATTTTAAAAACCTAATCCTCAATTCGGTATTATAAACTAAAAAAGAAAAAAAATTGAGAATCGTTAAGGGATCCGCATTAAGGAGTGGAACTGATATGATTTTAAGAACCTAGTCCACAATTCTCTAATAGGAACTAAAAACGAAAAATAAGTTAAAGAAAAAGCCTCAAAAGGTGGCAACTAACTTATCAGGGACTACTTTTTAAGATAGGCTTAAGAGTCGAAATTTTTAAATTATTTTTACTGTATTGGGGTTGTACTAAAAAATCGGTGAATACTTTTTTTTTAATACGTTGATCGGACTACTGGATTCCAAGCCTGGATTCCAAGGCTAGATTCAAAGGCTGATTGAAAAAAGACTGATTTAATTTGAAAATGTAGGACAATTTGTATTTGAAAATAGACAAACTTCATGTGAAAAAGAACCAAAGCTTATGTGAAAAGAGTAAAGTTATATTAAATCAAATATTCGAAATATTTAAAAATTTTTTAAATTTTTTAACAATATTTTATAGACGAGAAATTTTACAAAAATTTAATATTAAATAAAAAAAATCGAATTACTAAAAAAAAAGACAAAATAAAATAAAAATACAATGTCATAAATCAACTACCTAGCTTTTTATATGCTCTATTTTTTTTTGTAATATTTTACAGGTGCTCTTGATGTCGTGTGAATATTCTAGCGCAATCACATAATTTTTTTCTATTATTTTATAGTTTTTCATTTTCCGTCATTGTTACAATCATGCCTTCCAGCGATTTTTAGCAAATTTTTTCATTTCCTATTTTTATTTTTTATTTTCTTATTTTTCTTTTTTTTTTTTTATGTACTTTTAATTAAAAATTTATAAAACGTGATTTTTAAAAAAAATTTAAACTTTAATTTTATTATAAAATTAACTATGGTAAAAAAATAGGTAATACATAGGTTAGGTACTTAATGTATCTTTTGTTTTATTAGAGCAACTGATGACGGATATATTATTTAAATTAGGATATTAAATTTAATTTTGCCGGAACTAGATAATATTAATATTTGTGGAAATAAAATTTTATCAAACAATGGGAAAATTTTTGCAAAGTCTGGTTATTTTATAAGGAAGCCTCCCAGATCCTGTGGTCTAATTAGACATGATA
The DNA here is from genome assembly GCA_963082915.1 of Dolichopus griseipennis. Taxonomy (NCBI): domain Eukaryota; kingdom Metazoa; phylum Arthropoda; class Insecta; order Diptera; family Dolichopodidae; genus Dolichopus; species Dolichopus griseipennis. The sequence continues at coordinate 40,916,422 of OY720443.1, read as the reverse complement.
GTCGTTCTTCCTTTTGGCAAGTTCTTTAGTGACATAGCCTTGGAACTTCTAAAATTTCTAGACCCCATGATACCTATAACGTGCATTTATTAAACATACCTTTCATGTAACAAATTTAAACTCACCGATTAGAACTCGAAATTCCTGAAAAAGTCGTCTCTGTTACTTACGAAGATACACATAAATTTTCGGATTAATGCGTTCCCGGCAAAATGAAACAACTTTTGTTCGGGCAGAAGAAGTTCGATGAACTTATAACCTTTTCTTCTAGAGTATTGACATACTGAAGAGCAGGTAAAAGTTCTTAAAGAATTCGAAATCGAACAACTTTTCCGAAAGATAAGATTACTCAGTATTGAACTATATGTTTAAGATTTTAAGACACTAGCTCATGAGGGCCCTATTGCACCAACAACTTATCACTTATCTAATAATCAAATTATCGCGCCAAAACCAAATTTGACATCAAACGTATGCAGTTTGATTAGGAAAAACCATTGATTTATCAAAAAAATGATTATATTAGTGATAAGTGTTGGTGCAAAGGGCCCTGATGTTATTTAAAATTGATTGTAAAGTTTATACAAAAATGACAGAACAGAAACCGCGTTAAATAAACTCTTTAGAAAAATGTTTCATATAATTTTAAATTCTATTTTCAATACTGATATAGATTTTCATTATTTGTCCTTCTATAACAACCCATTGGTTCAACATAATTAAACAAAGTTTATTTAACCATATATAATTTTTCTAGGGCTTTTATTGTATAACATTACTATTAATAAGTACGAGTTTTTAACATGATATTCAAATTAACTGCTTTTATATTATCAACTGAAACTAATGGTATAGAAACATTATTTATTCGTAAACATATACTTACTTTCACCTAAAAATTAATAAATAGCTTAAAGATATTTTTCCTGTTATATTGGTTTTAGCGTAATAAATGTGTTGAATTTTCATAAAATTTCATTTGTTCTAAGTGTTCTTTATGCTCGACGCTTTTTAAAATTCTCAATATAAACAAATTTTAATAGGATGCAAAAATACAAGCATCATTAAGTATAATATTGAATTCAACATCTTTGTTAATTTGGTGGCACATAAATGGAACCAATATAACACTAGGAAAAAAGTAGAATAGACAGAGTCAACTATGGGATATCCGCATGAATATGCAATAAAATTAGCTTTAATTCTTTTGTGAAAATTTCAGATTGATAACTTAATTGGACCCTAAGGTGTTAATTTAAAATTCGAAACTCTTGCACTAGACAAGAGGTGGGTGGCGCACTGTTTAGAGTGCCGATCTTTCATTTAAAAAGTTCGAATTTGAATGCCAGTGAAAGTGAAAAAACTTTTATCTGGTCTCGAATCAACTCATAAACAAATAATTTAATTGAATAATATAACTCACAGACATACAATACCATTAACTTAAATAAAGTAATTTGAAAAATTAAAATTGTATTTATTTAAAATCGAAGACGTTCCTACATGTTGTAATGTCGAGGACCATCTGATTTTTAAATTGTATGTGGAATTCATTAAGATCAATTCTAATAACAAGAATATAATATGACCATCAGTTGTTTAACCTGTACCTATGGTATAGGCTATTTTATTAGCTTAACAGTTGAACAGTTAGCACTTAAAAAAAGAGGCAAACCAAATTGAATGAAAATGTTATTCCTACAATAGAGATGAAATTGATTTAATTCCAATAACCATTAGACTACTCTCGCCTAAAAATTTATTTATGAAATTTTCACAATCTTTAGTTTTTTAATTTTTCGAGTTATCGAGAATAGAGACGAGCAGAGGACATCAGACCCATCTAGTTAGATAAATATTTTTCTCAATTCTGAACTGAATTCGTGTGATATAATGAGGGATGTTAAAATTTAATACATTGTTTAAATGTTTTTATTTAAAAATTGAAACTTTTTAGAGCAATGAGTTAAAACTTTGTTTAATAAATAATAAAATATTGAATATTGACTGAAAATTATTTAAGGCTCTCTTGTTACATTCAGATAGAATGCCTCATCTGCAGCATTATTGTAACACACGTTCTTATGGAGTATTTTTTTTTAAACCACTAACTTGGTACTCAACAAATTTATTTGTAAACAATAAATAATAATAAAAATTCCAAATCAAAATTACACGAATTGTCAATATATTTCCTAATTAAAATTTGTAATAGAAGCAAATTAGAAACTCCTACACATTCTTGAAAATCAGTTTTTCAAACAACATTGTTAGGAGCACCAACAATGTATTTTTAAATTTCTTTTTGTTTTTATATTCGTATTTTTTGTGTATTATTAGAAATTAATGAATGTTTTCCATTAAAATTAAAAAAAAAAATATTGAAATTGTGAAAAACAAAGTAATGTTACAAGAGGAGCATAAGAAGCTCAGTTTAAAATTGGTTACGACGTTGTTGATGTTGGTAAACAATTTAATTGTTTTTATTTTATCAAAATTGTAATTGAGAATGCCTAAAAAATTCAATTAATGTGCCATTCTATACAAATATCCATAAATAATTAGCAGGATTATTTTTTTAATACATTTGAAAAATAAATTTATTTTTAAATCTATTGATTTAATTAATTGAATTATGACGGAATTTATAGGGTTTTTTTTTTTATTTTAAAAAGTGTTGTTGAATTGAAATATAAAATTTAAAAAGCTTTATTTAACGGAAAGCAATATTTAGGGTCGTAAAGCAATATTTAGGGCCTTTGATCCGTATCCATCTTATGTTAACATCATAGCCTGTATTAAAAAAAAATATTTGCCACCGGTAGTTTTATTAATACCAGCTGACATTTCGCACTTGATATACCTATTTATACAAATGACATTTGAAACTTAATGACATTTCGCATGTGGAATACCTATTTATACAAATGACATTTGACATTTATTGAAAATTAATATTTAGTACGAAAATAAATAAAATATAATAGTAAATGAAATTAGGTCTTCGACAAATCTTGAAAATAATGATAATATTTTTATCCTCAATTATGAATACTGACATTTTGTTTTAAAAATAAATAGTTCAAGTTTTAACTTGATTTGGACTTCGAATTTTAACGTTTATATTTGACAAGTTCGAAAATCAAAAAATGGTCTTCATTCATTATGGTGTTTGTACTTGTTCGGTATTCAATTTTATTTTAATGTCAACAAAATATTTCAAGTTTAAACTAAATGAGGTTTTATATCTTATTGGTACCAATTTGGTATTATTGAAGTATAGATTGATACGTCCTTGTCCTTGAAGTTTAGATTGCTATTTAGGCTATCTAAGCTAATGTAAATGGGCATTTAAAATAGAAGATGAATTCTGGAAAGATTAATACTCTGGAAAAACTCCATATTAGAATAATAAATATAAAAAGATTTTAAAGATGTTAACCAGCTTTTTTACGAAATTATGGTAAGGAGAGCTTCAAGATGCTTAAATAAATCTTCAAATAATAATCGTCACATTTAAATTTAATAATTTCTGAAATTATTAACTGTAAAAATATATTTGAATTCAAAATTTTTTATTATATTACCAAAAATTACACTAAATTTATTTTATTTAAACTCGTGAACAGAATCACTTACACAACTTCTTGCAATATAAAATAAATAATCTCTAGTCTTCATAATAAATAAATTAAATATTTTTTCCGTTGGAGAACTGGTAATTATATTAAAATATACATTATAGCTATTGTTTTTAAAATAATTATTGTGAGTAAACAAAGAGTTAAGGAAATTCGCCTGTCAAAAACTGTTCCAATAATAAATACTATATAAGTATCTATCAGAATAAATTTAAAATGTTCATTTATTATTGGTTAACGACAAAATACGCAGTAAATGTTTGATTTATGAATAAATAAAAAAGAAAAACAATGAAAATTACTTAAAATATAATAATTAAAATGTTTTTAAATGTTATGTTCATAACAGTCATTTTCCCCTGAGTATTAATTCCCCTAAAAGTATGCAAAATTTTTTTAAACTAAAAAATTTCATAAATTTTCAAAAGAACCTTGTCTTTAAACATGAAATGTAATATCCTTGGGTGATGATAGTCAGTAACAGGGCCCAAACAAATAATAATTTCAGTGTAGGGCTGGACATTTACATATTAATTAAATATTTTAAAAAAATTAAAAACCCCTTATCGAAACAGGATCTGAAAATGGACCAGAAAAATTAAAATAATGATAAAACATAAAGTGACGCAAGTTAAACTAGTGAATGAAGAAATAAAATGCGAAAACAACTAACAGTGATAAAAGTCCTTTTCTTTTGTATTTATTTTTGTAATTTTTATGTTATTGTTTATGTTTTTCATTATCTTGACTTTAAATTGACATTTTTTAACGAGTTCCAGGAATTATTTTAACTTCATTATTTTGTTATTTTATTTTGGCGTTTTTTTTTCTACTGGGTTTCAATTTATAATTATGTGGTTTCCCTTTTTTTGCAAAAATAACAAAAGTAACAATAAATATACAAAAAATATGAATACAATAAAAATGAATTATGTTATGACATTTAATAACCTTGTAAAAGATGGGGGTTTTTTTTAATATAAAATGAAATATTAAAATTTTGAGAATTGCTTAGTAATGGGTAAAAACTCTCAAAATGCGAAAATTTTTAAAATTTTCTTTTGGGAACGTTGACGTTTTTTTATTGAATTACATTTTTAATATATTATTTTTTATTAATTTAAAAATGTTATAGCCAGTAAGTAAATAGCATATTATATATTATTAATACATTCGAATTTAATATTATATAAAACCATTTTTTGATTAATTATTTATTTCAATCAGTTCTATACAAAATTCAATATGAACTCGATTATGAAGTAAGCGTTTACTATAGCTGCCTTAATAATATTAACTGTCTATTTGGCTTTTACATAAGTAATATTATTATTCTATATAACCTCAAAAGTTTTTTGGTTAGGTGTCAAAACATTTTAAAATCTAATATGCGATTTTACTCTGAAATACCTTCACCTTTGGTCACATGAAATGTCAAATATAAGGACATAATTTTAAGTATGTATTGAGGAAAATATATAATTAAATTTTATATAAATATGATAACATATGTGAATATTATATAAGTATATAAAAATATATGAAATATTAGTGAAGCATTTATATAAAAACTGGTTTGATGTCACAAGCCTTTAGAATCAAAGTTGTCAGGTGAACTGTGTATTAATAAAAGAAAAATTTCTATTATGTTTAATAAAAAAATTTATTTAATAAAATATATAAAATATCAGAAAAAAAGCCTAGTTTTTGTTTCAGTAATTGGTATATCAAGATAATTTTAATCTTAAGTAAGATTATTTTTTTAAAATTTCCATAATTTTGAATTTTTTCAATTTTAAACTATTTACCCAAGTTTTGGGAAACGAAATTATTTCTTTTCAAGATTATAAGGGATAATGCTTCATGGATTTAAAAGTATGTTTATTAAAAAGTTGTGTTTTATAAATTTATTTGAGGTTTTTGTTTTATCAATGTTGAACTTGAATACCTTACCTCTTCGCAACTTTCGGAAGTCAAATCTGAAAACAAATTTGAATCTAGATAAAAAAATAAAAATAAATGCAAGCTTAATAAATTCTTAAGATATAACTTAACATATGAAAAAAGTTAAAACTTAAATTCCAAAGCAAGATTCCTAATTAAATCGGGTACATGCAATAAGGCCAAATGAAATAAAGCCAAATTGCACTTTTTTGGCTTTATTTCAATAACACATTTGAAATAAAACCAAAATCATAATTTCTTAATTTTCGGCTTTATTTCATTTTTTAAAATTTTTAAAAAAGAAATAAAGCCAAAATTATAAAAAATTGATGTCAAAAATATTTTAAACATGAGATACTTAAATCAAAATAATATTGTTGCTTTTACCAGAATATTTAAATATATATATAAGTGAATTATATACCAGATTCTGCCAGATTCTGTTTCAGGGAAAAGGGAATACCCTGATTTTGAATCCAACTCTAAAATTTCCTTTAATTCAGAATTCCACATATACACTATATAGAACTCTACTATATAAATATTCTGGGAAAAGCGGCAATCCTGATTTTGAATCCAATTCAAAAATTTCCGTTATTTCCAAAACTCACATATACACACTTATATAAGAATCTGACGTACACATATATATTAATATTTTAGAAAAAGCGTACAACCCTGCTTTTGAATACAATCAATAAAAATTTAATTTTGGCATAATTTCTGAAAAACAACACTTCCATTATTTGCAAATTAAAAAAAAAAATTAATAATTTGAAAAAAATTCAAATTGGCTTTATTTCAATTTTTCATATTGAAATAAGAACAAAATTTTAAAATTCGGCTTTTGGCTTTATTTCAAATATGATAATGAAATAAAATCAATTGGCAAATTTTTATATTAAAGATTTTGAACATGAATTGAATTTAAATAATACATTAAAATAAATTATTTCATATGTATATTCAATAACTTCCATTCTGTAAAACACGTAGGAAACCTAAGTTAAATAGACAACCTGAGGAAATATTTAAATTTCAAATAATTGAATGAAATATAAATGAATAATTTTAATATTTAATATGCTGTTAAATTGGAAATCAGTTTATTTTTATTTCGTTACACATTTTTTATTATTTTGTAAAAATAAAATGGAATCCAGGAACTATTTCTATGGAATCCGGATTACGCTTCGAAAGATCGTAAGAAAAAAATAAGTTTAAAATCTCCAGTTTCTTTGGAAATTTTTATAAAAAAGCGTGTTTGATTTATCATAATAGATCCTATTGTTATTATTCGTTATATGAATGACTTAATATGATTAATGAATGAAATTTTTTTTAAATAATGAGTTTATTAAATTATCAGTTTATGCAAATAATTTTCAAGTAGATGGAGCAAACTGCCATTCAAAAAATATTAGAGTTTATAAATTTTTAAGTTTGAATTAAAGAAACTTTCTTTAATTCTAAAAGTTCAAAAGATCTAATTGCTTTCAAAATTTCAACTTCGTAACTCAAACCGTTTGGAAGATATTAAGGTGTCAAGAGTTTTACTAAAATTTAGATCGCAAAATGTTAAATTAAGGTTCTGTATGGCAACTTTTCATTCATTTGTGTTACATAAAGCTTATAAAAACACCTACTATAATTTGGCGTTTTCAGATTGTAAATACAATTTTTCCCACATTTCATGGAAAGCTCCATAATTAGTGAAGCTGCAGAAAAAGTTCTTCCATGAAAAGCACTTTTTGGAACCCGTAGTTAAAATTACTTTACTATATTTCAAACTGTTTCAAAAAGTTTTCTAAAGTTTTCTAGTTTTACATTTATGACAAAGCAGGAGATTTCATTTTTTTTAGTAAACATACTACAACTTGGGTTCTAATTTTCTTTTTCTTTCATTTAATATAAACCTCCGCTAAACAAATTATTGCAAACCTTCGTTATATTATATCGCATTAACATTTTGCATTCAAAGATCCATTAATTAAAGAAAATTATTACCTTATATATTAAAGGAAAGTACAAAGTTTCAATTTAATTCGATTCAAAAGTCGAACATTACTATTTTTTTTTTTTTTTTTTTCTTTATTTTTTTAAATCTTAATAATAAATTTTACAATAGATTTACAATTTATATATAAATTAATTGTTTGCATACGACCCTGGCTGTGGGTCTAATAGAATTATAAATAGTTTTTTTTTTACATTATTATATATATTTATTTAATTAGTTTTTTTTCTAACCATAGCCTAAGTAAGCCATTTGGTTGTATAGATTAATATTATTGTCAAGCAATTTTAAGTATATCTTTTAACAATTTGTTATAATTAAAGTAATTTTTTTTTTTTTTTTTTTTTTTTAACTAAATGTAAGAATTTATATTTTCCAAATCATCTGATAATCCATTATCATATATTTATAATAATATATGAGCATTCTACCATTTTGTTATTTAATTTAGGGTTAAAAGCAAATTTTTTATTTTTTTCTTAAATAAACTATAAGAATTAATATTTTTCAAATCATCTGATAAACCATTGAAAGCACTTAAACTATTATATACACAATTCATTTTTTGTTTGTCCGTTCTAAACAATGAAAGATAAAAATTTGCCTTATTTCTAGTATTGTAGTTATGTATATCTATGTTGCGATTAATAAGGAAGTTATGTTTGATTAAGTTGTTAATTATTTTATAGGCCAGAAAGTATAATTCTCTTTTGCATATAGTTTCAAGACTTACATATTGTGACGAATATATTAAATGGGACGGATGTGTAATTGGGTAAAATTTTATTATTTTTATAGCCCTTTTATGTATGATATCAAGTCTTTTTATATACGTTTGTGGCGCATTGCTCCAAAGTGGATTTAAGTATGTTAAGTTTGAGGAAATATAGGATGAGTATATAACATACAATGTGTTCCTATCAAAGTATTTCCTCATTCTTCTTAATATAAACACATAGGGTATAATTTTCTTGATAATATGGTCTATGTGATCTTGCCATTTGAACCTACTATCTACTAACAATCCCAAATAATTATAGCTTTTCACTACACTGATGTGGTTAGATTTATAATTGATACTAGAAAAACTAAAAGTTTTGTTATCGAAGAGCAGAACTTTTGTCTTCTTTATATTTAATGACATTTTATTTTTAAGAAGCCATTCCTCAATAATATCAAGGTCATATATAATTGATTCCCTTAAATCTATCTCATTATCTGTAGAATATTTAATAGCCGCATCATTAAATATTAATTTGGAATTCAATCAATTTTAATCAAATTTCTTAAAAATGTTGTCTATATTTCTAAAAATTTTATGTACACGTGTATATTGTGCTTTGTAGGAACATCAATATTAAAACTCTAATTTAAATTAAGTTTAAATAAACATTTATGTAAAATATGTCAAACGCAATGTCAATTAATTTTATTCTCCAGAGTAATTTTCACATGTTCTGCTATATGTAAAATATTTTACATGTTAAGTAAATAACAAGCAAACTATTTATTTATTAGTTTTCAAAATATTTGCAGGATCTATAAATTATAGGATATTGTAACAGTATTTGTATAGCATATATAGCATATTTGTAACAGGATCTATAAACTATAGCATATATTTGATCTATAGTATAATTAGATATAATTTTATGTTCAAATGGAAGTGAAACAGTTTATTTGAACAACATGATAGACTATCGAGTCTCTAAGTTCGAAAATTAGTATTATCTTAATCGTAAATCAGATTCGAAATTTTTCGAAATTGTATATTTTATAAATAAAATATTGTGAATCTGTTTAAACTGTTCTTAGATAATATTATTTCGAAGAGACATAAACAGCTCTTTAATCTATCTTAGATCTTTAAGATTTATTAAGATTCACCAATTTTTTGTTAAAATAGAAATGTAATCAGTATACAGCAAGTTTTCAAGTATCTATTATTCTAATAGTATTTTGAATAAGGATTGCAAATACTTAAGATAAATATTTAGATTAAAATAATCCCAATTATATGAAGAATTTTATTTTAATTGACTAATTGAATCTATGACCCAAATTCAAATCTACAAAATTATAAAATTTTCTTTGTTCAAATGTAGACATTTTCTGTAATATGTTGCAAATAATATAATTGTAAAATATTACATAAACAGATAAAATAACATCATAATGCAAATACCTTTTATAATTTAATTATGTTAGAATACTTGTTTTTTGAAGAATTTAATAAAAAAAAAAATTATTTTATTTAAATTTTAAAGATATTTTTACAATAATTAATATATAAATTCAAATTTTCAAAATTAATAATTGTCATAATATTTGGGAGTTAATAATATTATTATTAACAAAGTCCCAAAATTTTCAAAATCACATAATACGAAATTTCATAACACCAAAATTACAAAATCCATAACAAAATTTTCAATATTAATTTTCATAATTGATTTTCTTCATATTATAAAAATGCGAAAATTTTAAAAAAATGTCAAAACTTAATACTTTCGTAGAAAATCCGGTAAACATTTACATAGTCTAAGTATTGAATTCAAAATCAGGATTGCCACTGGCTGTACCAAAAAAGTCCCCAACATACCATGAAAGTTCCCCAATTTAGCTACATTTTTCATTTTTACTTTTGGCAAACATTTTATTATTAAATTTTATATAAGATAAGTCAATTGACATTTAGAATTTTTGAAAAAAATAAAGGTTTCCCGTTTTTGGAATATTTATTTAATTGTATAGGTGAGATCCTGTTTTCTGAGAGATTTTAGAATATACCTCAAAATTAGAGACGCATTTTTTAATCATAGCAAGTCAAGTAGATGTAGGAAATATAGGATATAGAGCGGATAATATAAACTTTAATTTTCATTCAAAGAGAACATTCTGAAATTAGCAAATATAACATCAGTCTCTTTATTATAAAATTAAACTGCATAAAAATAAAAAAAAATTTTAAATACATCTTTTTGTCCTTGAGATGAAATGTAAAAATTTCAAACATTTACATTATTATTCTCATGGAACTGAGTAGAAGAATAATGATTATAACCATTAAAACTCATAAATAAAAAGTTAAAATTATTGTTTCATCAATCAATCAAATCCCATGCCGTTCATTCAAATATTATATATACATTTTTACGGTATAATAATCTATCATATGTCATAATATTGTGACCATAGGGTATATTGGACTTCATTTTAATGATGTTTTTATTTCTGTCCATGTTATCAAATGTAAATTTGTATTAAATGTAAGTTATACTGAAAAAGAATGGAGTGAAATATTAAAATGTGACTCACATTTCATATAAGAACTAAATTTTATAAAATGTTATTATTCTTTGTAGTATTCTTTATTATTATATATATATGAATACAAGATAGATGTGTATATGTTCGAGTTTTCCTTTAATACTTATCTATAATATAGATATATGGTGTAAAATAGTTTTAACAGTTTTTTTAAATTTTCCCTTCAACCGTCAAGGACCTTCAGACAACACAAGTGTGTGTTTTTAGCATTGTATGTTTTTTGGAAAATTGGAAAAATTTAAATTAAGGAAAATGGGAAGAATTCAAAATTCCTTTAAAATTGTTTAATATTGTTACTCTGCTAGTTATATTATAGGTCCATCTTGTTTTGGATCATTATTAAATTTGCGAATGTCATACTTTTAATTGAGGGGCAAAATATTTTATAAAAATGATTTAATTTTTTTTTTTAAATTATAATTTCGGTCTATAAGTAACTAGGTGTTAGTCTAAGTGCCCCAAAAACAAAACCTGAGCAGTTGAAAGGACGGTTTATTAATTTTAGTATTATTCGTAAGGTTTCTTAAATCATATTACTTAAATTTTTATTTATTATGAACTATTAAGTGATTTTAAATTACATTTAAGAGTTTGTTAAAGTATCAACCTAAAAGTATGCAATACAAAACGGCCTTTGTAGCTGAGGCTCTTACTGATGTAATAGCAATTAATTGTATTAATATTAGATTAAAAATAAATAAATAAATAATATTTGCGTACGTTAATAGTTAGGAATCTTTATTATTATAATTATAATTAATTTTCAAGGACTTTCAATGACTAGATTATGTTCCTTTTACTAAAAACAAGAAAATTTAAAAACATAACAGTAAAATTTAATAATACGAAAAATAACTGTTTTAAATTTATTTATAGTATTGAAGAACATTTCTGTATTTAACGTATATTTAGTGCAAATTATGGCATGTCCGATTTTAAATGGAATTTTAAAATATAAACAATCACTTTGATTAAGTAGTTTAATGAATTTTGTACTTAAAAACCAAATAGAAAAGTGAGAGGAAATTAGATTGATTAGACTACCTCTGGTAAAGGCTGTGTAGAAATTCATAGTCAAGCATTAGTTTTTTAGTTTTGTTCAAAATTCCTATTTTTTCACTAGAGTCAAAAGTGAACTGAAACTACAAAGAGGTGATTGAATTATTTCACTGGTAGAAATAGAAAGTAGAACAAGTGAAATTCCAAAAGCTTTAATAGTTATTACTTTATTAGATATCTTATTCGAACTGTAAATTTCATATCTTATTAATGTAAATAAAATTATTTTAAAAACGGGGAAGAGTGTAGTAGAGTAGACTGTGTCAACTCTGGGATACCCGTATGACCGTAATATAAACATTACACTGTCCGGTTAATTACTTTTGGTAAAATTTCAAAAATATCAGCTTTATTAGGTGTAGTGTAATGCTCATATAAAAGAGGGAGTTGTATGGCAGCTACTTGAACGCAATGCATTAGACCAACCAAATTTTGCAGAAACTTTGGCCATAAAACTAAACTACTTTTGGAAAAATTTCAGGCACACAACTGTAATAGGTACAGAGTAATGCTCATATAAAGAGTAACTACCCGAACCCAAGACCTGGATGGGATTTATAGCGATGCCGGATATTGCAAAAAAACGAATTTGCGAAAATTTCAAGATCCTAGCTCCTTTAGTATTTGAGTTATTGTGCGGACGCACAGACGGACGGACATACATAGGTAAATCGATTTTTTTTTTCGATTCTGATCCGATCCATACACTTGAGTCTATATCTACCCCCCTCATTCTTTGCGTCCCTAACGCAATAGCAAATTTATTATACCCATTGATTATATAGTTATACGGGTATAAAAATTGTTACTTTAATAACGGTAAAACCTCAATGTTTCCATTTTATTGAAGACATTTAAATTTAAATTGGAAAATTTTAAAATATATTTAGCATTCAATATTATAATTTCATAAATTTATATAAACAAATCCATCATATCTATGATGTTTACATAATTCTAGTTTTGAAAACAATAACTGTAAAAAACAAACAAGATAAATAATCAATAAAAATAAATTGAAGGAAAGGTAGTAGATAGTGTACAACATGTGAGTCAATTTAGTTTATAAAATAACAAAATGGATATGAATTGAAGGAGTACATTTGAAATATAGTAATTGTATATATTCTAGACTATGTAATACATATTGGGTATGTTTGTGGGAATATGCTAAACAATATTAGGATGACTAACATTGTAGATAGGATAGTTGGATATTAGACACATCATAGTTTAGAAACAAACTGATATTTATATACGGAATAAAAGAAGGTGTCTGTCTTTTTTATAAAAACGTTGAATTAGTCATTCATAATTTCAGGCAAACTAAATGGGTCGGATCTATAAACTTTGTAGTTATTGTATTTGGATTTTCCTTTTTTTCAGTTCTAATTTTATTAAAAGCTTTGAAGAGTTTATTTTAAATTTATTAGTTATTTAATAAAAAATTTAATAAATTTAGTTATGCTTACAAAAAAAAAATTAATTAATTCTAATATTATGTAAAATGATTCTATTATGCAAAGTAAAGTAAATTATATATTAATAAATTGAATGATAGATTGATCAATTTTTTGTAAAAATGGATTGATTTTAATTTAATAGACATTTAACATAGAAAGTAGAATATCTATTTTACTTTAACAATATCTATCAATTTATTTTAAAATTAATTAAATTTTTTAGAGAAATATTTTTGTTTTTAATTTGTAGGGTCTTGTAGAGTCCATGACTTGAATATCAATGAACTCAAAAATTTAACTAACTTTGATTTACGGCAACACAAAAATCATTTTTTAGTAGTCAATATTCAGTACAAGATTGGCAAGATTTGTAAGTTTAAGACGATTACAGTTCAATTAATTTCAATAAAAGACTTCTCCATCAAGTTTTAAACATTTGAAGCTAATAGATATTAAACCCCACCTTTCCAAATATTCTTAACCCTTTATAAGTTTTAATTATTATGATATTTTTTAATACTATCATCTTGAATTAATTATTCTTTTGTCAATCTTTTAGTCAGCAGACCTTAGGTCATAACCCCATTTCGATATTCAATAACAATAGTTTATTATAGTTAATATTTTATATCTTTCGTATGAGATATAAGTCTGATTTTTGAAACTCTGATAGTAACTTATTATAGAATATTGTTCTTATTGGAATTATTAGAAGCTTGTGATTTTCCGTCCTTCCTGTTTATTGATGAAATTTTTTTTATACCCGTGCATACACATATGAAATCTAGTATATTAAAATTGCTCCTCCATTTGTAGCGCATTGATCTAGCACGATAACTCAAAAACTAAAAGGGCTAGAGTTTTGAAATTTATACAAAGTCATATTTAGACATTTTCTAGGTTCCCTATTTTTTTTTTTTGTTAAAATCAGACCATGGCTTTCGGGGTGCTGCCATACAACTTTTTTGTACCAATATGAATTTCTTCAAAACTAATTATACAACGAGGATGAAAATTACACACGGTATGAATCGAGCACTTATATGAAGTTTCAAAATGTTACGGCCCCATTTTTGGGCAGCTGCCATACAAAGTTGTCAATTCGATAACTGTGAATCTAATAAAGCCACGAGGTTAAAATTAAAATTGGGCAGGTAATGTAATAGGGCAAGTTACTTGGAAAAGATGGACATCACTCGGATCAACTTTAAGCAAAAATCATGGGATAATGAGTTAAATTTTTTTTTTTAATGTGTATTAGCATAAAGGAAGTCAATAACGGGTATCTAAAAGTTGACAAGGGCAACCATATAATCTTCCTCGTTGTAATTTAAGTTCGATCATTTAGTAACTTGGTGTGCAATCCTCGTTTTCTATTGATGTCTTTATTCTCTCGTTGTTTCTATTAGTTACTTAGATATCTGATTAGGTATGGTACTTATAAAACTATTCTACTTAAGACGCCAATACAATAAATGGAAAATTAAACTGGAAAACATCACTTTAGTAAATTTATTTATTTTTATTTTTAAATCAGTTTTTGTTATTTAAAAATTCTCAAAATTTAAGTTATAAATAGAAGAATTAAATTTTTTTAAAAGTATTTTTCTAGAAATGGAAGATTGAAAAATAAGAAAAATTATTTAAGTAGAATAAGTATAATTTTCTTTATTCTTCTATTACAGGCTTTTTTAAGGTTAAATAAATTATAAAACCATCCAATGGACAAGGTAAAGTTTTGTTTCTTGGAAATGAATGTATGTTTTTATCACAAAATTTTCAAATGTTTCCATCAAAAAGTATTTTTAAAAGCTAATAAGCGGAAGACCTCTTCAACCTATTTATTTTGAAGAAATTAATAAGTATAGATTATAAAAATAGATCTTTGATTGGATTTACGAAGAAAGTATTAAAGTTTGAGTTTTTAGTAATAATAAAATGAAGTAGAAAGAAGGAAAAGTAAATCAATCAAAGAAACCGATCCTTTTTAAAAAAAAATCAGAAATCTTATATAGGGTCATTGCGATTTCAAAACTAACTTCAAGATTAGTCTGAAAATCCTAAAAGCACTCCAAGTGCTTAAATTAGATATAATATTGAAGAGTGCATTTGAAGAGGGAGACTTATAAAATTTTACAATTAAAACGGATTTTAATGTTCAGCAATTTCAATTAATTAAGTACACATACTTTCAAGTCTGTTCTTTAAGGAATAGTGAGTTTTGATTCATAAAAAAGATAGAACTGATATTGATAATAAAAACTTTAGATTTGCTCTTGTTGATAACGCATTGAAAAATTCAAAATTGGAAAAAAAATAACGTCTAACTGATAGATGATAAAATTGTATGTGTATGTATTGGTATATTTCAAAAATCTTGGAAATTATTAACACAATAACGGGTTACTTTACCCTAAATCAATGGCGTTAGATAAAGATATGTTTAATTAAAAAAAGTTAAATACCGAACTATACATTGCTTTGATGAAAACAGTATTACTTTATGAATTAAAAAATCCTTGAAAGAAATGACACTTTACGCTTTTACTGCAATATCGGCGCGTTCTGTGGTGGACATATCACACATCATATTTTATTAGTCTACAACAACCGAACAGCATCCTAAAGTCAATCTCTAATTATAATTTTTTTTAAAAAATCGTGTAATTGATGGAGTTGCTATACTGTTTTTACTGTATGATGCGCTCCGAAGATTAGACAGAGATTGAAGTTACATAAACCCTCAACAAACATCTTCTTAAAATGTGGTTTTTTTGAATTATTTAGCAACATTTCAATCTATTTTTATTCAGAGACATAATATATATCAGGCGCTCTAATTTACTTGTTTTTTTGGGTAACCGTGTCTAAGATATTCTCTAAAATTTCTAGTGAACTTCATTTTTAAATAAAAACAAATTAATTAGACCGGAAACTTTGTATTTCTCTACTTAGTTGTTTTGTATTGACTTAAAAATAGAGTAATTTAAAAATTTGAAAGAAAAGTTATAAAACTTTAACAAAAATAATTTATAAACTTAAATTAGGTCAAATGTTTGAAGTTTATTATTTTAAACTTTTGGAAGTGTCTAATTTTAAAAAAATCCAACAAACTTAAATTTTTCAAAAGTGCTAATTTTGGATCGTTTTCTTAAATTTTTTATTTGGAAATACAGTTTATTTTTAAAAATTTTAATAGACTTCGTGTTACATTTTTAAACAAACTTTTTTACATTTCACTATTGGAAATTTTTTATTAAAAAAAAACGCGATACATTAAAAAAACCATCAAAAGGCAAACTTCAAAAGTTCAAAACTTAAATGAGAAAAACTTTTAACAGTCTTTTTGACATAATTTTGAAAATTCGTTTATTTTTTTTTAATAAGTTACTAAAGTTTCAAAAACTAATTTTACTTACATTTCAATTGAACGAATGCTTGTATCAAAATGTTGAATAATTTTGTGCAATCACTTATGGAATCGGAATTAAATTCAATTTTCACGAATGCACTCTGTGGTCTGTACTCTGTTGCATGGTACCAGTGTATTAATATTTCCTACATTAAGTGCAAATTTGAAAAGTTCTTGTAATATTTAAGATTTTGAAATCTCTTACAGTATTTTAACTGCCATCAAATGTAGGTTTTCCTTTTTCATTAATGGAAAAATTCCAAAATATTTTCATGTTAAAATCTTTAGTGTTGCTGGTTTGTATTGTTTTTGCAATAGCGAAGATGTTGTTTTTATGGAGCCCGCAATTTTCCAAACATCCGGGTGTTGCATTTTTAGTCTTTTGACTTTGATTGTATGTAATCTTAGAAAGAAAATTAGAAAATTAAAGAGAAAATTTTAAAATTAGAAGCTTTAAAATTATTAAAAAATTTATCAGTCCACCCTAAATGGGCGACGCGATAAAAAAAGTCAAAAATGGAATATTCAGTATATTTGAAACTATAAATACAGAAAAAGGGTAATATTTTTTAACTTTTGGTTTTGATTGCTAACTTTGGAATTTAAAAGAAGATACGCTTTGATAGTGGAATTTGAATATCCTGCAAACCAAAATAAAAAACAGCAAATTGAAGGACCAAAATGTACCTACACTATTGTTGCCCTTACTTAATGGATGTGCTAAACAAAAAGGCATTGTAGTTTGTACAGGTGTACTTTCAATTCGAAGAATTTCATAGAAAACTAAGGAAGCGCAAATCGCAAAGTGCCAATATTCTGATACATTTATACATATAGACTACTTTAAAAAAAAGTTCCATACAGTTCAACAAAATTTACAATTGTTTTGAAATACTTTTCTTACTTATTTTTTACTTTTCTAAATTAATTTTATTTAACTTCTAAAGGCATTGATCTATACTGGTAGTTTGGGAACTGATATAAAATATATATATATATATATACAACAAATCTTCATTTAAAGTATTTTCATGAATATTAATATTTATCAGTACAGTTTCAATTTAACACCAAGTTTTTAATCTCAAATTAAAATATCTTTATTGTTATCTTCTCAGGAATAACACAAATTATGTGTGACTTAAGTGAATTCAAGTTCTCCAAAGGCATATCAATTCATGCAAAGAATCTCGAAAAAACGAAATATAAAATATTTACTTAGAAATTTTATCTAAATATTAAGCGTCCTTTTGTTTTAAGTTTATCGGACCCATTTGATGATGCTCAAAATGCTTTTAAAATTTTATACATTCACACATAAATTTAAACAAAAAGTTACTATCTAGTAAAGGAAATCACTTAAAAAATTCATCACTGCAAATTAAATTTAATTTTTCTCTTCTAGAACAAATGGAGGTAATAAAAAATTATAAAAAATTGAATTGCAGCAAGATATTTACAAGTGTAAAACAACATGAAACGCAGTGGAAACTGAGATAACATAAATAGAAATGATAAAAAACGAAGTTAAAAAAAAATAAGGACATTTTCAATGTATTTCAATAATATTATGTTTGAAAACCGATTCGATTTTTTTTTAAGTTTGAATTCGATCCACTGAGAAAATAAAAAGCAATTTTGAATGTTCAAAGGAATTTTAACATCTGTCTTCTAGAAATCACTTGCAATTTCTTTCAACCAAGAATATATTTCCAGAATAACGAGTTCCCCAAACCCAATTTTTCAAAATTTTTTGATATACTTATCTCTTTAACCAATCTGTACATTTATATCAAAGGTTTCACCCCAGAGTTTTGTTCAATGCAAGGGCAATGGATGGCTTTCGATACTTTCCAGTTCCCCAGTCCCTTGAAATAAAACCAGATTAAATTAAGTGTAGTTTTAATATTAGAAATGATATTTTCGAAGGGTAGACAAATATTCAAAATGTAGGTTATCCTATTTCCATCTAAAGCCAATTGATGCTGAAAAATAGTATAAAGAAAATTTTACACAAATGTACATTTGTACAAATGTAAGTTAAGAACTTTCAACAAATCAATGGAGGAAATTATGCTTGCAGATTTGTAAAATGAATTTTAAATTGGTTGTATTGAGATCAAATTATAAAAGGTCCTTCATTGTAATGTAAATGGTAGTAAACTAGTAAATTTAATTGCATACGATTTTATTACAGTTTAAACTAAGGTCATGCATTTGTAATACAACTGTTTAGTGTTAATATAAATAAAATTTTTTACTCTGTATCATTTAACGACGACTGAATGCGCTCTTTTTTTTTAAGGTTTTCCTCCAAGGACACAAGAAATTTTCAAAAATATACCAATTATTTTTTATTTTAAATAAGTATATAATATAGTCTATATGTATTTAAAAATTGTAGTAAGTATGCCATTTTGGTTTTGGAAAAATTATTGCATTAAATTTAGTTATACAACAAAGGAAATTTGAAAGTAGTTGCTGTTATTGAGTAAAGAATGGGGTAGTCCTAAATTATAATAATGGTAGTGTAATGGAATTTATATTATTTACTTGTAGGAGTCTAGAAGAGCAAATACTTAAAAAATCAATGAGTTATACTTTTTAAGCTTATAAATTATGTAAAATATAATCACTTTGGATTTCATTAATTTAAAATCAGACCAAATGAGGAGGACGATATTAGAACTTCAAAGATATTCAATAGACAATAAACATGAGTTTGAAATTTTTTTTAAATAAAACCTTGGAAATTGCTATGCACTTACTGAAACAAATCAAATTAATTAATACCTAATAAAATACTGAAAAATCTCTTTGAATTCTTGAAAATAAATTCACAAACTAAAAATTTAATTAACATACCAATAAATCGTTGATTACTTCGACCTTTTTTATTCAAAGTCTATTTATTCTTCCGGGTCGTGGTAATTTAATAATCCCGTTTATTAAAATAAAAAACCTCTCAAACACAGTTTTTTTTACCACTTTTTTTTTGCCTTTAACATTTTAATAACTTCTGTCAATTTTCATCTTATTTTTATTTTAATTGGGTTTTCTGTTATCCTGTTTGTTTTATCCCATTGTAAAAGAAAAATCCTTCGATTTATTTCTCTCTTTTTCGCCAAAATAATCCCAACCAGCCGAAAATAAAAATTTAATGCTATTAATGAATTTCGCAACAGGATAAAACGGGAAAAGCAATCAAAAAAACAAAAAAAAAACAAAATTAAAATCAAATTGTATTTTTAAACGTTTTCAGAAACGCGATTTTTGCATGCCTTTATAGCAATTGATTTAAAGAAAAAAAATTTGAAAAATTGGAAAAAATTTTGTGTCAATACTTCAAAAAAATATAATCGAAGGGCGAATTTTCCTTTTTCTTTTTTTTGTGCTTTTTGTTTTTTTGCTTATTGTTTTTTTTAATAAGTTATCGATGTGAAAATTTTATTTCTTATTCTATATTTTGGAATTTTTAAATGAAATTGCCTCTAAGAAGGAAATGTAGTGGAATGTTAATGGTAGTTATTTCAAATAAAATTTTTCACTATTTTGTAATATTTTAAATCTAAGAAATTAAATAAAAATGTTACACAAGAAAGTGTTACAGAAAATTGTTTTACATATATATATATATATATACATTTATGTAAAAAATTTTCGAGTTTTTGCTTTAAAACTTTTTACTTAAACTTTATTCACTTTTTAAGCTATTGCAATTAATCAATATGTGTTTTACAAAAATTTGTTATTTTAAAAAAGTGGTATAAAGGCGCAACTTTTGTGATTCCAAAAAAATATCTGAAAAATTTTTAATATAAAAAACTGATATCACAAAAAAAGAAGGCTCTACTCAAAGTTATATTAAAGTATAAGTACTTAAGCTCATTATTTCTATTAGCAAATATTTCAAATGTTTCAAGCGTGTAGTTGTTTGTTTCTATGAATGCTTTTTCTTAGTATATAATTTATTTTTATAATACTTTGTTGTTCCAACTTCTCTAAAGTAATGAAATAGTAATTCTCCCCCGAAATTATATTTGTTCTAGAAAGTTTACTATAAGATCTAAATTAAAAAAATTGTGAAGCGCCTTAAAGTATGCAATCTATATAAATAATATTATTTAATAAAAAGTAAACGGACGATGCGGACATTAAACAAAAAAAAAATAAAAAAAAAAAAAAAAAAAAAAGATGCGGACATTAATCCGATGGAGAACCGAAAATAAAGTGTTTAGAATGAAAATCCTGATTTTAGATTGGAGAGGGTACTTTCAATGAACATTCGTACTTAGCGTCAAAAAATATACTAAACAAATTTCCACTAGAGAATTTCATATATCTTAGCTTCAATATACTCTCTCTTGTTTAAATTCTTTATACGAATCGAAATCATCGAACATCGAAAACTAAAAGCTTAAGGAAAACTTAAAGCTTTTTAAATGATTTTAAAGATCGCATAAATTTTTATAAATTCTTATGTAAAAGTCATTTTGAAGTCAGTACTTCAAAATGCATATTTAAAAGTCATAAGTCATAACCTCATTTGAGAAATTGGGTTTTAAATGGCATTTACTTATTTTTTATGGAAGTATGAAAATGTACTAAGGATATCTTTAATTAATATTAAAGAATTAATTAGTAATTAGTAAGTAACTGAAAGAAAAACTGTTTCCCATTTCAGCAATTTACTTTTATATTAAAACACTTTTAAATGCAAAAGATCTACCATCCATTTTTGGTTAATGAATATTTTCAATATTTTAAGCTTAAAAGTTTTTAAACATTAAAAGAACTGTTTCTTATACCAGCAATTTACTTTTAAATTGAAACATAAACAAATTCCCAAGATCTACCTTAAATTTTTTATTTTCTACATTTTTGGGGGCTAGTACTATTTTAATAAAAGTATATATTCGAAAAACAATTTTTTTTTATTTTATTTTTTTTTTTATTGAATACGTTGAAGGAGTGAAAGTTAATAGTAGCCTACATAATTTTTTAAAAATTAAATATACTTTATAATTTATTAATAATTATTGACTAATATAATTTTTGTATTACAGCTCATTATCTTTAGTACATACTATAATATTATATACATGAATCTTAAGATTTTTATCTTAATTGTAATTTCAAATTTCAAAGTAAAAAATCTTCTTAATTTTGCAGTAAAGTATCTATTATTCTGTTGATTGACCTTATTTTCTTCAACTTTTTAATTTAGTGAAAGGTATTCTATAGCACTAATTCACTTTTGTACATAAATAATTATAAATATTTAGCACCTGAATTAAATAAACTTTTTCTAAAAATAATATTAATATATAGAATGTTCAATATTCCATTTATGTTTTGGAAATTTATTCTTTTAGTCATTGTTCCCCAAGCTTAATATTATTTTGCTAGCATGCTTAATTGTCGATAAATTTCAAAAATTCATGGATAGAAAAAATACTTGTCTCGTCTAAAAATCAGAAAAAAACGAGGAAGAAAGTGAAGTAGACTTTGCTAACTATAGGATACCCGCACGAACATTATTATTATTAAAATGAATCAACCGGTTTGAAGGAATTGAAAATAATTAAGAAATAATCAATAAAGCTGGAAATCTTAGTACCTTGAAGCTTTAATATGTATAGATTTCTCTGGAGAATTTGTTACTTAATTCCAATTGGAGACTTTTCAGTATGTAACTTAATTCGACTCTGAGTTATTTATAAAAAAAAAAATTGCCAGTTAGGTCCTCTCGAATCCGCTAGTAGTCCTCGGTCCTCGAAAATTACGATTCCAGAATTATAGTTTTCAGTTATCCTGCGAACAGACGAACATATAAAGTAAAATAGAGGAACATATAAAGTAAAATAGAGTGTTACAAACGTAATGTCAAACATACTATTAGAGGAACATATAAAGTAAAATAGAGTGTTACAAACGTAATGTCAAACATACTATACCTAGTTTTAAAACTACGTTCATACGGGTATTACAAGAAAGTAAAATAAAAGCATCACTTAGGTTATTAGGTGTCATTAACATTATAGTGAGTGGATAAATAGAAATTTGAACTATGAATGAAAATTTTCATTGGAATTTATTAAATAAATTTTCTTCAAATTTTTCTTTTATTACTTTCTCTTTTGCTAAATTGTACCCTTCTTTATTTATTTATTCATGTATTATTACTTTATGTGTAATATTATAAATTGTGTTAATATATTAAGTAATATATATAATATATAATATTTTACATCATTTGAATTTATATATATATTTTATTTATAATAGTATATGTGTATTGAATAATTCTTTCATTAGTTTCTTTAAGTTAGTTTTACTCTAAACTATTAAAGCCCTTATGAGAACACAATTATTTATAAAGTATGGACCGTACTTATATGGTATGGAGATACCTTTGTTGCATATATAGTATCTAAATTGAATTAATAATTAGCTAATCAATTAGACGGAGTATGAAGAAAGAGATAAAACATGGAAATTTAGTACCTATAATTGACAATAGAGAAATTTTTTTAATTTAATTTAAACTTTATGTTAGACATTATTTTAGACAAACTGGCTTTCCAATGGACCCATTCACTTAAAAAACTCACATAGTATCGAATTTTCTAAATTAATTTTCTAATTGATAATGATGTCTGGATGCATATACACTTGACTCCATATTTTTTAAGCCTGTCTTCACCATATGCACATTTTATATATACACCATAGGTACATGTATTCTATATCTGTGAGTTATATAATTCAATTAAATTATTTATTTATAGTTTGCATTTGTTTATATTGTTATATTAATGAATTTTTTATTAAAGATAAATAATTATTAATTCTTGATTAAGCCATTAATTTGAACCTAATGACGAATGGTAGCTGAGTCAATTCGAAAACCAGAAAAATGTTTTCCACTTTCACTGGGATTCGAACCCGGGCCTTTCACATGAAAGTCGGCGCTTAACCAATGTTCCATCCAGCCGTATATATCATTCTTGGTTCCATTACAAATAGAGAATATATAACTGGAACAAGGAGCATGCCTTCAGTTATAACACTTCTGGATAATATATGGTAATAAGAAGGGGTTTTCAAAAGTTTTTCGATATTCTTGAATTAGAATTTTATTCTTTGACTTTTTATGTGGACCCTTTTACAAACTTTGTTTTCACAACTTCAATAACAATACAATTTTTCCACATTCTAGAATCGCAAATGAATCAAAATTTTTCATAACTCGATTTTAACTCGATTTAAACTAGATACAAATTACGAGATTTGAGCTCATTTTAAATCCGCAAATGTGCGCTTATTAAAAAAGGAAATGAACCGGATGTAATTGTATCCTAAATTTTTTTGTATAAATATAAGAATTTACTAAAATTGAGAAAGATCAGACTGATTTCAATCAGGTTTCAATCAAACGAGTAAACAAATGATTATCTTTTCAAACTAACAATTTAATTTCTACAAAATATTTTTTTTAAATTCATTACTAAATAAAATTCTCAGTATAGACAAATACCATTATATTGTTAAATTGTATAAGATACAAAAAAAAAATTAAATTTATTTCCCAAGGTATTTTGTATATGAGTTTCTATAACGTAATTATTTCAATTCTCAAAAGAAGAATATTATATTTACAACTTAAAATTAAAAAAAATAATGGTTCTGATTTTTATTTTTTGAATTCTCTAAGGTAAATATTAAATTTACCTGTATTTTTTGTAATCAAGTTTATATTGCAGAGTAAATAAAAAAAAAACAATTTTAAATATAGTAGTTATTTAATTCCTATTTATTTTGTAAGAATTGTAAGTAAAGTTGAAAATTAAGGTTGATGTTCTACTTAAAAATCTTTTCCAAAAAGTTTTTCTGAACAGATTTCAGTTAAATTTGAAATTTCATGTTTTTTAGCATATCTTTTTCGAAAATTGTTGGTCAATTAATTTTTAACTTTGTGCCTCGCTCTGTCACTTTATTTATTTGAGCAGTTGTGTGTTTACAAGGTTTTATGCACTTTTTTCAAAAAAAAATCTATAAATGGGATTTACAAACTTAGATCTCTGCCAAACTATGGTCTGGATTTGGAAAAAGTACTCAATTCAAATGATTTCATATCATGTACCATAGGGAGTTAGATAATTGAAAAAGTTTTGGCTTCTATAACTACTATGACACATTTAATACCTAATTTTTAAAAGCTAGAATAGAAAGTTAAGAAATTATAATTATAATTTGAGAGAAAAGAGTAATCCAGGGGAAATACATTTGGTGCAATATGACCCATTACAATCAAATATCCATTAGTTTCGCTTCTGTTTGGTTTCGCATCTGTTGGCTTTGTTTTTTTTTTTTTAACGTCGGAATGGGAAGCTCGAAAGTTACGCAATGAAATCTTTTCAATCGTTTGAAAAGCCACCCTTGAATCTCGTTGAAAAACGCTGAGGTAAGGAATAATGCATGTTCAAAATTATTACAAAAGATGCTAATCCCTTCTAGGTGGGGCGTCTTTAAAACAAAGATAGTGACTCAAATGTATGATTATGGCTGAGTGGAGTGAGCGTTGAGGTGGTGGTGGAATAATGTATCAGATGAATAGCTCTGTTTTTCATTTTATCAAGATATCCCATTGCCGTTTAATAAACGCTTCAGTTCAAATATGAATCGCAATTTTTAGCCTATTATCAATTGTGAAATGATGTTTTGAAGATTGGATAGAGTAAAGTATGTTTTGCAGCGATACAACAGACCCAAAAATTTAGCAGCATCTTAAGCTACCCCAAAAATAATTTCACCAAGTCAAAGCTTTATTTGTTTTTGATTCCCATATGGTCAAGGCCGATGTATAATGCAAAGGTTCTCTATGAAGTGATCGATTACACTTAACAAATAGATTATCTCCTACAGTTCTCATAATTGCTTTTTCAAAATGTGCGCTTTTAAAAACCTTGAATTTGCTGATTGCATTTAATAAAACTTAAAATATTTATAATATTATAGCAAACATTCCAAAGGATAGTACATATCTAGTTTTTGTTATTTACTAAATATATTTTAATTAAACTAAATATTAAGAAAAAACTATATATATACATATTTTATCAAATGTAATAAAATTTTTTTTTAATACAAAATCTTTAAATTTTTAATCGAAAAATACTAGGTATAAAATTGTAATCAATTTTAAATTTTATAAATAATTTAAAGTAAATATTTATTTTGATTCGTTTGTTTGATTTCAACTTTAAATTCAATTAATCCTTCATCAGGATAACAAATAAAATAAATATGAACAGAATATGTAAAAAAAAATATCTATATACTCACACTATTTAAATCCTTTTTTATACATTTGTATTATAAAAAATTGTTTCAAGAATATTTAAGTACTGAATTATTCAAGTATCTTAAAGTATATTATAGCCTATCATCACACCAATTTAAACTTAAATAAGGTACAAAACAAAAAAAGAAGTTTTATTTGATATTAGTCAATATTATTTAATTTTTATTATACCTAATTTTTTTGTTATTCTTTTCTTTTAAAAATTTTTTAAAATTTTATTTTACATACTTGTATACATATATAGATAATATTATTTTTGGGCCGAAAGGAACCGAAGGAGAGAAGCGAAGGGGAAAGCGTAAAATATTTTGAAAAAAAAAAATCAATTTCAACTTGTGAATTTGATCCTTTTTATACCCGTATGACTATATAGTCAAAGGGTATAATAAATTTGCCATTACGTTTGTGACGCAGAGAAGGAGGGGGGGTAGATATAGACTCAAGTGTATGGATCGGATCAGAATCGAAAAAAAAATCGATTTAGCTATGTATGTCCGTCCGTCCGTCCGTCCGTCCGTCTGTCCGTCCGTATGTCCGTCCGTCCGTCCGCACGATAACTCAAAAACTAAAGGAGCTAGGATCTTGAAATTTTCGCAAATTCGTTTTTTTGCAATAGCCGTCATCGCTATTTAAATCCAGCCATTTTGGTTCATGGGTTCGGGTGGCTGCCATACAACTTCTTTTTTTATATGAGCATTACTCTATACCTATTAATATATACCTATTAAACTGTCTGAAATTTTGCCAAAAAAAGTTTAGTGTAATGGCCAAAGTTACTGCAAAATTTGGTTGGTCTACTGCAGAGGGTTCGAGTAGCTGCCATACAACTCCTTCTTTTATATGGGCATTATATTTCACCTAATAAAGCTGGTATGTTTGAAATTTTGCCAAAAGTAATTAATGTTTATAATAATAATGATATAATGTTTATATAACGGTCATACGGGTATCCCAGAGTTGACACAGTCTACTCTACTACAATCTTCCTCGTTTTAAGACGAAATTATAATACAAATATGTATATATAGGTGCAGGGTCAGAACTCCCAAAGTTGACCCTTTTTCCAAAGAATTTATGAATTCATGTATGCGAGACTTTGGTTACAAAATCAGGATTACCCTTATTGCATAATATCCTTTCAAAATGTAGTTTAAATGTAGAATTATGGTTGTTTTCTTAATTTTGGAAAAATGGTATACTCCGATTTTGAATCCAACTCCAAAATGTTTACCCGTCACTGATATTTTATAATTAAAATGAATATTTTTTTTAATATTATTAGTAATTTTTAAGCTGAGAACTGTATCGGAGAGTTATGACTCACCATGATGAGTCAAAACTCCTAGGGTCATAAGTCCCTTAGCACCTAAAGGACTTATGACCCAAGGAGTTTTGACCCTGCACCTATATATATTATAAATACATAATATAAAATATAAACAATAAATATATAATGTGTATTTAGTATGTTTATAGAATTGGAAATAAAAAAATTGGTTGTCTCTTTCAATATTTTCACAAAAAACAAATGCATACATACATAAACGTACAGGCAATATTTGTATATATGTATATCGATTTTGATGTTTTAAGGAAATAAGAAAATCCTATTTCATTCATTCACGTTTCATTATTATCTTTGCACCCTATAAGAATCTTAAGTCTTTTTTCATATATATATATATATATATATATATATATATATATATGGATTAAAGAAAAAGATACCACTTATCACATTATATTTTATTCAAAACATAAAATAATGTATATATATGAAAGGTATATAAGAGCTAGGTATATGGATACTAATATATATAATTTCATGTAAAAATATATTCAAAACAAAGTCAAAAGTAAGAAAACGTATTTTAAACCTATTAATATTTTATTTGAGCTATTATATATAAAAATATTTAATAATATATAAACGCTACAGTTGTAACAGAAATTATTGGGAAACTTGGAGAATTTAACTAATAAGAATTCCAAGTATCTTATCCAAGTCACAAACCAATGACGAATAAAAAATTAACCCATAAATTTGATATTTAATTAAACTACAACTAAATGTAAACAATCTTTTAACAAGGTATACTCTTTAAGAGGATATTCACCAGAGGCTCAGATTAGGCCAAAACAATAAGAAGCTCTTGAATCTTCTAAATTTGCTTTATTAAGAGGAATTGAACAATTCTCCTTTTTAATTTTTGAAAACTTTAGTTTTGAAGAAAATAATAACATTTTGATAAAAAACAGTTAATAAAACAAAAGTAAGTTTTTATATTTATTAAGTTAGAAGATATGCTTTTTAATCTTGGGAGGTGAGTGGTAGGTACCTGAACTACCACTCCAACTCATGTCAAATTACAGGAACACGAGGCAAATAGGAGGGAACGCCTTTGTACCATATTTGAGGGTTCTATCTTTATTGGTTTTTAAAGTATGCTTGTTAGGCCTTCGTTTGATCGAAAACTTCCAGAATCCGGCATTGCTCAATCAACTTGCTGGGTGAGGGAAGCTGACGCTGATCAAAAATATAAATGCATTTCCATATATAACAAAGTTAATAAATAACGCCTAATTTTAATTTGCCTATTTTAGGTGTAGGTTATATATTATTATTAATATTTTACAATTTTAAAGGCTCTAAATTTTTTGCGAAATGATTTGTCACAGAATATAGAAATAACATACCCTGAATTGTCGATTTTATAGGGGAACCATCTGTATGCAACTCTCTGACAGCATATGTAGTTTTTTTTTTTTAGCCAAATTTTTTGATAGAATTTGGTGTGGAAGAAATACTGTGGAGATCCTAAGTCCGCATTCGAGTGAGTTTGAAAAAATGGGAGTTAAAAAAAAAAATAAAATCTTAAATTTCAGAAAACCACATTTTGTTCAACACTGTTGTTTATAATCAAAACTGATTTCTTATTATGATTCCTTTTTTGATTCTTTGTTTTTTGAAGGAATCCTTTTTTTATAGTATTTGTTTTTGTCGTTGTCCTTGTTTTTGACTAAGGATTTTGTTTTGAAGACAATTAAAAAAACAAGAAATTAACAATATTTATGTTTCCTTAAAAATTAATACTCCAGATTAAATTGAAAAAGTTTAAAAAAAAAAATATAAAATATCATAAAATATACGAAAATAGTATAATAAAATCAAGTTTTCGGATAAAATAATGAAAAATATTCAAAAAATATGTCTTTAGCTCTTAGTAGATTCATAAAAATTTAAAAATATACAAAAATATGACGACATTGAAAAGTTAAATTATTTAAATACGTACATGAGCCTCTTCGCATCAGAGTTTACTTTATGGATTTTCTATTCTGTTTTATTTAATAAACAGTTTATTATCTGGAAATTTGACAAATGATGCTTGGAGCGAAATAACGATTTACGACAATAGAATTGTATTCTGCTGAAGACTGTGAAAACAAATTTAGGTAATTATTTGGCAACATGTGTTCATAAATTTATTCTTCATTTACGGACAATATTTTAGAAAATTGTTTTGTGAATTAATTAATGGGCATACTTATTTTGTTTAATGCTAATTTATATTTTCATTCTAAATATAATATTATTTGGAAAATCTGTAAGGTAAAAAATAATTATAAATAATTATAAAGCTTTTAGAACGGCATATCCTTTAAATGACTGGCCTTGATCTCATCAAAAAATTATTCGATTAAAATTATTATATTAATTATAAAGTCTAATTAGTTGAGTCATGGTAATTAAAAATCTGTTAGAATATAAATATTTACAATTACCTAATAAATTTTATTTAGAAGTTATGAGTTTAATTATTATCGAATTTGTCGATTCAATTTGGCATATAATAACATCGGCTTTTTTTGCAGGAAATACAGTTATTTATCATACATAATAATATCATCATTAGCTAGTAGTTGATTTCAATTGAAAATTGGATTTTCCAAAACATTTCTTGAACATGGCCTTGTTCTATAATAGGTAATGATTACAAAAAATGGATCAAGTTTAGTATGAAGTTTTCGTTATATTTTAACTGTCTTGTATTAATTATCTACTTACTCTAACAACAATACACAATATTTTCAGTTAATTTTGTACAATCCGGAATCCACGAAATATTTATTATGTTTTATAAAATTATGTATGAAAACTAAAATACTTTAAAGTTACTTCAATTCATAAATTAGTGAGCTGGAAGAAAATATTAATGTTCTATTTAAGTAACTAAAATGTCTGTTATATTTTCTGCTTTTTCCATTAATTCAAATTCACCTTCTTCAATTCATAATAATTTATAATTTTGCTTCTACTACTTCCATTAATCATTTATTACATTACTGACATTATACACTACTATGATTACAATGTAAAGGTAATTTTAAACAAGTGATGAAAAAAACCAAAGGTTTTTAAAAAAGCACATTTTCAAAATAATATAGTATTTCATACCTAGCTTGGCCCATATAGAAGATATGTGTAGCCAAAAATATTGCAAAAATTGAATTTTGCATAAGGGTAAATTTTAGTACCGTATGGCAACACCGAACATTTGTCTTTTAAAAATTTATAAAATTCATAAAACCAGCTATCTTTTGCCGTTTTCAGATTGAAAATACATCTAATAGAACTCTTGTTATAACAATTTGAATATAGGGCTTTTCCCAACTTTGGGGGGCTGCAGTTCCGTAACGGGTGGGGCTACAGAAAAAAATTCTTCTACGAAATAATTTTTTTTGTAATACCTACTCGTGGTTAAAATTTCTTTTCTCTATTTCAAACGATGTAAAAATTTTTGTAAACATACGGACAGACAGACGGACAGACAGACGGACGGACGGACAGAGTGAAACATAGGCACATTTTTACAAAAATTTTTGAAAATGTGCTAAAAATGATACTGTAAAGTGATAAACAAATAAACTCCAAAGAATGTTTTTCACGATAAATTTTTAAAATTCTAATATTTCTTAGTTTATATTCTATAATAAATGGTTCCCAAAACATGATTCGTGGAAACACATTAATTTTTTTTAATTAGCTTTCGTTTATTCTGTATAATTTATAATCGAATCTAGAGCATATAAGATGAGCAACGAGCATTGATTTTTCATTTACTTTTGGTAAAAAAATGTAAAAATTTTTTAAATAAATTGTAGTAGGATTGCAACATAAGAATAATGGTCATTATCTAATGGAAACTTAATAATGATTCACTTTTGCAATAAAATGGAGCCGTTTGTGCAAGGGTTTCATTTGTGTGCAAAAGGTTTAATTGTGGTTGCAAAAGTTTTCATCTGATTTAAAAATGCTATATATCTAGGATAGGATAAGTGTTATATATCTAAAGTAAGATAACAAATGTTTATTTAAACTATATAACCATTATTACTGAACATTCAAAGCAATTTAATACCAATTTTAGGTACTCCAGTCTAATATTATTATGCACTCCTCGATGGTTTTCTTTATGAAAATGTTTCTTTGATTTGCATGGTTTTTCAGACACCAGCAAAATAATGTTGAGGAGCATCTGTTTAACATCTATCATTGACATTTTTGTGATTTCCAAGAAAGCATGAGGTTCTGAAACCTTGCGTATTGAGAAATTTTTCAAAAACCTTATCAGTAATAAAGTCTTCATAAGCCGTATCACGTAGAAGGTTTGGCGAGCTCTAACCTTTGGTTATAAGTATTGTTTTCAAGACTCCTGTGAAAGCCTTAAAACCTTTTGTCTGTCCTTATTGAAAAGATCAGCTATATTATCATGTGGGCTATGATTCAAGAAGTCCTGGAAAGCTATATAATTTATGTTTCCCGACTAATGTTTCAGTTTTCTGTCTGGCTTTTAAAAGATTATCTAAGCCTTTATTTGTTAAAATCGGCTGAAAGATAATATTTCCAACGAGACATATTAAGTAATAATTTATGTATCGAAACGACTAGATTATTTACTCAAATCTTAAATTTGCAGCTCTGTCTTTTAGATGCATTAAAAGACAATTTCAAATACGTCACCATGTACAATATCTTCTACTTCATAATTCACTTTGTTTTCACAGCGAGTTAAAAAACTATAATACTTATTTCCTATCTCTGTCTCTTATATCCTGGGTATTTTTTTTAAACGGACAATGGAAATATCATTATCACCGGAACCACATTCTTTTACTGTACTTTGTACTAAATGACTTTTTGCCGTTTCTAATAATAGAAGTGAAAGAGAATGTTTAAATAATTATAAATGTGTTTTTATTTCAGCTTTCTCATTAATATTTCATTTCATTTCTGGTCTGTGATAATTTTCCATTTCTGTTTTAGTTGCCTTTAATAATTTTCTTCAGTTATTCTTTGTGGTTCTTTTGAACAAATCACTCTGTTGATTATTATTTGCTTTTTATTTTTTTTTTTGTTTTTTTAATAACCAATTTATATTTTCACACAGCTAGTAAAAAACAAATACAACATTTGAAAATAATAGAAAAGTAAAATATAAATAGGAAAATGATGACAAAAAGTTTTTCTTTATACTTTTCATTGTATTTTCATTTTATTTTTCATTTATTTTGAATAAGTTGAAATTATTTTTATTTCACTACACGTGTCAAAATTTTTATTTAATCATGCAAACATTGAAAGAATAACGAAATAATGGGTATGGGGCACTTTAAAAAATAAAACATATTGTAAAAGTACTTTTAATCCAAAAAGTTGTTTCACAAAGAGGGCACATTGTCAATTTACTATCTTAAAGATATTTAACTTTGCAAATTCTCACCAATTTTCATTTCATTCAATTTTAAATCCACTTAGGAAAATGCAATCAAAAATCTTCATACATCCAATAACGGTAAACTTTGGAAGAAGCGAAAATCCCAATGTTGGGGTCAAACCCTGAATTTAAATAAGTACTTTGCACAGACAGAGAAATAAAGTCCTGAATTCGTAACTGAGAATAATATTCCGTCTAATACAGCATTTCCAGTACATATTTGTACATATTTAGGACATTCACAATATAAAATGAGCAAAAGTTCCAACCCATGTCATGGGAAATTGAAATGGAAATTTTAAATGGTCATATCGTGTTATGAAATGGAACACAATGATTTTGTTCACAATGTCTACTTTATAAAGTGTATGTCTACAGTTTCTACTTTAACTAAAGGCATTTTTATTTGAAGTGAAAATTTTCTATTTTCCTGAAAACTTTTTACTTTAATTGAAAACCTTTTTTTTCTGCTGAATACTTTTTTACTTTAGCTGAAGATATTTTTATTTTAAGTAAAAATTACTCTTTTTTACTGATGACTTTTTACTTTAATTGAAAACTTTTTTTCTGCTAAATGCTTTTTACTTTAACTGAAGACGTTTTTTTTTTAAATAACTTAAAAAAAAATAACTATTTTTATTTTATGTGAGTTTGTTTGTATTTTAATTGAAGACACATTAATTAAAAATTCTAAGTTTAAAAATGTCCTAACTCAATGTAAAAATGTTTGCTTTAAAATAAAAATATCTTCACTTAAAGTAAAAAAGTCTTCAGTACAAATAAAAATATTTTCATTTAAAATAGAAAAATCTATTCTGTTAAAGTAAAAATGATTTGAAAAATCATTTGCAATTTATTTGTTTACATTTAACAAATTTTTTAAAACTAATATTTTAAGTGAAGATTTGTTGATCAAAATGACTTTTTGCAAAACGACTTTTATCACAAGTCGTTCTCTCTCCCAAGTCCCAATAGCTGTTTGATTTCTTTTATATTTGTAAAACATGTTTTGTATTTACACCTGTTGAATACATATTGTTAAGTAAATTATTAAAATAGAATAAAAACTTTTTTTTTTTGAAATGTGGTAAGAGTCATACATCAGTTTCATATATTTTAAGAATTTTGATTATCTTTGTTGTTTATAAAGGCATCCTGCTAATTTTTGATGGAATCAAATTGAATTCATAAAAACATTTCTACTGTTATTTTAGAGTTATAAATATCATATCGTAATTTTTAAAAAATTTCTTCATATATCAGTGTCTATCATGGTTATGGTGGTTTGTTACTTTATGTGTCATATAAAGTACTTGTATCCATATTTGATTACTTTAAAAATTAAAAAACTATTATTAAAAATAATAAAAATACAAAATAATAGAATAAGGTCGAAACGTATAAATATTATGTTTTACACATCAGAATGTTCATTTCACATTAAATTTCCATTTACCTTAATAAAAATATAATTTATGTCCTTGACAATGTCCTTTGAAATAAACACATGAATGTTATTTTTAATTTTATTATTTTTCATTTAACACCTTGGTAATAAAATATGTTATTAACATTATGCAAATTACTTTAGCAATGTGTAATGAGGTTAGAAGAATTGAGGGTTTTAAAGTGAAATGATAATAAATCGTTATAGTCAAGGTCATTGTTTTTATTGGAATTAAATATAAAAAAATTCGTAATGAGCCGGTAGTTATATGGACAATAAAGATCTATAAAATTGCCAAATTAGCAATTATACTTTAATTTACTATATGATATAAAGTAGGAAGAATATTTTTCCTTAAATAATTGATTTAATAAGTGTAATTTGGTTAGTTATATGATCCAAATTTAATTTAAATTATATTTTGTCATGGGTTTCGATACACTAAATTAGTAAACAGCATGACTACAGTAGAACAGCTACTCAAAATTTGCAGCAGGATTTCTATATATACTTGAAGTTCCACTACTTTCAGTTCCATAATACTTCAAATTCCAGCTGATTGAAAACTGGAAAAAGTTCATCAAAACCTATGAAAGTAATAACTTTTAAGAGGATATGTTTTTCTAGTGTAATCGATTCCCAACTCTATATAGCCAATATAGCGGGTTTTTATTTAAACAATCATGTATGCAGCATTTATACTCTCGTTAAAGGAGGAGTTCATTTTTTTTCTACCATTTCGTTCTAGGATATTTCGTATGTCCTTAATTCATCTAGCACTGTTCTTCTTAATGTTGTTCTAAGTCTACCTCTTGACCTGGATTCACTTAGAGGATTTAAGATCAGCGCTATTCTTGTTATGCATAGAACATCAATTTTGAACATCAATCTATTTTATGCTTAGAACATCATTGGGTTGTCATTTGCAAGGTGTACACAAGACAGCTTAAGTTTTATTTATGTTATGTTCTAGGTAAATTTCACAAGGTGTTAGCTGTAGGTGGTTTTGTTTAGATTATCTGCAGAGTTCTGGGCCACATTTCATAAATATTGACAAGCGAATATTTGACAAGGTTGTCACAATGGTCTGACAATTTTATTTTTAAGAACCTTTAATTACTCTGAGTTTTGATTAAATTGTAAGTTTTACAATTTTTCGCCTGCAAATTATAGGATTGTCAATTTTTATGAAATAGGGCACAGGTCTTCTAGATATTTGTTATGCGACCAATAGATGCCTCTTTGAATACTGCTAACTTCCTTGAGAATATCTTCCAATACGATGGTGAATAGCTGCGAGAGAGAGCATCCTTGTTTCACATCCAAATTATTTGTGAATGATTTACTGATAATTGTATAGTGTAATACAGAAATTTCCACGTTGTCATATATGTTCTTAGTTCTGTTGGTTATTTAAAAAAATTAAGAAACAAGATATAAAACAGATTCATCTCCAAATAATTTGAAATAATAATTTACCTTTATCAAATAGGTATATTGGAAAATAAATTAACCAAAAATATGAGATTTTATTTTTAACAATAAATTAAATTTTAAAGACTTAACATTTTAGCAATTAATTAAAAAGGGTATCAAAATATACACATTAGGTTTTTTTAGATTTTTCCTAAATTTTCAATCACCATAAAAGAAAATTTTAACAAATATGAAATAAATCAGATTACATGAAAACATTACATGCCTGAGTTTAAAAATTTAATATGATGAATTTATAAACCTTGATTTTTGTTCCCAATGAAAAGAGAAACAATTATCCCAAAATCTGAAAATTTTGACCTAATGTTAAGTACATTTTGTGTTCACCTTAATAAATTTTAATTTATGTGCACATTAAATCAATTAAAACAAAATCATCAAAATGCAGCCAACAAAATCTTAGAAACACTAAAAAGGATAGAAGATAAAAAGTCGTTAAAATGTTTTTCTTGGTTAAGGAAATTCTTTTCAAGGTTTTTTTTTTGAAAATTTCACTTTGTATTATACCTATGGTATTCATGATAACATTGTTTTGGAGGTCATCTTTTACGACCATTTCCTTAAATGCATACCTAATTTTACCTCACATTTTAAAGTATTGGTAATATAAATTATATTTATCACAATTTTATCACTCCAATCTTTTGGAACCATTATTTTGGGAACCCTTATTCTGGGACTTAATAAATTAATCACAATACTTATACTGATAAATTAAGATTAAATTTAAAAAGATAATAATTACAGTTACTTGGATACGTATCCATCCGATGACGCAATGGTTGTGAAGCCAGCCTTTCATGCGAAAGGTCCCAGGCTCGAACTCTGGTTGGGTAAACTCAATAAACAGTATATAGCAATATAAAAAAAAAACTAATTAAAATAACTTAAAATTAAATATCTCATAGTCCAAAAAATAGAAAAATAATAATTAATAAACAAATAAAATATAAAATATTACCGGGTTCCCGAAATAACCTATAGCTTAATACCAAATAAAAAATTAACTTTTCTATATTAACATATGCATTTATCAAACTGACACCATTGACATATGAATATGCGACAATATTTGACATAACCCAATGACAAACATCTATTCCGTATGTCATGAGATAGGGGTGCGGAAAATCGCCGTGACACCTAGCAATTTCTAAAAAAGGGAAAATTCATTATTTAAGATGTTACCGTTATAAGAACATCAGTTTTATAAATTAAAAGTTTAAATACTATTATTTCATAAATTTATTTAAACCTAACAAATGTTATTCAAGAGGAGTTAAAATATCTAAAAATTTACTGATCAATTGAAAAGTCATTTTACTTCGTCTCAATGTGTAGAAATTCATAACCTCAGATACAATGCGTAGAAATAAATTTTTAATTTCTTTTCAAATCTTACCGCTGTTCAGTTTGAAGTTTAAACAAAGAAACTATTATTTACTTCAGATTATCAAATACCTCAATTTTATTTAAAAGAAAATCTTTAAATGCATCACTCATGCCAGTTCCAGCCACTGGATTATCCATATATTCAATATATTAATTTACTCTTTGTTTTGATGTTTTTGACACGGTGATATTTTAAGAAAATCATTAAAATATATTTTTTTTTGTTTTATTTTTTTTTATAATATTTAATTCCCACATTTTTTACTTTGATGTTTTTATTTTTGTTTCAATTCCATTTAATCCCCTTCTGTCATTTTTTCCAGATAAAATATAATCAGAAAAGTTTTCTTTTGTTCTTGTTTTTATTTTTATTTTTGTATTGAGCATCAAGGTTGAATGAACAACACTTTCTAATTTCTATATACATTCTCACTTTAATGTTGTTTAAATTAAAAATGTTTATAAACATTTAGCAAAAAATACAAAACAAAAAAAATATAATATTGCACGGTTAAAGTTTTCTTATTCAATTTGTCTTTCTATCCCACTCTTACAAAATGACAGTTAAAAAAATGAGAAAAAAATAAACAAAAAAAAAGTTTTTTAAAGAAAAATCCTTGAAAATTCTTTTAATGTATTGAATTCCTTTATAATTCAAGTTTTAACTTTGTTGTCATTGTGGTGGTAGTTGGTTTTTTTTATTTTAATTATTTATTTTTTTTTAAAGAACTTCTTTGTAAAAATTTTGCGGTGTGATTCGTTTTTTTAACTGAATTTGTTAAAATATTTAATTTCTTTTATTATTTTTAATTAAATTAAATAATGTGTTTTAGTTGATAGTATATTGTTTAATGTATACTTGTATATGTATTAGATAGTTATTGAGATTAACCCTTTTTTAATTTACTTTATTAATTAGATTATAATTTTATTTGACAGTTTGTCCTTCGCTTCAGTTGTTTGGTTTTTTTTAAAGGGATATTTTAAAGATTGGGTTTCCCTTTTGTAGTGTTTTAAAGTGGTTAGGGATTAGGGATTGGAAAAAAATTAATTATCTTTGGTTTTATTTATACTTTTTAAAAGTAATTGTTATAAAAATTAAAATTTAATGAAATCTTTATTGCGCTTGAATTTTAAACAGTGAAGGAAAAAATTAAATGTGATGTAAATTAAATCACAAATAAATACTCTTTTTAATTCACGTGCTAGATATATTTATAATGTTCATAAAATTAGGTAGGACATCCTAGGTTTATTAGATAAGTAACAAGCTGAAACTGGCAAGAATGGCTTTTGAAACGCCTTGTTATATATGGAAGCTGCCACACATTGCTATAGACACAAAATTAAGAATATTAGAGGCATGTTGGAAATGGATGCGTGGATGATAATGAAAAAAATGCTTGAAAATGTACAAGTCTACATTAACAGATAATAAAGTGGACGAAGGGTAGTTTACTTCCTAAGAAATTCTGCTAACATGTCAATTTGGAAAGAGACCCAGAAAGATGTTTAAGCCTGTCAGGGAAGAATTGGAAGATCAGGCAAAACTCGAGTTAGGCCGAAGATCATTGCCGAAGCCGTGTGCTCCCAAGTAGTAAATAAGATCGCAGAAATAACTGGGACAGT
Source organism: Dolichopus griseipennis (assembly GCA_963082915.1). Taxonomy (NCBI): domain Eukaryota; kingdom Metazoa; phylum Arthropoda; class Insecta; order Diptera; family Dolichopodidae; genus Dolichopus; species Dolichopus griseipennis. The sequence goes on along the minus strand of OY720443.1, from coordinate 40,877,445 downwards.
TACCAAATTCAAAATTAAAGACCCTCATTCTTCCATATTTACAAAAATTTTAGTTAATACCAACTATATTTTGATCACAGTTTTATCACCAAATGTATTTTAAAACAGTAAAAATTAAAATTACATTTCAAAAATATTTCAAGTATTATAATTAAATATTTAAATAACATAATTATTGCATACTATTTTATACATAACTTTAGTAAAAATAATTTTACAAAAAATATTGTTTAAAGGCTTTTTTTTTATTTATTAAAATAATGTGTAAAATGGAATAAGAGTTGTATTAAATTAATTTTTAATTAAAAATTCTGCAGCTATTGATTTAAATGAATTTATTATGAAAAATTTTGAATTAATTTATTTTTAATTATTATATTATAATTTTTTTCAGAAATAATAAATTACTGCAGTATACAAGGTGGGATTATGATAATATAGTTTTTTCATTATCTTTCAGCATTTTTCCAATTATATTTTTTAAGTCGATTAATTTTTGGATAATTTATGTTTATTTGTTGTTCCAGATTTTTTATATAAAGAGCAACTTTGACCATGATATAAAATAATTGAAAAAAATTTACCGATTGTAGAATATGTAAGCTCCAAGAATGCTAGGATCTTCAAAAAAATTATTACCTAAGTGTTAAAATACACACTGTATTAGATCAATTCATTTAATATTTATATATAGAGGGTGGCTAAAAGTCGAAGGTCACAAAGAGCAATGTTTATAGAGAAGTTCATAACAAACAAGAAAATTGTTATAGAGGAGGGAGTCTATTTGTAAAGATTCCAAGATAACGATCTTCAAAATAAAATCAATTATTACAAAGTTATTTAAAAAAACAGTGATAAATCTCAACATATCTTAAATCAAAGTTGTTGTTTCTCTGCAACTACGTTAGTTGCAGCTCTTCCTCCGCTCCTCCTTTCTAGAACATTATTTTTTTCATTATGAACATCTCTATCACCTCTGTTCTTTGTGACCTCTGAGTTTCAGACATCTCGTACTTATATATCTTTACTTATATAGGTGAAAGATGTATACGAACACTATTGAAGACCTAGTACGAACTGTATTCAAGTGTTATTTTGAAATTGTTTAATTGGCCATAATTTTAAAGTGGTAAATATTTGTAGCCCTATTAGAGTGATTATTAGAAATAATAAAATAACATCATCAGAATAAAATATTTTAATCTATCAGACACCATTTAAAACAAATAATCAAAAAACAATTAAATTATCGTAAAGTTCAGTTAAAATGTCCAAAATAAAATATAATTTATTCAATTTCTTATCTTGAAATTCATTCACACAGTTTTTTTTAGGAATTTTAATAATTTTCCTTCGTATTTAATTTATTACAAAAAATCTTAAATCAAATTTCCCTTTCAATCTGTGTTTCGATTTAATTAAAAATATAATTTTGAATTTATATTTACCTCTATATTAGTACAGGATTCTTTCAGGTTTGAAATAATAAAGAAGAAATGTAGTTGTGGAAGTTGAAACATATAAAAAGGACAAGGATATTTTGGTTTTTCTAAGTTTTTTAAAATATTATCACTTCTGATGTAAAACATGGAAAATTGGTTAAGGCCTCTATATACAGTTGAATTTATAACTTCAAAAATCTAAAAGTTGTTATTAATATGTACTAGAAATCACAAAGATAAAAATAGATTTATTATACGCTTTTATTTAAAAAAGTACCTAATGTCATTTTATTCCTTTCCTCGAAGTTCCGCCTTCTTGATCCTCATTTAATGAATATCTAAATTATATAAGAAAATGCTATACATTTTACAAAATATATTAGAAAATATTTAATTTAACGAAAATCAAATACTTTAAAAGTTATTCTGAAAGTAAAAATTTAATATAAAATTGTATAAATCAATATTTATTATTATTTCAGGAATTTCTTAATTTTATCATCGTTCATCATTTATTTTATACTAGATCCCCCAGTAATATGTAAAGTTTTGTTATCGAACCGTAGACACACCTTAAAGAAGTGTCTTTGCATAATTTTCAAAAGTAAATTGAAGGTAAACAAGTTCTAAAATTCTTATACTAAAGCTTAATTTAGGAACTAGGCAATCTTTATTATGTAATGATGTCCTTGGCATAAAAATTTCCCAAATTTAGAAAAATATAAAAATTGTAATAAAACCTTATTATTAAAGATAAATATTATAAAGGATAATATTAAGGATATTTAAACGAATTGTTTTAAAAATTTTTTTGTGAAAGTTTTTTTAACAAAATGACTTTAAAAAACTTGTTTTAAAAATTTTGGTATTATTTTGTAGATCTATTAAAGTGATTTAATTATAAAACCTTATAACTTCATAAATGGTAATTTGAAATTAATACTTTCAGAGAAAACTGTAATTTACATATCAAGTACCTATTGTCCTTAAGTAACTTGTATTTTTATACAAATTTAATTAATTTAATTTGTAAAACGGGAACTTAATTCCATTCAAGAACCTATTTTATTTTCTGCTAGTAAATAAAAACAAAATGTTTTATTGAAAATCAAATTTAATTCAATTTTTTTTTAATTTTATAATTAAAAATTTAATGAACATTAACGCAAATTAAAAGTCAAGGACATAAAGTGGAATAAAATATGTGTATTGGTTTAAATTATTTTTATTTAAACAAATAGCTCTTATAATGTATATGCACGTATATTTGAATTGAACTTATGAAAGACAATTATAAAGGTCTGAAAAAAGTTTAAAGATTATGAATCAGTCTATTAAGTTTTGTATGTGACACGACATTAACCCAGACGCTTTTAATACAATCAATAAAATTAATTGTAATATAAAATGATTATCGCCACATTTCATTTATTACTTACACGCAATAATTACCCAGGTTTTCAGTGCTATTAAATTTAAATACAGTTGTTAAAATTTTCCTTTAAGAAAATAAGTTACTGTTATTTTTATTATACCTTAATTACAATCTGACTCAATATAATAGCGCTTTACTGAATTATGTTAAAGAAAAGCAATCCTAAAAGTATGCAACATTTTTAAAATTTATTTTCGCTTAATATTGGAAAATTTCAAAATTTGGGAGATTATTTTAATCATTAAAAATCCCCGTTATTTAACGGTAAAAACCCTACCTTACTGTTATTTGTTATAAAATAATATTGTTTAATTTAAAATCTATTATAATAATAAAAAACAAATATATATATAATTACAACTTAAAATAAATAATTTTAACCAAGGTTTTAATTTAAATTTAAATTGTAAAATTTAACAATATTAATCGTTGACAACATTCGTTCCATTAAAAAAATAAAATTTTCAAGGTTAACAGTTAGGTGTTCATGTTTGTTTTTGATTAATTGAAAGAAAATATTTACCAAATACCTAAAGTATAAACAATCTAGGAATCGCTGTACCATAAAAGACATTATTTTAAGGTTGAAAAGACTTTTGTGAACATTTAAAAAGAACAGTTCAAATTTTTTTAAAAGTTTACACTTGAAAATTTTTAAAGTGTTGTTACAAGGTCTTCGGATTGTTTTTTTTTTTAAAGAAAAACCTAGAATGCTTGAAGAAAAAATTTAAAATTCAAAAGAACCACTGCAATCTCTGGGTAACCCCATCAAAACAATTGTAAAAAATATATTGCTTCCAAAAAAGTTGAGTGTAACGTCTTGACTCGAGTTTTATTTCAATTAAAAATAATATTGCAAACAACATTTGGTTGGTGAGTTAGTGGGAAGGACTTCAACTGTTCACAGATATTAAGAGATATTTTTTTAAGGAACCTAATTGACATTTTGCCAAATACACAGATATGAATACAAAATGGAGGGACAGCTGCACTTTCAAATTAAGATAAAACGAGGAAGAGTGTGGTAGAGTAGACTGTGTCAACTCTGGGATACCCGCATGACCGTAACACATACATTATATTATGCGGTTATTTACTTTTGGCAAAATTTAAAATATTCAGCTTTATTAGGTGTAGAGTAATGCTTATATAAAAGACGGAGTTGTATGGCAGCTACTCGAACCCTTTGCAGTAGACCAACCAAATTTTGCAGAAACTTTGGCCATAAAACTAAACTATTTTTGGCAAAATTTCAGACACCCAGCTTCATTTGGAGTAGTGTAATCCTCATATAAAAGAAGGAGTTGTATGGCAGCTACTCGAACCCTTTGCAGTAGACCAACCAAATTTTGCAGAAACTTTGGCCATAAAACTAAACTACTTTTGGCAAAATTTCAGACACGTAGCTGCAATAGGTACAGAGAAATACTCATATATAAAAAGAAGTTGTATGGCAGCTACCCGAACCCATGGACCAAAATGGCTGGATTTAAATAGCGATTCCGGTTTTTGCATAAAAACGAATTTGTGAAAATTTCATAATCCTAGCTCCTTTATTTTTTGAGTTATCGTGATGATGGACGGACATGCATCGCTAAATCGATTTATTTTCGATTCTGATCCGATCCATACACTTGAGTCTATATCTACCCCCCTTCTTCTCTGAGTCACAAACGTAATGGCAAATTTATTATACCCTTTGACTATATATATACGGGTATATATATATTGTTCTTGAGAAACACCTCTCTTGGAATGCGGGTTTACAAGTACATTAAATGATCCGGAACTGTTAGCCATAGAAATAAATTCAAAAGTTGTCAAATTTCTTTCACTTTTACTTTAAAACCTTTTTATTTATTATTCACTAACTACTCCTTCCTTTTAAATACAATTACGGAGGATACCCAATATCATTAACTTTTCACAACCTACAAATAAAAAGAAACCACAATTAATTATAATTTTTTTTATTTTGAAGGAAGAAGACAACCATTTTTTTTTGTTAAAATGAAGCTAACTAAAATAATAGGAAAGGGTAAGTAGGATAAGAGGGAAAGTAAGGATAAAAATGGGGTTTTTATGTTGACAGAAAAAAAAAATCCAGAACTTATCCTTAGGGTAATTTCAAATAAGAGTTAAACAACTGACAAATGAAGTTGCTTATTAAGCAAAACAATTTATTTTTTTAATTAAGACCATTTTTTGTTTTTGAAAACTTTCACTTGTCGTTAGAACGTGGAGGCCGTTTATAATTAAAGCGATTTTTTATATTGATACTTGTTATTTCTAAGAAATGTTTACAAGTTCAGGTGATTATTTAAATATTAAGAAAACGAGGAAAATTATAGTTGTCCTTGTCAATTTTTAGATACCCTTGCATACCAACTTTACCATGGAGGCCATAAAAAAAAAAACCAATATGTTATCCTGAAGTTTGGTCCGGATTTTTCAAGTTACTGGCCCTATTATTTTACCAGTCTAGTTTTAATTTTAATTTCTTCATTAGATTCACAGTTATCGAATTGGCAACTAGAAGGTGCTTTATCTATTTGTTACTAACCGTGTGTAATTTTTATCCTCCCAGCGTTATTACTTTTGAAGAAATTCATATTGGTGCAAAAAAGTTCTATGGCAACTTCCCGAAGTTTTTTTCAGATTTTAACCAAAAACAATAGGGGACCTAGAAATTGTCCAAAAACGACTTTGTATGAATTTCAAAACTTTAGCCCTTTTAGTTTTGGAGTTATCGTACTGACACACGGACGGACAGACACACATCATGATCGATGCTGATCGAACACGTACCTTTGACACTATATCTAGCTCGTCAGGATCGATGTGTTACAGGAGCAACGGAGGAGCAATTTTAATATACCTGTGTCCTTATATGTATGCCTGAACAACAAGAACTCATTTAAGTATACAAGATGATTTTGTTTTAAATTATCCACGTATTCAATGTCCACGATTTACGAAATAGTAAAAAAATTCTGAAAAAATTAATTTTAATTAATTAAACTTTTTTTTTTAAATATTGAAAAATTAAAAATACTTTAAGTTGTTAGTGAAATTTATAAATAAAATTTTGAATAAAATATTAATTTCAACAGGAATTTAAATGTTATTATTAAAAATATCTGTAAAAATATTTAATTAATAGTTTAAAAGAATGATAGTATTTATTAATTATTAATAATTAATAACAAGCAATAGGTTTTTTCACGAAATATTTGAATATTACACAGAGGTCATAATAGCGCTTAAAAAAGCTTGAAATATTATTATACCCTTTTACAACCTCAACTTTAATTTCTGAAACCTTGTATTTTTAAACAATATCTTATTAATTCGAACTTTAAACCATATTAAACTATATAACAAAAGGTGTTCAGGAAGCCCCAAACAACATGAGGAACGCTTTTGTTATTCAAGATGACATGGAAAGAAGGTACTAAGAATATCTAAATTTCTTACTTTCTACACTCACCCAATTTCTCGCCACTTCAAAGCCTAAGAAGTTAGAATGGGAAAGGGGTATAAAGAGATATTTACTAAGTATTGACTGTACTGAATGAAACTTCCGATGGTACTAGAAATATATACAAGAAAGTCATTTTGGTATTTTGAGGCTTCCACTCTCATATTAATAACTTTCATTCAACTGCTAACACTCTCATCCATCTGCTTAGCATTACAAAAGCTAAGGAGTTAAAATGGAAATAAAGTTATAAATTATTTTCTTTTAAAAATTTCCAAAAGGACGAAATAATTAAAAGTAGAAATAGTTAGAAATACTTTTAGATAAAAATATCGAATTTAATATTTAATAGCTTTCATGTAATAAAACTAATTCAAAGTTTCAACATAGTTATTAAAATTTTTTTATCATATTTTTCAATAAATTCAAATACGGTGTAAAATTGAAACTGAAATTTAAAACTAAAAAAATTGTCAATGTTTTAAAGGACATAAAAACAAGGATTACATAGTTGTTTTTATTTAAATGAAAAAAAAACCCAGTTATTAATGAAAATTTTCAGTTTTTTTCAGTACTCTAATAATTCTCTTAACATTGGTATACAATTGTTAGGTACTTTCAGTTCTATTATTTAATATTCAAGTTACTTAGTTCTCTGTGTTATTTAAGGCTCAAATATCTTTCTAAAATTTATTTTTCACTTTGTTTTCATTACTACATTGTATCCATTAATTTTATTTTGAATACTCGTTATTTTTTTTATAAGGTATAGCTTATTTTATACGAGTACCTTGTATAAAGAGATTAAAATAATAGATGAAGGCAAAATTGTTCCGTTATCAATTTTCCAGTTATCTTTAATTTTTATTTGAACTGAATTAGAGGGAAATTCAATTACTGGAAATAGAAAAGTAATATAGGATTGAGTAGAAATTGATTAAAACAAGTTGTAACGCGACACAGAGACGAAAAACTTACACATTTTAGACTTAAAAGAACCTAAAGTACCTAAATTAAACTTGTGCCATGACCCCCACCGAACAAAAGAAAATTAGAACTTGATTGGAATATTATTACGGTTTTATTTCTAAACTAACTAAGTGCTCTATTTCTTTAGCAACTTAGCAACCTTCAAAAATGGTAAGGTTCCTAAACACAGTGAAGTAGATCTTAAATAAAATTCTGAAAACATAACAGAACCCTTGTGAATATTGGAGTGGCTTAAAAATTATTCAAATACGCTAGCCCCTTAAACCAACCAACCATACCAATTGTATACTCTCACTTAATTTTATTTTTAGTATTTACAGTTGGACCAAATCCGCCAATCTTACCAAAAATATTCTACCTAATAAAACTTAAGAGGAACATGTTAAAAGAACATATACCTAATAACTCAATTAGAATATTTTTATAACTCTAGTCTTACTTAGACATCAGTAAAGGAAAAACCAGGAATTTATTTTTAAGAAACTTGTGATATTGAATAAGTATCAAACCATACAAAGTTAGGATGATTAGTACTAAAATCATTTTTCTATAATATTCTTACCAGCTAATATTTAATTCTTATATGAGTTATTTATTGATTTAATGCAATTTTAAGTAATTCATGGTGCTATTGCACTAGGGCTTTATTGCACCAACACTTATCTTATCACTAATGAAATAATAAATTTTTTGATAAGTGAGTGTTTTTTACTAACAAAATGTCATATATATTTGCTGTCAAATACAGTGTTGGTGCATCAAAAATTGTGATAATTTGATTATTTCATTAGTGATAAGTGGTTGATGCAATAGGGCCCAGTAATAACTTATCAATGATTAAATAATCGGTTTTTGATAAGTAAATTTGTTTTTAACGAGTATAATCATAATTTTATCGAGTTGTTATCAAAAATGGGTTTTGTGCAACAAAAACTTATCAAAATAATTAGTATTTGATTAGTGATAAGGAATTGGTGTAATAGGGGTCAGGTACTCATTTTCTATTATCGGGGGTCCCTCTTTTATTTAGTTAAGATAAAAAATAATATAATTTCAATCAGCAAACTGTTGGACAAATAGACTGACAAACAAATCGTCCTTAAGTCTTATATTTTTCATTCCAAAACTTTAACAGTCCAAAAATACAACCCCTCCATTTTATGTTACAAAAAAAAACAAAGAAATTTCTTATTTACAGTTCATTTTTTCTTTTGAAAAACTCCTATCTATATTTTAGTGTTAGATACCGTTATATTTTGTTTATTTTTTTTTTTTTGTTTAACAGTTTGGTATTTCATGGTTACTTAACTGTTATAAATAGAAAAAAAAACAAATGGCGGATGAGAATTTTAAGATTTATGTAGGGTGTTGGAAACCTCATTTAATATCTGTGGTATTACTTTCTGTTATAAAGTGTAAAAAAAAAGCATTTTTAAAGCATTTTTTAACGGGATAAAACAGAATTGGAATAAGGGAGAAAAAAAATTGATTAATATTTATTAGATCGGTTCTATTCTTTGTTATGGAAATTGAACTGGAAAATGTCCTATTTTTGTTTTTTTTTTGCAGTTTTTTATCTCAAGTTCAAAGGAAAGAGAAGCAGATCAATTTAAAAAAAGACACGAGGAAATAACAATATAAAATAAATTATGCAAAACAATTGTTTTTTTTTAGTGATGAGTTAAAGTGAAATGTAAGAGTTAATTGAGTGTTTCTTAATTTATAGTTTCTGAATATTTTACAAAATAACGTTAACGGCTATGAATTTTAATGTTTAGAAGGAAAATATTTTATCATCAAAGGTTGTATTTCTAGAAAAGGCTAAGAATAAATAATAAAATAGTTGTAGATATTATTCAAATTTCATAAAAATATTAATGGAAAATTTGAATATTTTATGAATTGGATGATTGAATTTTTCTAAAAATTAAATTGTTACTTAAAGTTATTCTCATTTCGAAAATTGAAATTGTACAATAAGAAAAATATTAAGTTAATTATAAAATTATAATTAGCTTTGTATATTTGTTCAAATATAAGTGCCAAAGATCATAGTTTTTACTTTATTTTAGACTAGCTAATATCAGGTGCGCGTTGCCGCGCCTCTCAATGGATTTAATTTAAGTTGATGTTATTGAAAAAAGTTAACTAAAAATTTAACACATAAGCAAGTGTTTTTTTAAAACGATTTTTCTAGCATTAGTTTATCAAATTTCACTTTAAATTTTTCATAATTATTAATAATGCGCAGAAATACTATTTCACTTGACAATAGTCGCAGGGAAAAAAAGATTTTTGGCAAACCATCGGACTGACATAGGTTAACAAATTCCAAATTTATTAGTAGTGTCAACTCAATCATATATATAGAAAATTTGAAGTCAATCGGTAAAACCGTTTTTATTTTAGAATAAAAAAGTTTAAATACTTGCACCACAGCCCAACTTGGCGGTCAATTAGAGCAAAAATTTTAAATCCAAACGTCACAAACGTAATGAAAAATTTAAAACTTTTTAAACTCTTAAAACTGTGAGTATAAGTAAAACTATGTTCTTACAGGTATAACAAAAAAATATAGTTTAAGTTTAATTTCGAAAATAATTTTATCTCGAGTCTCCACCATAAAAAATCTAGCAGAAATTATCTAAACTTAATTTTTATTAAAAAAAATAAAATGATAGAATTTGGGTTCAAAATCTAATCAAGCTTAAAATTTTTTTATCTGCTTTTAAGTTTTTCTTTAATCATTTTGTTATCAATCAAGTGAATTGCTGAAATAAGTGACAGTTCTTCTTCCTGTTAACCTTAATCCAGCAATTTACTTTTATATATAAACACTTTAAAAATTAATTCAATTTTCTACCATCAATTTTTGTAAGCTTAAAAGCTGTCAAGCATTAAAATAAACTGTTTCTTATTCCAGCAATTTATTTTCATTTTAAAACGGTAATAAATTCCTAAAATCTACCATAATTTTTTTTATTTTCTACATTTTAGTGGGTTTGTTTTACTTTAATTTAAAAATTTAAAGTTTGAAAAAAATATTTATTTTATTTAATAAATAAATATGTAACAAAATATTTGAATTAATGACATCTAAAACTACTGCAGCAACATAATTAATATTTTAATTTTTAATAATTTATAATAAGTAATTTCTAAATTAATATGATCCCAAAAGAGAAAGCCTTTTTTTTTAAATTTATTTTTGAAAATGTCAAACATTTAATTTTTAATGGATAATTTAGGTTGATATTGTCCTGTGTTAAAGTGTTTCCTGTAAATATTCTGTTTAATGTATATTGATTAAATTTATATTAAAAAAAATAATTTTTAAAATCACCTTCACTTTCTATATAATGCGGTCTCCATAAATATAATCATCGAGGGATGATTATTTATATCTAAAATAAATTTAAAAATAAATTTAAATAAAAAAAAAATACAGCCGAAAATTTATTTTTAATTTATAAACGAGTCCTTAAATATAACTGAATATCTATACATATGTTTATATGTATAGACGATTTGGAAATTTAAAAATAATAGAATCGGTAAGGAAGTTATGAGTAAAAAATAAAACTGAGTAAATTCGGGTATCATAGAAAAGTAGCATACGTCTCACAAAAACAGCTTATATTTACATTTACATACAGTTATATTTTAAGTTAAGTATTGATCCTTTAGCCTTTATTATTTTTTAATAGTTATTTTTGGATCTGCCTTCTTCTTGAAGATGTCTAATGTCTGTTTCATAAAGTAATTTCTTCCCAGTATGAGTACTATCTATATCTGTACATTTTCTTGTTTGTATTTGAAATCAAATTGCATTCTAGTTTGTTAATCAGATAAGTTTTGCTACCATACAGGGGAAGTTATTTCTCGTTGGAGGCAAATTATTGCATTTTTTTTGTGCTTAATAATAGATTAAATCTATCTGACCATTGGCGTAGTAGTAACGATCCCGATCAGATCATATCTAATAAAAAAATATCGCAAAACTGTATAATTATATCATTATAGTTTATATCGGAATATAGTTTAAAATAAGATTTAATAAAAATATGCAAATAACTCTTGTGGAGGGTAATAGATGGCGCACAAAATTAACAATAGCTACAGCCGAGTAATCAACAGCTTAGTGAATTTAATGTTTAAAGAAACTGATTGTGAATGCCCTATACTCCTTAAAGGTTTTACACTTCTTCAGGAATAACAAAAAAATAGTGTAGATCTCCAATTTCTCCAAAGTCTGCCAAAAGCTGCAGCGGCTGCCAAATTTATCATATTTAGTATCGATTTTTGTTATAATCGATTCCAAATAATTTAGGCAATGATTTAGAGGTGGAAAAGATGTTTTTTTCAAATTGTACAAAAAAATTTGGAGATTTTGTTACAAAATTTTTAAACAGTTACTAAAACAACTTAAGTATTGAAACTTACAACTTCTACAGATTTTTTTTTTAAATTTATTAAAATTTAAATTTGTAATCCTTTTTAAGCCCCAATGTGTTTTTATTAAAATTTATTCACCTGTTGGTAAAGGAAACAAAAAAAAAGGTAACACGTGTTATAGTATAATGCTTTAAATAGCAACAAAGTACTTAATAATAAAATAATGTTTTAAATAAATTCAGGAAAAAACACGTTTAAAGATTAAGCAAATAATTCTTTTCACTGAGAGCATATTTAACAAATTATTTGTTATAATTTTGTGTTCCTCAACATTTTTTCAACACGATTATTAGAAAAAGTTTAGGAACACGACTTTGATAAAATTTTTTAAATCGGTTCAACTAAAATTATTGGGCATAAGAGTAAAAATTCAATTAGGATTGCGTCTAACAGATTTTACAAGTACGAATTGTTTTTTTATTACATCAGAATTAAATGTTTGATGTGTCCAATAAACACTGTGTAAAATTTTAAAAAGAAAAGAAAACCCATTAAAAAAATAACATTAATACTCAAATATGAGGAAATACAAAAAAATAAAGAAATAATTTGTTAGGATAATGTATATCACAGATACAGAAATACCTTATAATACAAAAATAAAGTTTTATAACAAAAAGAATGGTATCAGTTGCCTCGAGATATAATATTTCGAGAACCCTGCCTCCTGTTTCAACATTACACATATAGTATAGACTGTTCTACTAGTCTAATCGTTGAACAGTTATTATGTAAGAAAATCTGCCAATTGAACACATCAAAAGACAGGAAGTGTTTTATAATCAAAATAAATTATGTAGAACCATAATTGTAGTTCAGCTGCCATTTGTTGCCTTGGTAGTATAGTCGGTAGACCAATTACTTAGTAACACAGGAAGTACAAGTTCGAAATTGTACAGTTCAAAATTACTGATAAAATGGTGTTTTCTTTCCTAGTTTCATAGGAACTAAATATATAGTGTTAAAATATGTAAAATTTGAATCCTGCCATGCATGACTGGAAAGGAAAGGCATCCTTTCCTGCATCATAACATTGTATATTTTTATAAAAATGTTTTAGCTAGCAAAATTTTAAAATTCTGGACTTCGTAAATTATTCAACTGTTAAACATAGAAGCTTTGTTTATTTTACAACAAATTTGTATGCTTTAGCTGATTTTAGAAATTTAACATGCTGAAAATTAAACTTAGGAGATCTTAAATAGACCTGGAACTTCGAAGCCTGCAAGGAGTTTTGAAATTTTGTCATAAATAAGGAAAGCTTCAGATTTTAGAAGCTCTTTAATATTATATTTTATCTTAAAAGTTGGTGATTCAATTCAATTAGTTTTTAAGAATGTTTTATATCATACACGACCTTGTTTGAAATGCTTTAAATTTAAAATTTTCCAAAAATATTAAATTTAATATTTCATTTTAAAAATGTTTCATATATAATTTCAATTTTTCTGTAACAATTTAAATCTTACATTTTTTTGTGTACATATTTAATATTTACTCCACAACCACAGCCAAATTAAATCCAAACAACACATTAAAACAAATGAATTTTGAAATAATTTTTGTATAATAAATTTTATTTGGTAAAAAAATTTTTTTTTCAAAATTACTTAAATAAATTATTTTTGTTATTTTAATCTCGTTTAAATTTTTTTTAAGGGCAATATAAAATTTTTTGAAAATAAAATTTTGCGGTAATTTGTTTTTATGAACAAAAAAAATTTATTTAGGGGTGCGTGAGGATCTGCTAAGTTTTATCGATTTTTAAAATGTCAATTCTCCAAATTGATTCAAAAATTCAAAAATTATGAGTAGATTCAAAAATTTCATCGTAAAATATGTTGAATTGTACAATAGAAGCGTTCTTGAAATTTCGATTCTAAAATCTTGACATGAATAAATGTCAATTTGTTGATTTGAGAAAAATGTCAGCTGTCAAAAAATTAATAATTTTCGACTACGTAATTCAGCCCCGATAATGTAGCGTCATGTGAAAGTCCTTAAATCTCCTGTTATTTCAGATTCTATCGTACACATATATATAAATATTTTGCTTAAAGGGCAAAATCCTGATTTTCAATAAAACTCTAAAAACTAAATTTTGACATTTATTTATGAAAAATAGGAAATTTGACAATTTAATATCAAAAACTTAATTTTGAATAAATTGAAACCACCAGCCTCATTGACGTTTTTCAATATTATAAGATATTTGACATGTCGAAACGTCAAACTTTAAGTTAGAATTTCAGAGTGTATATGTTTGGGATAAATTTGTTTACGAATAAAAAAAATAAAAATCTTTATTTTTTTTTTTTGTTTATTTTATGTTTTTTTGCGGTTATTTTAGAATTCAGAATACAAATTTTGAAAAATTTCTTTGTTTATTTATTTTTCCAAAGATAATTTTGGTTTTTATGAGACTTTTTGCAAATCTAACTATTAAAACAAACGCCCTTCTCAAAAATATGCCGGTTCAAACGGTTTAATATATCGTAAAATGGTTTTGAAAAATTTCTTTGATTTTTAAATAATATTAAAGAAATTTATATAAACAAATTGATCCAAAGATTGAGTTAGAAACGGAAATCATCGTTGTTTAAAAACGTTTTTTAAAAAAGTATATATCAAATGATTTTCGTAATATTCTGAAGTATTTTTTCAAATATATTTCTTTTTAAAATTAAACTCCCAATCAGTACTACACCTTTTCTAAGTGTAATTCAGAAAAAATCAATTTTAATTCAGAAAACAATAACTGTAATTCAGATTAGTCAATTTTAATTCAGAAAGTTTATGTAGCGTGCATTTAAACAAATCAACAGCTGATTAATTGAATGTTATAGTTTCTTAATTACCATTAAGGCTTTTTGAATTATGATTAATACTTTCTGAATCAAAAATTGATACTTTCTGAATTAAAATTGATACTTTCTAAATTAAAATTGACTGACCTGAATAACAATTCTTCCTTTCTGAATTACGCTTGGAAAAGGTAGGAGCTACTCATTGCTAATTCAATAATGATGTTTTTGATAAATCTTAATAACAAAATGAGGAATTAATTTTTTGGCTTGCGATAAGGAGTTTTGTGCAAATAGGTTCCAGGACCAAAGTCTTAGACAAATAAGTTGTTCAATCCTCAGAAAATGTTCCCCCAAAAAATAATCATGTAAGAAATATTTAATCATATTTCATACTGGTTTGCAATCTTCAAAGTCTTTAACTATTATTTATTTTATAATGAGAGGCCAGTGTTTAATTTAAATGAATTTTTAAATACACTTTTCTTTATTTGATACGACAACCTGTTGTATTATCGACTAGATGTTAAAATAAATTATTTAAGGATTACTGTCATAAATTACGGACACCCAATGTACGTGTTATGTGTATTCATTACTCTTGTCTATAGTAAATCATTACCTAAGGGTGCCACCTTTTCTGGTTTCCGTTATTGTCTTTTAGGTTAGATTTAACATTTGTCAGATAAATCCTTCTAAAGTGTGCACTTAATTTTGTGTCTCACTTGGATAATCTGTTGCTTCAAAAAAAATTATTTTATTCACAAGCTATTAAGACCCTGTCATTTCTATCTAAAGATTTACATCACCGACTACCATTTAACATTAACATAACAGCAAAATTAATCTAACATTAACATAGAAAGATTACTTTATCACTTCCATTTTAAACCTCTTCATAATGGATTCAAGATCAAGTTTTCATATCTAATGGCCATCTGATGTTGATATATTTAGAATTTCAATTTTGTTTTTCAGTGATAATACTTATATTTCACTTAAATACTTATTTAAAATAAAAAAAAAATTAAATCTTTTTAAGATATACAAAAAGTACTTACAAAGAAATGTTGAAATATGTCATACATATTTACTTAATTTTTTCAAAAAAATTCGGTAGGATAAACAAACAAGTGATGATAAAAAACCAAGGGTTTTTAAAAAAGCACATTTTCAAAATAATATAGTGTTTCATACTAAGTATTTTATCGGAATATAATGTTCAAGCTTCAATATTAACGTTTAAGGAAATATATACGTTGTTGACTAAGTTACTGCTTACTTATAAAAACAGTAAATTTTTTATTTTAAAGTTCTAACAGCCCTTCAATGGGGAAGGTTGCCAAATTTCTCAAGGACCTAACTTCATCTCACCCTCCCCCCTCTCCATTTTTGTAGTTTCTAGGAATTAAACCAAAATTTGGAATTTTACTTAGAATTTTATTATCTAAGCAAAAATGGGTAAAACTGAGAGACACTTTCTTCAATTTAAGGAACCGCTTTTAAATTTAAGAAAAACCTTTAACATATGTTAAAATACAATGTTGGACCTTTAAATTTTGTACATTAATAAAAAAAAAATTAGACAGGTATTCAAGTTACAGGTGCTTAAAAATAGCAAAATTTCAATTATCGAGCCCTTATAGCTTCTAAACAGGGGCTGGACAAAAAAATTTTGTTTACCTACTCCTACTAACTTTTGAGGATCTAACTTTTCCCAAAATTTCAAGACCCTATCTTAAACCGTTTAAGAGATATGTGGGGCCAAAAATTTTGCAAAAATTGAGTATTATATAATGCTAAATTTTAGTACCGTATGACAATCCTAAACATTTGTCTGTCAAAAATTTATTAAGTTTATGAAACCAGCTATCGTTTGCCGTTTTCAGATTGAAAATATATTTAACAGAACTCTTGTTATAACCATTTAAATATAGGGCTTTTTCCAAATTTGGGGGGCTGTAACCCCGTAACAGGTGGGGCTACAGAAAAAAATTCTTCTACGAAATTATTTTTTTTGCAAAAGCTACCCATGGTTAAAATTTCTTTACTCTATTTCAAACGGTGTAAAAGTTTTTGAAAACATACGGACGGACGGACAGAGTGAAGCTATATAGGCACATTTTTACAAAATTTTTTGAAAATGTGCTAAAAACTATCATCTTCTTTCTTTTCAAGAGGTTTTTCAAAAAAAATATATTTCTAAATTAATTGTAAAACAATTTCGAAATTTCTTTTCAAAGTAAAGTTTATAACAAGTACCAACAGGAATATTTACAAGATGTAGAATAATCTTAAGGAAACTTTGCCCTTGTTTTATTCTTTAATGTAGAAAACAATTATTACATCTACTTTAAAATACTTTATTTGGCTCTGATACCTACCCTCTACCCTTCTCTGATATTGCACGGTATTTTGGTATTTTAAGGCTTGATGTCAATTACAATACAGTAAAGTTCAGGGTTGTATTTTTCCGAAACCACATGGGATTTGGAGAATACAAAACTGATAAAAATTTATTTCAAAATTTTCCGTAAAGTGTTGCATCCTTGAAAAGCCTAATTGTCTTTGTTATTATTATGATAATTGATTTAAAAAGAAATTATCAGTTTTATGTTAATAAATAAATGATATAAAAATAAATATTTAAATAATATAAAAAATAAGTGTTACATTTAATGGGGGGAAATTTGGTAAATTGTTTTAAGGATGGATTTGTTTATACGTTATAATACAACTAACATTAAAACAATATTTTTGAAGAATCAATGAAATTAAAGGGAATTTTTTAAAATAGTTTAACCCATAGATTCTACATGATAATACCATAATTTTGGGTTTTGAAAATTAAAATTTGAATGATCAAAAGATAATAGTTTATAGAAAGGATGGCGTGACAAGAAGAAATTAATTAATATTTATGGCAGTACAAGCATTCATATTTTTTTTAACCTGAAAATGTGGGAATTACAATTAAACTGCTAGGCTTATTTTTCAAGTGAAAATATTAACTTTTTAAATGCAAGTATTTGTATTTGAACAAATATTTTTAACTAATATTGTTTGCAGCACCTCCTTTTTTGGAGTAAACTTTTTAGCACATTTTCAAATGATTTTGTAGAAATGTGCCTATATAGTTTCACTCAGTTCGTCCCGCCTGTTCGTCAGTCCATCCTTATGTTTACAAAAACTTTTACATTGTTTGAAATAAAGTAAAGGTGGTAACTACGGATAGGTATTGCAACAAAAAAAAATTTCGTGGAAAATCCTTTTTCTGTAGCCCTCCCTACCCGGTATCGAGCTACGGCTCCTCAAAGTCGGAAAACGCCTTATATTTAAATTGTTATAACATGAGTTCTGTTAGGTGTAATTTCAATTTGAAAAAGGTGAAAGACAACTACTTTATAAGCTTTATAAGTTTTCAAAGCCAAATGTAAAGGGTTGCCATACGGTAATAAAATTAACCATTATGCAATTTTTGCCCCACATATCTTTTAAACAGTTCAAATATAAGTTAGATTCTCAGAAATAAGGAAATTAGAAGTATGTTAAAAAAATCTTCGAGAATCATCATTAGTTTGTTTGAATTGATGAAATAACTAAATTATAATATGTATTATCATTTATTTTTATATATATTTTCATAAAAATAAATGATAAAATAATCAGGAAGAAACCCTATATAATTTTGAAAATGTGCTTTTTTAAAAAACCTTGGTTTTTTTTAATCACTTGTTTTTTATAATGTCGATTTGATTATGAATCCAAAAATACAGATACTTCTTCTAAATTATAAAATAACTATAAATATCTGCATTTGCATTTCAAAAGTAAATAAAAACCTTTAAATGTAAATAAATAATACTTATATATAATAATATGTACCTATTGTATTTTAAACACTTTAATCAATTCAGACGAGTTTCTTAGACAAAAACATCTGTACTCTTTCTTGCTTTTACGTTCGTTTTCAAAAAATTTTTATTCAATTTTATAATATTTTTAAGAATCTATCAATTTGATTTAAAAAGATGTATACATTATTATTAAATTACAAAAGAACGTTTTTCACTTTTCACCTTACATCTAATTTTCATTCTTATTTATTTATCTTGTAAGTTTCTTGCCTTTATTAAATTGCTGTAGGAATTGTTATATTTTTGGTGCACAAAGAAACAAAAAGCAAATATAACCGTATAAAAGCTAATAAAAGTTTACAAAAGAAAAGATAGAAGCACCTGTATTAAAGTTGTTACATCAAATAAATATAGTATTGACAAACAAAACATCTTACTGTTCTTGAAGATGGTTATATTTAGAAACCTTTTGTTACTATTTTCCAAAATTGAATTTAAAAAAAAGTTAGAAAATCTCAATGTGTTACACATTCATACATTTAACATACAAAATCCAACTATTCCAAAAATATATATTCTTTTTTGGCAGAACTCTTTGCATTATGAGCTACAAAAGAATGTAGAAGATTGTCTAAACATAAAGATTGAATACTTTGAGCCGTTGTAAAACTACAATAACTAAATGATTTCAAAAATAAAAGAAAATTCAAGAAGTTGTCTAATACTAGATGTGCTAGTGACTTTCAGTAAAAAGCATTTGATATGGTTTAGCGTTTAACTATGCAAATTAGGCCTCAAGAAGCAAATTCCAAAGGTCTCGGAGAGCTTTACAACTTTTTTTTGAGGATGATGATTCCAGGTTGCCCCACTTGGAGACTGAGGTAGTTTTTACTATAAGCATCAGCGATTCAATGATTTTTTTTAAATGTCGTATGAAGAGATCAAATATTCGAACCCTTGCAATGCAAGCTATCAATACTAGTTTCATATAAAATTTTTGCTGGAAAACTTTCAATCTTTAATTCAGAAAATGGAAATCACCGCAAAGCATGTACGGAATTCGACAATTTTATTTTAATTTAATTTTAGGCCAAAGAAGTCCTCTAGAACATAATTCGTTTCCAGAACACTGTTTTTTCAAACTTTGCCCCGAGACGGATTGACAGATTTCAAGTTAATTTTTACAATTAACCTCTACCAGGATCCTAATTATTATACCTATTTGTTTGTCTATTTTAAAACAAACCACAATCAAGATATAGCACTGTTCATTTTTAAGTGATCACAATTGTACTAAAGTAAAATCCAAAGATGAAAATGAAGAAAATTGCATCACTTGTAAATAAAATACACAGATGTTGTGTATTAACCTTAATTTGCTTAAGGATAATTTGAAATTTGATGTTCTTCATATGCTGTATCTAAGTAATGTACTTACTATATAAGAGAATAATGTACAAAATGTTGTTATCCTAAGAATTTTGTTAAATTAGTTCGTTCTGGACAATCAGTAAAACGATAAGATTGGGAAATCAAATAAAATTTTTATTGTTATTTTTTTATTCAATATTGAAGGTCTGTGTAATTTTTTAATGGAAAACTTAAAAAAAAAAAAACAAATTGACCTTGAAAATTTTTATTTTATTTGTTAATGTCTGCAAAAGATTAATTTTTCTTTTTTTTTTAAATGTCTTTTAAATACTTGGTATGATGGTTGATACAAAATGGTTGGTAGGAAGAAAATGCTTTGAATATTTTGTTAAATACATTATAAAAACGCAATCAAGCATATGTATTTTATATAATTCAGCCTTAAAGTATGCAATTTGTTAGTAAAAGTCCTTTTTTCTTTTTCCAGCTATTCCTTTTCAATTAATAATCTGTGGCCTGTTGACGAATCGTATAAGAATCGAACTTTTTGGTTAAAGTAGTAGATTTTCAGAAAATTAATGAATTGATTACGATACAATATTATTCATTAATTAAATAAATACGATATTTACATAATTGCAAGTTTTTGCAATAAGGATCTGTTTAGATATATTTTAATTCAATTGCGTTAAGTACACCACCCAATTTTAAGTTAATTAACTTTGAGAGAAGGTTCTTACTAGAGAGGGTTCTTTTTAGCACATTTTAAAAAAATTTTGTAAAAATGTGCCTATATAGCTTCACTCTGTCCGTCCGTCCGTCCGTCTGTCCGTCCGTCCGTCCGTCCGTATGTTTACAAAAACTTTTACACCGTTTGAAATAGAGTAAAAAAATTTTAAACGCGGGTAGGTATTGCAAAAAAAATAATTTCGTAGAAGAATTTTTTTCTGTAGCCCCACCTGTTACGGGGCTACAGCCCCCCAAAGTTGGAAAAAGCCCTATATTTAAATTGTTATAACAAGAGTTGTGTTGGATATATTTTCAATCTAGAAACGGAAAACGATAGCTGGTTTTATAAACTTTATAAATTTTTACAAGGCAAATGGTTAGCGTTGCCATAAGGTACTAAAATTTAACATTACACAAAACTCAATTTTTGCAAAAATTTTGGCCACACATATCTTCCAAACGGTTCAAGCTAGGGTCTTGAAATTTTGGGAGAAGTTAGATACTCAAAAACTAGTAGGAATCGGTTAACAAAATTTTTTTGTCCAGGCCCATGTTTCGGAGCTATAACGGCTCGAAAATTGAAATTTTGCTATTTTTAAACACCTGTAACTTGAATACCTGTCCAAATTTTTTTTTAGTGATATACAAAATTCAAAGCTCTTTAATTATATTTCAACATGTGTCAAAGGTTTTTTTTAATTTTGAAGGGTAACGAAGCTAACGCCCCTGCAAATTGATAAATATCTATATTTACAATTTATATTTATATCTAATATAAATTGATAATAAATTGATAGCCCCTGCAAAAGCCCTATATTGAAATTGATATAACAAGAGGTATGTTAGGTTTATTTTCAATCGAAAAACGGTAGAAAAGAGGTGCTTTTATAGGCTTTTCAAAAATTAGTCGCTCAGATGTATAGGGTTTCCATACGGTACTAAAATTTACCATTATATAAAACTCTTATTACTTATATTACTTATATAAAGAATTCCATGACAAAAATTATAAAACTTTATTAAACATAAAACGCTTCTAAGTGCCTTAAAATTGACTTCAAAGTTTAGCAAGACCATAATTTAAAAAACAAAATTTGTAGTGATCACGAATTAAAGCTAGAATCGCTCTAAGACGCTTCTAAGTGCCTTAAAACTGAGTTTAAAGAATTCCATGACAAAAATTATAAAAACTTAATTATATATAAAATCGCTCTAAAATGCTTCTAAGTGCCTTAAAATTAACTTTAAAGTTTAGCAAGACCATAATTTAAAAAACAAAATTTGGGTTACATGGAAATTTTAGTAGTGATCACGAATTAAAGCTAGAATCGCTCTAAGACGCTTCTAAGTGCCTTAAAATTGAATTTAAAGAATTCCATGACAAAAATTATAAAAACTTAATTAAATGTAAAATCGCTCTAAAATGCTTCTAAGTACCTTAAAATTGACTTTAAAGTTTAGCAAGACCATAATTTAAAAAACAAAATTTGGGTTACATGGAAATTTTAGTAGTGATCACGAATTAAAGCTAGAAACGCTCTAAGACGCTTCTAAGTGCCTTAAAATTGAGTTTAAAGAATTCCATGACAAAAATTATAAAAACTTAATTAAATATAAAATCGCTCTAAAATGCTTCTAAGTGCCTTAAAATTGAATTTAAAGAATTCCATGACAAAAATTATAAAAACTTTATTAAATATAAAATCGCTCTAAAATGCTTCTAAGTACCTTAAAATTGACTTTAAAGTTTAGCAAGACCATAATTTAAAAAACAAAATTTGGGTTACATGGAAATTTTAGTAGCGATCACGAATTAAAGCTAGAATCGCTCTAAGACGCTTCTAAGTGCCTTAAAATTGAGTTTAAAGAATTCCATGACAAAAATTATAAAAACTTAATTAAATATAAAATCGCTTTAAAATGCTTCTAAGTACCTTAAAATTAAGTTTAAAGAATTCCATGACAAAAATTATAAAAACTTTATTAAATATAAAATCGCTCTAAGACGCTTCTAAGTGCCTTAAAATTGAGTTTAAAGAATTCCATGACAAAAATTATAAAAACTTTATTAAACATAAAATCGCTCTAAAATGCTTCTAAGTGCCTTAAAATTGACTTTAAAGTTTAGCAAGACCATAATTTAAAAAAAAAAATTTGGGTTACATGGAAATTTTAGTAGTGATCACGAATTAAAGCTAGAAACGCTCTAAGACGCTTCTAAGTGCCTTAAAATTGAGTTTAAAGAATTCCATGACAAAAATTATAAAAACTTTATTAAACATAAAATGCTTCTAAGTGCCTTAAAATTGACTTCAAAGTTTAGCAAGACCATAATTTAAAAAACAAAATTTGTAGTGATCACGAATTAAAGCTAGAATCGCTCTAAGACGCTTCTAAGTGCCTTAAAATTGAGTTTAAAGAATTCCATGACAAAAATTATAAAAACTTTATTAAATATAAAATCGCTCTAAAATGTTTCTAAGTGCCTTAAAATTGACTTTAAAGTTTAGCAAGATCATAATTTAAAAAACAAAATTTGGGTTACATGGAAATTGTAGTCGTGATCACGAATTAAAGCTAGAAACGCTCTAAGACGCTTCTAAGTGCCTTAAAATTTAGTTTAAAGAATTCCATGATAAAAATTATAAAAACTTTATTAAATATAAAATCGCTCTAAAATGCTTCTAAGTACCTTAAAATTGACTTTAAAGTTTAGCAAGACCATAATTTAAAAAACAAAATTTGGGTTACATGGAAATTTTAGTAGTGATCACGAATTAAAGCTAGAATCGCTCTAAGACGCTTCTAAGTGCCTTAAAATTGAGTTTAAAGAATTCCATGACAAAAATTATAAAAACTTAATTAAAAATAAAATCGCTCTAAAATGCTTCTAAGTGCCTTAAAATTGACTTTAAAGTTTAGCAAGACCATAATTTAAAAAACAAAATTTGGGTTACATGGAAATTTTAGTAGTGATCACGAATTAAAGCTAGAATCACTCTAAGACGCTTCTAAGTGCCTTAAAATTGAGTTTAAAGAATTCCATGACAAAAATTATAAAAACTTTATTAAATATAAAATCGCTCTGAAATGCTTCTAAGTGCCTCAAAATTAACTTTAAAGTTTAGCAAGATCATAATTTAAAAAACAAAATTTGGGTTACATGGAAATTTTAGAAGTGATCACGAATTAGAATTATTAAAGAATTCCATGACAAAAATTATAAAAACTTAATTAAATATAAAATCTTTAATCTTTAAAGTTTAGCAAGACCATAATTTAAAAAACAAAATTTGGGTTACATGGAAATTTTAGTAGTGATCACGAATTAAAGCTAGAAATGCTCTAAGACGCTTCTAAGTGCCTTAAAATTGAGTTTAAAGAATTCCATGACAAAAATTATAAAAACTTTATTAAATATAAAATCGCTCTGAAATGCTTCTAAGTGCCTTAAAATTAACTTTAAAGTTTAGCAAGATCATAATTTAAAAAACAAAATTTGGGTTACATGGAAATTTTAGTAGTGATCACGAATTAAAGCTAGAATCGCTCTAAGACGCTTCTAAGTGCCTTAAAACTGAGTTTAAAGAATTCCATGACAAAAATTATAAAAACTTAACTAAATATAAAATCGCTCTAAAATGCTTCTAAGTGCCTTAAAATTGACTTTAAAGTTTAACAAGACCATAATTTAAAAAACAAAATTTGGGTTACATGGAAATTTTAGTAGTGATCACGAATTAAAGCTAGAATCGCTCTAAGACGCTTCTAAGTGCCTTAAAACTGAGTTTAAAGAATTCCATGACAAAAATTATAAAATCATAATTAAATATAAAATCGCTCTAAAATGCTTCTAAGTGCCTTAAAATTGACTTTAAAGTTTAGCAAGACCATAATTTAAAAAACAAAATTTGGGTTACATGGAAATTTTAGTAGTGATCACGAATTAAAGCTAGAATCGCTCTAAGACGCTTCTAAGTGCCTTAAAATTGAGTTTAAAGAATTCCATGACAAAAATTATAAAAACTTGATTAAATATAAAATCGCTCTAAAATGCTTCTAAGTGCCTTAAAATTGACTTTAAAGTTTAGCAAGACCATAATTTAAAAAACAAAATTAGGGTTACATGGAAATTTTAGTAGTGATCACGAATTAAAGCTAGAATCGCTCTAAGACGCTTTTAAGTGCCTTAAAATTGAGTTTAAAGAATTCCATGACAAAAATTATAAAAACTTAACTAAATATAAAATCGCTCTAAAATGCTTCTAAGTGCCTTAAAATTGACTTTAAAGTTTAACAAGACCATAATTTAAAAAACAAAATTTGGGTTACATGGAAATTTTAGTAGTGATCACGAATTAAAGCTAGAATCGCTCTAAGACGCTTCTAAGTGCCTTAAAATTGACTTTAAAGTTTAGCAAGACCATAATTTAAAAAACAAAATTTGGGTTACATGGAAATTTTAGTAGTGATCACGAGTTAAAGCTAGAATCGCTCTAAGACGCTTCTAAGTGCCTTAAAATTGAGTTTAAAGAATTCCATGACAAAAATTATTAAAACTTTATTAAATATAAAATCGCTCTGAAATGCTTCTAAGTGCCTTAAAATTAACTTTAAAGTTTAGCAAGATCATAATTTAAAAAACAAAATTTGGGTTACATGGAAATTTTAGTAGTGATCACGAATTAAAGCTAGAATCGCTCTAAGACGCTTCTAAGTGCCTTAAAATTGAGTTTAAAGAATTCCATGACAAAAATTATGAAAACTTTATTAAATATAAAATCGCTCTAAAATGCTTCTAAGTACCTTAAAATTGAAAGTTAAAAAAATTATTATAAAAATTATAAAAACTTAATTAAATATAAAATCGCTCTGAAATGCTTCTAAGTGCCTTAAAATTGAGTTTAAAGTTTAGCAAGACCATAATTTAAAAAACAAAATTTGGGTTACATGGAAATTTTAGTAGTGATCACGAATTAAAGCTAGAAACGCTCTAAGACGCTTCTAAGTGCCTTAAAATTGAGTTTAAAGAATTCCATGACAAAAATTATAAAAACTTTATTAAATATAAAATCGCTCTGAAATGCTTCTAAGTGCCTTAAAATTAACTTTAAAGTTTAGCAAGATCATAATTTAAAAAACAAAATTTGGGTTACATGGAAATTTTAGTAGTGATCACGAATTAAAGCTAGAATCGCTCTAAGACGCTTCTAAGTGCCTTAAAACTGAGTTTAAAGAATTCCATGACAAAAATTATAAAAACTTAAGTAAATATAAAATCGCTCTAAAATGCTTCTAAGTGCCTTAAAATTGACTTTAAAGTTTAGCAAGACCATAATTTAAAAAACAAAATTTGGGTTACATGGAAATTTTAGTAGTGATCACGAATTAAAGCTAGAATCGCTCTAAGACGCTTCTAAGTGCCTTAAAATTGAGTTTAAAGAATTCCATTAATATAAAATCGCTCTAAAATGCTTCTAAGTGCCTTAAAATTGACTTTAAAGTTTAGCAAGATCATAATTTAAAAAACAAAATTTGGGTTACATGGAAATTTTAGTAGTGATCACGAATTAAAGGTAGAATCGCTCTAAGACGCTTTTAAGTGCCTTAAAATTGAGTTTAAAGAATTCCATGACAAAAATTATAAAAACTTAAGTAAATATAAAATCGCTCTAAAATGCTTCTAAGTACCTTAAAATTGACTTTAAAGTTTAGCAAGACCATAATTTAAAAAACAAAATTTGGGTTACATGGAAATTTTAGTAGTGATCACGAATTAAAGCTAGAATCGCTCTAAGACGCTTCTAAGTGCCTTAAAATTGAGTTTAAAGAATTCCATGACAAAAATTATAAAAACTTGATTAAATATAAAATCGCTCTAAAATGCTTCTAAGTGCCTTAAAATTGACTTTAAAGTTTAGCAAGACCATAATTTAAAAAACAAAATTTGGGTTACATGGAAATTTTAGTAGTGATCACGAATTAAAGCTAGAATCGCTCTAAGACGCTTCTAAGTGCCTTAAAACTGAGTTTAAAGAATTCCATGACAAAAATTATAAAAACTTAATTTAATATAAAATCGCTCTAAAATGCTTCTAAGTGCCTTAAAATTGACTTAAAAGTTTAGCAAGACCATAATTTAAAAAGCAAAATTTGGGTTACATGGAAATTTTAGTAGTGATCACGAATTAAAGCTAGAAACGCTCTAAGACGCTTCTAAGTGCCTTAAAATTGAGTTTAAAGAATTCCATGACAAAAATTACAAAAACTTTATTAAATATAAAATCGCTCTAAAATGCTTCTAAGTACCTTAAAATTGACTTTAAAGTTTAGCAAGACCATAATTTAAAAAACAAAATTTGGGTTACATGGAAATTTTAGTAGTGATCACGAATTAAAGCTAGAATCGCTCTAAGACGCTTCTAAGTGCCTTAAAATTGAGTTTAAAGAATTCCATGACAAAAATTATAAAAATTTAATATAATATAAAATCGCTGTAAAATGCTTCTAAGTGCCTTAAAATTGACTTTAAAGTTTAGCAAGACCATAATTTAAAAAACAAAATTTGGGTTACATGGAAATTTTAGTAGTGATCACGAATTAAAGCTAGAATCGCTCTAAGACGCTTCTAAGTGCCTTAAAATTGAGTTTAAAGAATTCCATGACAAAAATTATAAAAACTTTATTAAATATAAAATCGCTCTAAACTGCTTCTAAGTACCTTAAAATTGACTTTAAAGTTTAGCAAGACCATAATTTAAAAAACTAAATTTGGGTTACATGGAAATTTTAATAGTGATCACGAATTAAAGCTAGAATCGCTCTAAGACGCTTCTAAGTGCCTTAAAACTAAGTTTAAAGAATTCCATGACAAAAATTATAAAATCATAATTAAATATAAAATCGCTCTAAAATGCTTCTAAGTGCCTTAAAATTGACTTTAAAGTTTAGCAAGACCATAATTTAAAAAACAAAATTTGGGTTACATGGAAATTTTAGTAGTGATCACGAATTAAAGCTAGAATCGCTCTAAGACGCTTCTAAGTGCCTTAAAATTGAGTTTAAAGAATTCCATGACAAAAATTATAAAAACTTGATTAAATATAAAATCGCTCTAAAATGCTTCTAAGTGCCTTAAAATTGACTTTAAAGTTTAGCAAGACCATAATTTAAAAAACAAAATTTGGGTTACATGGAAATTTTAGTAGTGATCACGAATTAAAGCTAGAAACGCTCTAAGACGCTTCTAAGTGCCTTAAAATTTAGTTTAAAGAATTCCATGACAAAGATTATGAAAACTTTATTAAATATAAAATCGCTCTAAAATGCTTCTAAGTACCTTAAAATTGAAAGTTAAAAAAATTATTATAAAAATTATATAAACTCAATTATATATAAAATTGCTCTAAAATGCTTCTAAGTGCCTTAAAATTGACTTTAAAGTTTAGCAAGACCATAATTTAAAAAACAAAATTTGGGTTACATGGAAATTTTAGTAGTGATCACGAATTAAAGCTAGAATCGCTCTAAGACGCTTCTAAGTGCCTTAAAATTGAGTTTAAAGAATTCCATGACAAAAATTATAAAAACTTTATTAAATATAAAATCGCTCTAAACTGCTTCTAAGTACCTTAAAATTGACTTTAAAGTTTAGCAAGACCATAATTTAAAAAACAAAATTTGGGTTACATGGAAATTTTAGTAGTGATCACGAATTAAAGCTAGAATCGCTCTAAGACGCTTCTAAGTGCCTTAAAATTGAGTTTAAAGAATTCCATGAATATAAAATCGCTCTAAAATGCTTCTAAGTGCCTTAAAATTGACTTTAAAGTTTAGCAAGATCATAATTTAAAAAACAAAATTTGTTTAAAATTGAGTTTAAAGAATTCCATGACAAAAATTATAAAAACTTTATTAAATATAAAATCGCTCTAAAATGCTTCTAAGTGCCTTAAAATTGACTTTAAAGTTTAGCAAGACCATAATTTAAAAAACAAAATTTGGGTTACATGGAAATTTTAGTAGTGATCACGAATTAAAGCTAGAAACGCTCTAAGACGCTTCTAAGTGCCTTAAAATTTAGTTTAAAGAATTCCATGACAAAGATTATGAAAACTTTATTAAATATAAAATCGCTCTAAAATGCTTCTAAGTACCTTAAAATTGAAAGTTAAAAAAATTATTATAAAAATTATATAAACTCAATTATATATAAAATCGCTCTAAAATGCTTCTAAGTGCCTTAAAATTGACTTTAAAGTTTAGCAAGACCATAATTTAAAAAACAAAATTTGGGTTACATGGAAATTTTAGTAGTGATCACGAATTAAAGCTAGAATCGCTCTAAGACGCTTCTAAGTGCCTTAAAATTGAGTTTAAAGAATTCCATGACAAAAATTATAAAAACTTTATTAAATATAAAATCGCTCTAAAATGTTTCTAAGTGCCTTAAAATTGACTTTAAAGTTTAGCAAGATCATAATTTAAAAAACAAAATTTGGGTTACATGGAAATTGTAGTCGTGATCACGAATTAAAGCTAGAAACGCTCTAAGACGCTTCTAAGTGCCTTAAAATTTAGTTTAAAGAATTCCATGATAAAAATTATAAAAACTTTATTAAATATAAAATCGCTCTAAAATGCTTCTAAGTACCTTAAAATTGACTTTAAAGTTTAGCAAGACCATAATTTAAAAAACAAAATTTGGGTTACATGGAAATTTTAGTAGTGATCACGAATTAAAGCTAGAATCGCTCTAAGACGCTTCTAAGTGCCTTAAAATTGAGTTTAAAGAATTCCATGACAAAAATTATAAAAACTTATTTAAAAATAAAATCGCTCTAAAATGCTTCTAAGTGCCTTAAAATTGACTTTAAAGTTTAGCAAGACCATAATTTAAAAAACAAAATTTGGGTTACATGGAAATTTTAGTAGTGATCACGAATTAAAGCTAGAATCACTCTAAGACGCTTCTAAGTGCCTTAAAATTGAGTTTAAAGAATTCCATGACAAAAATTATAAAAACTTTATTAAATATAAAATCGCTCTGAAATGCTTCTAAGTGCCTCAAAATTAACTTTAAAGTTTAGCAAGATCATAATTTAAAAAACAAAATTTGGGTTACATGGAAATTTTAGAAGTGATCACGAATTAGAATTATTAAAGAATTCCATGACAAAAATTATAAAAACTTAATTAAATATAAAATCTTTAATCTTTAAAGTTTAGCAAGACCATAATTTAAAAAACAAAATTTGGGTTACATGGAAATTTTAGTAGTGATCACGAATTAAAGCTAGAAACGCTCTAAGACGCTTCTAAGTGCCTTAAAATTGAGTTTAAAGAATTCCATGACAAAAATTATAAAAACTTTATTAAATATAAAATCGCTCTGAAATGCTTCTAAGTGCCTTAAAATTAACTTTAAAGTTTAGCAAGATCATAATTTAAAAAACAAAATTTGGGTTACATGGAAATTTTAGTAGTGATCACGAATTAAAGCTAGAATCGCTCTAAGACGCTTCTAAGTGCCTTAAAATTGAGTTTAAAGAATTCCATGACAAAAATTATAAAAACTTGATTAAATATAAAATCGCTCTAAAATGCTTCTAAGTGCCTTAAAATTGACTTTAAAGTTTAGCAAGACCATAATTTAAAAAACAAAATTAGGGTTACATGGAAATTTTAGTAGTGATCACGAATTAAAGCTAGAATCGCTCTAAGACGCTTTTAAGTGCCTTAAAATTGAGTTTAAAGAATTCCATGACAAAAATTATAAAAACTTAACTAAATATAAAATCGCTCTAAAATGCTTCTAAGTGCCTTAAAATTGACTTTAAAGTTTAACAAAACCATAATTTAAAAAACAAAATTTGGGTTACATGGAAATTTTAGTAGTGATCACGAATTAAAGCTAGAATCGCTCTAAGACGCTTCTAAGTGCCTTAAAATTGACTTTAAAGTTTAGCAAGACCATAATTTAAAAAACAAAATTTGGGTTACATGGAAATTTTAGTAGTGATCACGAGTTAAAGCTAGAATCGCTCTAAGACGCTTCTAAGTGCCTTAAAATTGAGTTTAAAGAATTCCATGACAAAAATTATTAAAACTTTATTAAATATAAAATCGCTCTGAAATGCTTCTAAGTGCCTTAAAATTAACTTTAAAGTTTAGCAAGATCATAATTTAAAAAACAAAATTTGGGTTACATGGAAATTTTAGTAGTGATCACGAATTAAAGCTAGAATCGCTCTAAGACGCTTCTAAGTGCCTTAAAATTGAGTTTAAAGAATTCCATGACAAAAATTATGAAAACTTTATTAAATATAAAATCGCTCTAAAATGCTTCTAAGTACCTTAAAATTGAAAGTTAAAAAAATTATTATAAAAATTATAAAAACTTAATTAAATATAAAATCGCTCTGAAATGCTTCTAAGTGCCTTAAAATTGAGTTTAAAGTTTAGCAAGACCATAATTTAAAAAACAAAATTTGGGTTACATGGAAATTTTAGTAGTGATCACGAATTAAAGCTAGAAACGCTCTAAGACGCTTCTAAGTGCCTTAAAATTGAGTTTAAAGAATTCCATGACAAAAATTATAAAAACTTTATTAAATATAAAATCGCTCTGAAATGCTTCTAAGTGCCTCAAAATTAACTTTAAAGTTTAGCAAGATCATAATTTAAAAAACAAAATTTGGGTTACATGGAAATTTTAGTAGTGATCACGAATTAAAGCTAGAATCGCTCTAAGACGCTTCTAAGTGCCTTAAAACTGAGTTTAAAGAATTCCATGACAAAAATTATAAAAACTTAACTAAATATAAAATCGCTCTAAAATGCTTCTAAGTGCCTTAAAATTGACTTTAAAGTTTAGCAAGACCATAATTTAAAAAACAAAATTTGGGTTACATGGAAATTTTAGTAGTGATCACGAATTAAAGCTAGAATCGCTCTAAGACGCTTCTAAGTGCCTTAAAATTGAGTTTAAAGATTTCCATGACAAAAATTATATAAACTTAATTAAATATAAAATCGCTCTGAAATGCTTCTAAGTGCCTTAAAATTAACTTTAAAGTTTAGCAAGATCATAATTTAAAAAACAAAATTTGTTTAAAATTGAGTTTAAAGAATTCCATGACAAAAATTATAAAAACTTAATTAAATATAAAATCGCTCTAAAATGCTTCTAAGTGCCTTAAAATTGACTTTAAAGTTTAGCAAGACTATAATTTAAAAAACAAAATTTGGGTTACATGGAAATTTTAGTAGTGATCACGAATTAAAGCTAGAAACGCTCTAAGACGCTTCTAAGTGCCTTAAAATTGAGTTTAAAGGATTCCATGACAAAAATTATAAAAACTTGATTAAATATAAAATCGCTCTAAAATGCTTCTAAGTGCCTTAAAATTGACTTTAAATTTTAGCAAGACTATAATTTAAAAAGCAAAATTTGGGTTACATGGAAATTTTAGTAGTGATCACGAATTAAAGCTAGAATCGCTCTAAGACGCTTCTAAGTGCCTTAAAATTGAGTTTAAAGAATTCCATGACAAAAATTATAAAAACTTTATTAAATATAAAATCGCTCTAAAATGCTTCTAAGTGCCTTAAAATTGACTTTAAAGTTTAGCAAGACCATAATTTAAAAAACAAAATTTGGGTTACATGGAAATTTTAGTAGTGATCACGAATTAAAGCTAGAATCGCTCTAAGACGCTTCTAAGTGCCTTAAAATTGAGTTTAAAGAATTCCATGACAAAAATTATAAAAACTTTCTTAAATATAAAATCGCTCTAAAATGCTTCTAAGTACCTTAAAATTGACTTTAAAGTTTAGCAAGACCATAATTTAAAAAACAAAATTTGGGTTACATGGAAATTTTAGTAGTGATCACGAATTAAAGCTAGAATCGCTCTAAGACGCTTCTAAGTGCCTTAAAACTGAGTTTAAAGAATTCCATGACAAAAATTATAAAAACTTAATTAAATATAAAATCGCTCTAAAATGCTTCTAAGTGCCTTAAAATTTACTTTAAAGTTTAGCAAGACCATAATTTAAAAAACAAAATTTGGTTTACATGGAAATTTTAGTAGTGATCACGAATTAAAGCTAGAATCGCTCTAAGACGCTTCTAAGTGCCTTAAAATTGAGTTTAAAGAATTCCATGAATATAAAATCGCTCTAAAATGCTTCTAAGTGCCTTAAAATTGACTTTAAAGTTTAGCAAGATCATAATTTAAAAAACAAAATTTGAGTTACATGGAAATTTTAGTAGTGATCACGAATTAAAGGTAGAATCGCTCTAAGACGCTTTTAAGTGCCTTAAAATTGAGTTTAAAGAATTCCATGACAAAAATTATAAAAACTTAAGTAAATATAAAATCGCTCTAAAATGCTTCTAAGTACCTTAAAATTGACTTTAAAGTTTAGCAAGACCATAATTTAAAAAACAAAATTTGGGTTACATGGAAATTTTAGTAGTGATCACGAATTAAAGCTAGAATCGCTCTAAGACGCTTCTAAGTGCCTTAAAATTGAGTTTAAAGAATTCCATGACAAAAATTATAAAAACTTAATTAAAAATAAAATCGCTCTAAAATGCTTCTAAGTGCCTTAAAATTGACTTTAAAGTTTAGCAAGACCATAATTTAAAAAACAAAATTTGGGTTACATGGAAATTTTAGTAGTGATCACGAATTAAAGCTAGAATCACTCTAAGACGCTTCTAAGTGCCTTAAAATTGAGTTTAAAGAATTCCATGACAAAAATTATAAAAACTTTATTAAATATAAAATCGCTCTGAAATGCTTCTAAGTGCCTCAAAATTAACTTTAAAGTTTAGCAAGATCATAATTTAAAAAACAAAATTTGGGTTACATGGAAATTTTAGAAGTGATCACGAATTAGAATTATTAAAGAATTCCATGACAAAAATTATAAAAACTTAATTAAATATAAAATCTTTAATCTTTAAAGTTTAGCAAGACCATAATTTAAAAAACAAAATTTGGGTTACATGGAAATTTTAGTAGTGATCACGAATTAAAGGTAGAATCGCTCTAAGACGCTTTTAAGTGCCTTAAAACTGAGTTTAAAGAATTCCATGACAAAAATTATAAAAACTTAATTTAATATAAAATCGCTCTAAAATGCTTCTAAGTGCCTTAAAATTGAGTTTAAAGAATTCCATGACAAAAATTACAAAAACTTTATTAAATATAAAATCTTTAATCTTTAAAGTTTAGCAAGACCATAATTTAAAAAACAAAATTTGGGTTACATGGAAATTTTAGTAGTGATCACGAATTAAAGCTAGAAACGCTCTAAGACGCTTCTAAGTGCCTTAAAATTGAGTTTAAAGGATTCCATGACAAAAATTATAAAAACTTTATTAAATATAAAATCGCTCTGAAATGCTTCTAAGTGCCTTAAAATTAACTTTAAAGTTTAGCAAGATCATAATTTAAAAAACAAAATTTGGGTTACATGGAAATTTTAGTAGTGATCACGAATTAAAGCTAGAATCGCTCTAAGACGCTTCTAAGTGCCTTAAAACTGAGTTTAAAGAATTCCATGACAAAAATTATAAAAACTTAAGTAAATATAAAATCGCTCTAAAATGCTTCTAAGTGCCTTAAAATTGACTTTAAAGTTTAGCAAGACCATAATTTAAAAAACAAAATTTGGGTTACATGGAAATTTTAGTAGTGATCACGAATTAAAGCTAGAATCGCTCTAAGACGCTTCTAAGTGCCTTAAAATTGAGTTTAAAAAATTCCATGACAAAAATTATAAAAACTTTATTAAATATAAAATCGCTCTAAAATGTTTCTAAGTGCCTTAAAATTGACTTTAAAGTTTAGCAAGATCATAATTTAAAAAACAAAATTTGGGTTACATGGAAATTGTAGTCGTGATCACGAATTAAAGCTAGAAACGCTCTAAGACGCTTCTAAGTGCCTTAAAATTTAGTTTAAAGAATTCCATGACAAAGATTATGAAAACTTTATTAAATATAAAATCGCTCTAAAATGCTTCTTACCTTACTTTAAGTACCTTAAAATTGAAAGTTAAAAAAATTATTATAAAAATTATATAAACTCAATTATATATAAAATCGCTCTAAAATGCTTCTAAGTGCCTTAAAATTGACTTTAAAGTTTAGCAAGACCATAATTTAAAAAACAAAATTTGGGTTACATGGAAATTTTAGTAGTGATCACGAATTAAAGCTAGAATCGCTCTAAGACGCTTCTAAGTGCCTTAAAATTGAGTTTAAAGAATTCCATGACAAAAATTATAAAAACTTTATTAAATATAAAATCGCTCTAAAATGTTTCTAAGTGCCTTAAAATTGACTTTAAAGTTTAGCAAGATCATAATTTAAAAAACAAAATTTGGGTTACATGGAAATTGTAGTCGTGATCACGAATTAAAGCTAGAAACGCTCTAAGACGCTTCTAAGTGCCTTAAAATTTAGTTTAAAGAATTCCATGATAAAAATTATAAAAACTTTATTAAATATAAAATCGCTCTAAAATGCTTCTAAGTACCTTAAAATTGACTTTAAAGTTTAGCAAGACCATAATTTAAAAAACAAAATTTGGGTTACATGGAAATTTTAGTAGTGATCACGAATTAAAGCTAGAATCGCTCTAAGACGCTTCTAAGTGCCTTAAAATTGAGTTTAAAGAATTCCATGACAAAAATTATAAAAACTAAATTAAAAATAAAATCGCTCTAAAATGCTTCTAAGTGCCTTAAAATTGACTTTAAAGTTTAGCAAGACCATAATTTAAAAAACAAAATTTGGGTTACATGGAAATTTTAGTAGTGATCACGAATTAAAGCTAGAATCACTCTAAGACGCTTCTAAGTGCCTTAAAATTGAGTTTAAAGAATTCCATGACAAAAATTATAAAAACTTTATTAAATATAAAATCGCTCTGAAATGCTTCTAAGTGCCTCAAAATTAACTTTAAAGTTTAGCAAGATCATAATTTAAAAAACAAAATTTGGGTTACATGGAAATTTTAGAAGTGATCACGAATTAGAATTATTAAAGAATTCCATGACAAAAATTATAAAAACTTAATTAAATATAAAATCTTTAATCTTTAAAGTTTAGCAAGACCATAATTTAAAAAACAAAATTTGGGTTACATGGAAATTTTAGTAGTGATCACGAATTAAAGCTAGAAACGCTCTAAGACGCTTCTAAGTGCCTTAAAATTGAGTTTAAAGAATTCCATGATAAAAATTATAAAAACTTTATTAAATATAAAATCGCTCTGAAATGCTTCTAAGTGCCTTAAAATTAACTTTAAAGTTTAGCAAGATCATAATTTAAAAAACAAAATTTGGGTTACATGGAAATTTTTCTTAGAGCGTTTCTAGCTTTAATTCGTGATCACTACTAAAATTTCCATGTAACCCAAATTTTGTTTTTTAAATTATGGTCTTGCTAAACTTTAAAGTCAATTTTAAGGCACTTAGCTAGAATCGCTCTAAGACGCTTCTAAGTGCCTTAAAATTGAGTTTAAAGAATTCCATGACAAAAATTATAAAAACTTTATTAAATATAAAATCGCTCTAAAATGCTTCTAAGTGCCTTAAAATTAACTTTAAAGTTTAGCAAGATCATAATTTAAAAAACAAAATTTGGGTTACATGGAAATTTTAGTAGTGATCACGAATTAAAGCTAGAATCGCTCTAAGACGCTTCTAAGTGCCTTAAAATTGAGTTTAAAGAATTCCATGACAAAAATTATAAAAAGTTAATTAAATATAAAATCGCTCTAAAATGCTTCTAAGTGCCTTAAAATTGACTTTAAAGTTTAGCAAGACCATAATTTAAAAAACAAAATTTGGGTTACATGGAAATTTTAGTAGTGATCACGAATTAAAGCTAGAATCGCTCTAAGACGCTTCTAAGTGCCTTAAAATTGAGTTTAAAGAATTCCATGACAAAAATTATAAAAACTTAATCTATATATATAAAAGCGAAAGTTTGTTTATTTGTTTGTTTGTTTGTTTGTTTGTTTGTTTGTTTGTTTGTTTGTTTGTTTGTTTGTTTGTTTGTATGTAGCGAGTTGGCTCCTAAACTGCCCAGCCGATTTTCATGAAAATTTGTATATAGAGGTTTTTGGGTACGGAAAGAAATCGTGGCCTAAAAATTTTGCTCTGACGGACCGCCAAGTTGGGGCTGTGGTGCAAGTATTTAAACTTCTTTGTTCTAAAATGAAAACGGTTTGACCGATTGACTTCAAATTTTGTATACTTCATGCTCTTTGAGAATTGAGTTGACACTATTAACAGTTTTGGAATTTGTTAACCCATGTCGGGCCGACGGGTGGTCAAAAAAAATTTTGGGTCCAAATTTTGTCCGATTTTCCGAAATTCTGCTTTGGCTTAAGAGAAAGCCCTAAAAAAAATTTTGTTGAGTTCCATTAACCCATTGTGGCCCGACAGCTTTTTATAGGTTTTTTCAATACTTTACTCTAAATTCGAAACGGTTTGACCAATTGACTTCAAATTTTATATACGTGATGCTCCTTGAGAATTGAGTTGACACAATTGACCGTTTTGGAATTTGTTAACCCATGTCGGGCCGACGGGTGGTCAAAAAAAATTTTGGGTCCAAATTTTGTCCGATTTTATGAAATTCTGCTTTAACTAAAAAGAAAGCCCCAAAAAAAATTTTGTTTAGTTCCGTTAATCCATTGCGGCCCAACAGCTTTTTATAGGTTTTTTTAATACTTAACTCTAAATTAGAAACGGTTTAACCGATTTTCTTCAAATTTTGTATACGTGCTCCCCTGTGAGAACTGAGTTGACACTATTAACAGTTTTGGAATTTGTTAACCTATGTCGAGCCGACGGGTGGTCAAAAAAAATTTTGGGTCCAAATTTTGTCCGATTTTACGAAATTCTGCTTTGGCTTCAAAGAAAGCCCTAAAAAAGTTTTGTTGAGTTGCATTAACCCATTGCGGCCCAACAGCTTTTTATAGGTTTTTTCAATACTTTACTCTAAATTAGAAACGATTTGACCGGCTGACCTCAATTTTTTTATGTGTGAAGCAACTTGAAAATGGAGTCTGTTAATAGTCTGTTGAGTCTGTTAATAGTCGGTCCTATGTTTGGTCAAAAAAAATTTTTTGGAAGTAAATTACGTCAAATTTTGGAAAGTAGTTTGTACTGCTTTGAATTACAGAAAGTTTCAAAAATTCTAGAATAATCCTAGAAAATCGTTTTAAATAGATTGCTTTCATACATTTTAAAATTTACATGTGATATCCGTGTGTAATTTTTGTGTTAACTTTTTGCAGTAACATCAACTTCAATTAAACCTCCATTGAGAGGCGCAGCAACGCGCACCGGGTATTAGCTAGTTAAATATTAAATCGCTCTAAAATGCTTCTAAGTGCCTTAAAATTGACTTTAAAGTTTAGCAAGACCATAATTTAAAAAACAAAATTTGAGTTACATGGAAATTTTAGTAGTGATCACGAATTAAAGCTAGAATCGCTCTAAAAAGCTTCTAAGTGCCTTAAAATTGACTTTAAAGTTTAGCAAGACCATAATTTAAAAAACAAAATTTAGGTTACATGGAAATTTTAGTAGTGATCACGAATTAAAACTAGAATCGCTCTAAGACGCTTCTAAGTGCCTTAAAATTGAGCTTAAAGAATTCCATGACAAAAATTATAAAAACTTGATTAAATATAAAATCGCTCTAAAATGCTTCTAAGTGCCTAAAAATTGACTTTAAAGTTTAGCAAGATCATAATTTAAAAAACAAAATTTGGGTTACATGGAAATTTTAGTAGTGATCACGAATTAAAGCTAGAAACGCTCTAAGACGCTTCTAAGTGCCTTAAAATTGAGTTTAAAGAATTCCATGACAAAAATTATAAAAACTTTCTTAAATATAAAATCGCTCTAAAATGCTTCTAAGTACCTTAAAATTGACTTTAAAGTTTAGCAAGACCATAATTTAAAAAACAAAATTTAGGTTACATGGAAATTTTAGTAGTGATCACGAATTAAAACTAGAATCGCTCTAAGACGCTTCTAAGTGCCTTAAAATTAAGTTTAAAGAATTCCATGACAAAAATTA
Source organism: Dolichopus griseipennis (assembly GCA_963082915.1). Lineage (NCBI taxonomy): Eukaryota > Metazoa > Arthropoda > Insecta > Diptera > Dolichopodidae > Dolichopus > Dolichopus griseipennis. The sequence continues at coordinate 40,838,760 of OY720443.1, read as the reverse complement.
TAAAAACTTAATTAAATATAAAATCGCTCTAAAATGCTTCTAAGTGCCTTAAAATTGACTTTAAAGTTTAGCAAGATCATAATTTAAAAAACAAAATTTGGGTTACATGGAAATTTTAGTAGTGATCACGAATTAAAGCTAGAATCGCTCTAAGACGCTTCTAAGTGCCTTAAAATTGAGTTTAAAGAATTCCATGACAAAAATTATAAAAACTTAATTAAATATAAAATCGCTCTAAAATGCTTCTAAGTGCCTTAAAATTGACTTTAAAGTTTAGCAAAATCATAATTTAAAAAACAAAATTTGGGTTACATGGAAATTTTAGTAGTGATCACGAATTAAAGCTAGAAACTCTCTAAGACGCTTCTAAGTGCCTTAAAATTGAGTTTAAAGAATTCCATGACAAAAATTATAAAAACTTTCTTAAATATAAAATCGCTCTAAAATGCTTCTAAGTACCTTAAAATTGACTTTAAAGTTTAGCAAGACCATAATTTAAAAAACAAAATTTAGGTTACATGGAAATTTTAGTAGTGATCACGAATTAAAACTAGAATCGCTCTAAGACGCTTCTAAGTGCCTTAAAATTGAGTTTAAAGAATTCCATGACAAAACTTAATTAAATATAAAATCGCTCTAAAATGCTTCTAAGTGCCTTAAAATTGACTTTAAAGTTTAGCAAGATCATAATTTAAAAAACAAAATTTGGGTTACATGGAAATTTTAGTAGTGATCACGAATTAAAGCTAGAATCGCTCTAAGACGCTTCTAAGTGCCTTAAAATTGAGTTTAAAGAATTCCATGACAAAAATTATAAAAACTTAATGAAATATAAAATCGCTCTAAAATACTTCTAAGTGCCTTAAAATTGACTTTAAAGTTTAGCAAGACCATAATTTAAAAAACAAAATTTGGGTTACATGGAAATTTTAGTAGTGATCATGAATTAAAGCTAGAATCGCTCTAAGACGCTTCTAAGTGCCTTAAAATTGAGTTTAAAGAATTCCATGACAAAAATTATAAAAACTTATTTAAATATAAAATCGCTCTAAAATGTTTCTAAGTGCCTTAAAATTGACTTTAAAGTTTAGCAAGACCATAATTTAAAAAACAAAATTTGGGTTACATGGAAATTGTAGTAGTGATCACGAATTAAAGCTAGAAACGCTCTAAGACGCTTCTAAGTGCCTTAAAATTGAGTTTAAAGAATTCCATGACAAAAATTATAAAAACTTTATTAAATATAAAATCGCTCTAAAATGCTTCTAAGTACCTTAAAATTGACTTTAAAGTTTAGCAAGACCATAATTTAAAAAACAAAATTTAGGTTACATGGAAATTTTAGTAGTGATCACGAATTAAAACTAGAATCGCTCTAAGACGCTTCTAAGTGCCTTAAAATTGAGTTTAAAGAATTCCATGACAAAAATTATAAAAACTTAATTAAATATAAAATCGCTCTAAAATGCTTCTAAGTGCCTTAAAATTAACTTTAAAGTTTAGCAAGATCATAATTTAAAAAACAAAATTTGGGTTACATGGAAATTTTAGTAGTGATCACGAATTAAAGCTAGAATCGCTCTAAGACGCTTCTAAGTGCCTTAAAATTGAGTTTAAAGAATTATAACAACCATGACAAAAATTATAAAAACTTTATTAAATATAAAATCGCTCTAAAATGCTTCTAAGTGCCTTAAAATTGACTTTAAAGTTTAGGAAGACCAAAATTTAAAAAACAAAATTTGGGTTACATGGAAATTTTAGTAGTGATCACGAATTAAAGCTAGAAACGCTCTAAGACGCTTCTAAGTGCCTTAAAATTGAGTTTAAAGAATTCCATGACAAAAATTATAAAAACTTTATTAAATATAAAATCGCTCTGAAATGCTTCTAAGTGCCTTAAAATTAACTTTAAAGTTTAGCAAGATCATAATTTAAAAAACAAAATTTGGGTTACATGGAAATTTTAGTAGTGATCACGAATTAAAGCTAGAAACGCTCTAAGACGCTTCTAAGTGCCTTAAAATTGAGTTTAAAGAATTCCATGACAAAAATTATAAAAACTTTATTAAATATAAAATCGCTCTAAAATGCTTCTAAGTGCCTTAAAATTGACTTTAAAGTTTAGGAAGACCATAATTTAAAAAAAAAAATTTGGGTTACATGGAAATTTTAGTAGTGATCACGAATTAAAGCTAGAAACGCTCTAAGACGCTTCTAAGTGCCTTAAAATTGAGTTTAAAGAATTCCATGACAAAAATTATAAAAACTTTATTAAATATAAAATCGCTCTGAAATGCTTCTAAGTGCCTTAAAATTAACTTTAAAGTTTAGCAAGATCATAATTTAAAAAACAAAATTTGGGTTACATGGAAATTTTAGTAGTGATCACGAATTAAAGCTAGAATCGCTCTAACACGCTTCTAAGTGTCTTAAAATTGAGTTTAAAGAATTCCATGACAAAAATTATAAAAACTTTATTAAATATAAAATCGCTCTGAAATGCTTCTAAGTGCCTTAAAATTAACTTTAAAGTTTAGCAAGATCATAATTTAAAAAACAAAATTTGGGTTACATGGAAATTTTAGTAGTGATCACGAATTAAAGCTAGAATCGCTCTAACACGCTTCTAAGTGTCTTAAAATTGAGTTTAAAGAATTCCATGACAAAAATTATAAAAACTTTATTAAATATAAAATCGCTCTGAAATGCTTCTAAGTGCCTTAAAATTAACTTTAAAGTTTAGCAAGATCATAATTTAAAAAACAAAATTTGGGTTACATGGAAATTTTAGTAGTGATCACGAATTAAAGCTAGAATCACTCTAAGACGCTTCTAAGTGCCTTAAAATTGAGTTTAAAGAATTCCATGACAAAAATTATAAAAAATTAATTAAATATAAAATCGCTCTAAAATGCTTCTAAGTGCCTTAAAATTGACTTTAAAGTTTAGCAAGACCATAATTTAAAAAACAAAATTTGGGTTACATGGAAATTTTAGTAGTGATCACGAATTAAAGCTAGAAACGCTCTAAGACGCTTCTAAGTGCCTTAAAATTGAGTTTAAAAAATTCCATGACAAAAATTATAAAAATTTTATTAAATATAAAATCGCTCTGAAATGCTTCTAAGTGCCTTAAAATTAACTTTAAAGTTTAGCAAGATCATAATTTAAAAAACAAAATTTGGGTTACATGGAAATTTTAGTAGTGATCACGAATTAAAGCTAAAATCGCTCTAAAATGCTTCTAAGTACCTTAAAATTGACTTTAAAGTTTAGCAAGACCATAATTTAAAAAACAAAATTTGGGTTACATGGAAATTTTAGTAGTGATCACGAATTAAAGCTAGAATCGCTCTAAGACGCTTCTAAGTGCCTTAAAATTGAGTTTAAAGAATTCCATGACAAAAATTATAAAAACTTAAGTAAATATAAAATCGCTCTAAAATGCTTCTAAGTGCCTTAAAACTGACTTTAAAGTTTAGCAAGACCATAATTTAAAAAACAAAATTTGGTTTACATGGAAATTTTAGTAGTGATCATGAATTAAAGCTAGAAACGCTCTAAGATGCTTCTAAGTGCCTTAAAATTGAGTTTAAAGAATTCCATGACAAAAATTATAAAAACTTTATTAAATATAAAATCGCTCTGAAATGCTTCTAAGTGCCTTAAAATTAACTTTAAAGTTTAGCAAGATCATAATTTAAAAAACAAAATTTGGGTTACATGGAAATTTTAGTAGTGATCACGAATTAAAGCTAGAAACGCTCTAAGACGCTTCTAAGTGCCTTAAAATTGAGTTTAAAGAATTCCATGACAAAAATTATAAAAACTATATTAAATATAAAATCGCTCTAAAATGCTTCTAAGTGCCTTAAAATTGACTTTAAAGTTTAGGAAGACCATAATTTAAAAAAAAAAATTTGGGTTACATGGAAATTTTAGTAGTGATCACGAATTAAAGCTAGAAACGCTCTAAGACGCTTCTAAGTGCCTTAAAATTGAGTTTAAAGAATTCCATGACAAAAATTATAAAAATTTTATTAAATATAAAATCGCTCTGAAATGCTTCTAAGTGCCTTAAAATTAACTTTAAAGTTTAGCAAGATCATAATTTAAAAAACAAAATTTGGGTTACATGGAAATTTTAGTAGTGATCACGAATTAAAGCTAGAATCGCTCTAACACGCTTCTAAGTGTCTTAAAATTGAGTTTAAAGAATTCCATGACAAAAATTATAAAAACTTTATTAAATATAAAATCGCTCTGAAATGCTTCTAAGTGCCTTAAAATTAACTTTAAAGTTTAGCAAGATCATAATTTAAAAAACAAAATTTGGGTTACATGGAAATTTTAGTAGTGATCACGAATTATAGCTAGAATCGCTCTAAGACGCTTCTAAGTGTCTTAAAATTGAGTTTAAAGAATTCCATGACAAAAATTATAAAAACTTTATTAAATATAAAATCGCTCTGAAATGCTTCTAAGTGCCTTAAAATTAACTTTAAAGTTTAGCAAGATCATAATTTAAAAAACAAAATTTGGGTTACATGGAAATTTTAGTAGTGATCACGAATTATAGCTAGAATCGCTCTAAGACGCTTCTAAGTGTCTTAAAATTGAGTTTAAAGAATTCCATGACAAAAATTATAAAAACTTAATGAAATATAAAATCGCTCTAAAATGCTTCTAAGTGCCTTAAAATTGACTTTAAAGTTTAGCAAGACCATAATTTAAAAAACAAAATTTGGGTTACATGGAAATTTTAGTAGTGATCACGAATTAAAGCTAGAATCGCTCTAAGACGCTTCTAAGTGCCTTAAAATTGAGTTTAAAGAATTCCATGACAAAAATTATAAAAACTTAATGAAATATAAAATCGCTCTAAAATGCTTCTAAGTGCCTTAAAATTGACTTTAAAGTTTAGCAAGACCATAATTTAAAAAACAAAATTTGGGTTACATGGAAATTTTAGTAGTGATCACGAATTAAAGCTAGAATCACTCTAAGACGCTTCTAAGTGCCTTAAAATTGAGTTTAAAGAATTCCATGACAAAAATTATAAAAACTTAATTAAATATAAAATTGCTCTAAAATGCTTCTAAGTGCCTTAAAATTGACTTTAAAGTTTAGCAAGACCATAATTTAAAAAACAAAATTTGGGTTACATGGAAATTTTAGTAGTGATCACGAATTAAAGCTAGAAACGCTCTAAGACGCTTCTAAGTGCCTTAAAATTGAGTTTAAAAAATTCCATGACAAAAATTATAAAAATTTTATTAAATATAAAATCGCTCTGAAATGCTTCTAAGTGCCTTAAAATTAACTTTAAAGTTTAGCAAGATCATAATTTAAAAAACAAAATTTGGGTTACATGGAAATTTTAGTAGTGATCACGAATTAAAGCTAGAATCGCTCTAAAATGCTTCTAAGTACCTTAAAATTGACTTTAAAGTTTAGCAAGACCATAATTTAAAAAACAAAATTTGGGTTACATGGAAATTTTAGTAGTGATCACGAATTAAAGCAAGAATCGCTCTAAGACGCTTCTAAGTGCCTTAAAATTGAGTTTAAAGAATTCCATGACAAAAATTATAAAAACTTAAGTAAATATAAAATCGCTCTAAAATGCTTCTAAGTGCCTTAAAATTGACTTTAAAGTTTAGCAAGACCATAATTTAAAAAACAAAATTTGGGTTACATGGAAATTTTAGTAGTGATCACGAATTAAAGCTAGAATCGCTCTAAGACGCTTCTAAGTGCCTTAAAATTGACTTTAAAGTTTAGCAAGATCATAATTTAAAAAACAAAATTTGGGTTACATGGAAATTTTTGTAGTGATCACGAATTAAAGCTAGAAACGCTCTAAGACGCTTCTAAGTGCCTTAAAATTGAGTTTAAAGAATTCCATGACAAAAATTATAAAAATTAATTAAATATAAAATCGCTCTAAAATGCTTCTAAGTGCCTTAAAATTGACTTTAAAGTTTAGCAAGATCATAATTTAAAAAACAAAATTTGGGTTACATGGAAATTTTAGTAGTGATCACGAATTAAAGCTAGAATCGCTCTAAGACGCTTCTAAGTGCCTTAAAATTGAGTTTAGAGAATTCCATGACAAAAATTATAAAAACTTTCTTAAATATAAAATCGCTCTAAAATGCTTCTAAGTGCCTTAAAATTGACTTTAAAGTTTAGCAAGACCATAATTTAAAAAACAAAATTTGGGTTACATGGAAATTTTAGTAGTGATCACGAATTAAAGCTAGAAACGCTCTAAGACGCTTCTAAGTGCCTTAAAATTGAGTTTAAAGAATTCCATGACAAAAATTATAAAAACTTTATTAAATATAAAATCGCTCTGAAATGCTTCTAAGTGCCTTAAAATTAACTTTAAAGTTTAGCAAGATCATAATTTAAAAAACAAAATTTGGGTTACATGGAAATTTTAGTAGTGATCACGAATTAAAGCTAGAATCGCTCTAACACGCTTCTAAGTGCCTTAAAATTGAGTTTAAAGAATTCCATGACAAAAATTATAAAAACTTTATTAAATATAAAATCGCTCTGAAATGCTTCTAAGTGCCTTAAAATTAATTAACTTTAAAGTTTAGCAAGATCATAATTTAAAAAACAAAATTTGGGTTACATGGAAATTTTAGTAGTGATCACGAATTAAAGCTAGAATCGCTCTAAGACGCTTCTAAGTGCCTTAAAATGGAGTTTAAAGAATTCCATGACAAAAATTATAAAAACTTTATTAAATATAAAATCGCTCTGAAATGCTTCTAAGTGCCTTAAAATTAACTTTAAAGTTTAGCAAGATCATAATTTAAAAAACAAAATTTGGGTTGCATGGAAATTTTAGTAGTGATCACGAATTGAAGCTAGAATCGCTCTAAGACGCTTCTAAGTGCCTTAAAATTGAGTTTAAAGAATTCCATGACAAAAATTATAAAAACTTTTTTAAATATAAAATCGCTCTGAAATGCTTCTAAGTGCCTTAAAATTAACTTTAAAGTTTAGAAAGATCATAATTTAAAAAACAAAATTTGGGTTACATGGAAATTTTAGTAGTGATCACGAATTAAAGCTAGAATCGCTCTAAGACGCTTCTAAGTGCCTTAAAATTGAGTTTAAAGAATTCCATGACAAAAATTATAAAAACTTTATTAAATATAAAATCGCTCTGAAATGCTTCTAAGTGCCTTAAAATTAACTTTAAAGTTTAGCAAGATCATAATTTAAAAAACAAAATTTGGGTTGCATGGAAATTTTAGTAGTGATCACGAATTGAAGCTAGAATCGCTCTAAGACGCTTCTAAGTGCCTTAAAATTGACTTTAAAGTTTAGCAAGATCATAATTTAAAAAACAAAATTTGGGTTACATGGAAATTTTTGTAGTGATCTCGAATTAAAGCTAGAAACGCTCTAAGACGCTTCTAAGTGCCTTAAAATTGAGTTTGAAGAATTCCATGACAAAAATTATAAAAACTTAATTAAATATAAAATCGCTCTAAAATGCTTCTAAGTGCCTTAAAATTGACTTTAAAGTTTAGCAAGATCATAATTTAAAAAACAAAATTTGGGTTACATGGAAATTTTAGTAGTGATCACGAATTAAAGCTAGAATCGCTCTAAGACGCTTCTAAGTGCCTTAAAATTGAGTTTAGAGAATTCCATGACAAAAATTATAAAAACTTTCTTAAATATAAAATCGCTCTGAAATGCTTCTAAGTGCCTTAAAATTGACTTTAAAGTTTAGCAAGATCATAATTTAAAAAACAAAATTTGGGTTACATGGAAATTTTTGTAGTGATCACGAATTAAAGCTAGAAACACTCTAAGACGCTTCTAAGTGCCTTAAAATTGAGTTTAAAGAATTCCATGACAAAAATTATAAAAACTTAATTAAATATAAAATCGCTCTAAAATGCTTCTAAGTGCCTTAAAATTGACTTTAAAGTTTAGCAAGATCATAATTTAAAAAACAAAATTTGGGTTACATGGAAATTTTAGTAGTGATCACGAATTAAAGCTAGAATCGCCCTAAGACGCTTCTAAGTGCCTTAAAATTGAGTTTAGAGAATTCCATGACAAAAATTATAAAAACTTTCTTAAATATAAAATCGCTCTAAAATGCTTCTAAGTGCCTTAAAATTGACTTTAAAGTTTAGCAAGACCATAATTTAAAAAACAAAATTTGGGTTACATGGAAATTTTAGTAGTGATCACGAATTAAAGCTAGAAACGCTCTAAGACGCTTCTAAGTGCCTTAAAATTGAGTTTAAAGAATTCCATGACAAAAATTATAAAAACTTTATTAAATATAAAATCGCTCTAAAATGCTTCTAAGTACCTTAAAATTGACTTTAAAGTTTAGCAAGACCATAATTTAAAAAACAAAATTTGGGTTACATGGAAATTTTAGTAGTGATCACAAATTAAAGCTAGAAACGCTCTAAGACGCTTCTAAGTGCCTTAAAATTGAGTTTAAAAAATTCCATGACAAAAATTATAAAAATTTTATTAAATATAAAAACGCACTGAAATGCTTCTAAGTGCCTTAAAATTAACTTTAAAGTTTAGCAAGATCATAATTTAAAAAACAAAATTTGGGTTACATGGAAATTTTAGTAGTGATCACGAATTAAAGCTAGAATCGCTCTAAAATGCTTCTAAGTACCTTAAAATTGACTTTAAAGTTTAGCAAGACCATAATTTAAAAAACAAAATTTGGGTTACATGGAAATTTTAGTAGTGATCACGAATTAAAGCTAGAATCGCTCTAAGACGCTTCTAAGTGCCTTAAAATTGAGTTTAAAAAATTCCATGACAAAAATTATAAAAATTTTATTAAATATAAAATCGCACTGAAATGCTTCTAAGTGCCTTAAAATTAACTTTAAAGTTTAGCAAGATCATAATTTAAAAAACAAAATTTGGGTTACATGGAAATTTTAGTAGTGATCACGAATTAAAGCTAGAATCGCTCTAAGACGCTTCTAAGTGCCTTAAAATTGACTTTAAAGTTTAGCAAGACCATAATTTAAAAAACAAAATTTGGGTTACATGGAAATTTTAGTAGTGATCACGAATTAAAGCTAGAAACGCTCTAAGACGCTTCTAAGTGCCTTAAAATTGAGTTTAAAGAATTCCATGACAAAAATTATAAGAACTTTATTAAATATAAAATCGCTCTGAAATGCTTCTAAGTGCCTTAAAATTAACTTTAAAGTTTAGCAAGATCATAATTTAAAAAACAAAATTTGGGTTACATGGAAATTTTAGTAGTGATCACGAATTAAAGCTAGAATCGCTCTAAGACGCTTCTAAGTGCCTTAAAATTGAGTTTAGAGAATTCCATGACAAAAATTATAAAAACTTTCTTAAATATAAAATCGCTCTAAAATGCTTCTAAGTGCCTTAAAATTGACTTTAAAGTTTAGCAAGATCATAATTTAAAAAACAAAATTTGGGTTACATGGAAATTTTAGTAGTGATCACGAATTAAAGCTAGAATCGCTCTAAAATGCTTCTAAGTACCTTAAAATTGACTTTTAAGTTTAGCAAGACCATAATTTAAAAAACAAAATTTGGGTTACATGGAAATTTTAGTAGTGATCACGAATTAAAGCTAGAATCGCTCTAAGACGCTTCTAAGTGCCTTAAAATTGAGTTTAAAGAATTCCATGACAAAAATTATAGAAACTAAATTAAATATAAAATCGCTCTAAAATGCTTCTAAGTGCCTTAAAATTGACTTTAAAGTTTAGCAAGATCATAATTTAAAAAACAAAATTTGGGTTACATGGAAATTTTAGTAGTGATCACGAATTAAAGCTAGAATCGCTCTAAGACGCTTCTAAGTGCCTTAAAATTGAGTTTAAAGAATTCCATGACAAAAATTATAAAAACTTTATTAAATATAAAATCGCTCTGAAATGCTTCTAAGTGCCTTAAAATTAACTTTAAAGTTTAGCAAGATCATAATTTAAAAAACAAAATTTGGGTTACATGGAAATTTTAGTAGTGATCACGAATTAAAGCTAGAATCGCTCTAAGACGCTTCTAAGTGCCTTAAAATTGACTTTAAAGTTTAGCAAGACCATAATTTAAAAAACAAAATTTGGGTTACATGGAAATTTTAGTAGTGATCACGAATTAAAGCTAGAAACGCTCTAAGACGCTTCTAAGTGCCTTAAAATTGAGTTTAAAAAATTCCATGACAAAAATTATAAAAATTTTATTAAATATAAAATCGCACTGAAATGCTTCTAAGTGCCTTAAAATTAACTTTAAAGTTTAGCAAGATCATAATTTAAAAAACAAAATTTGGGTTACATGGAAATTTTAGTAGTGATCACGAATTAAAGCTAGAATCGCTCTAAAATGCTTCTAAGTACCTTAAAATTGACTTTTAAGTTTAGCAAGACCATAATTTAAAAAACAAAATTTGGGTTACATGGAAATTTTAGTAGTGATCACGAATTAAAGCTAGAATCGCTTTAAGACGCTTCTAAGTGCCTTAAAATTGAGTTTAAAGAATTCCATGACAAAAATTATAAAAACTTAATTAAATATAAAATCGCTCTAAAATGCTTCTAAGTGCCTTAAAATTGACTTTAAAGTTTAGCAAGATCATAATTTAAAAAACAAAATTTGGGTTACATGGAAATTTTAGTAGTGATCACGAATTAAAGCTAGAATCGCTCTAAGACGCTTCTAAGTGCCTTAAAATTGAGTTTAGAGAATTCCATGACAAAAATTATAAAAACTTTCTTAAATATAAAATCGTTCTAAAATGCTTCTAAGTGCCTTAAAATTGACTTTAAAGTTTAGCAAGACCATAATTTAAAAAAACAAAATTTGGGTTACATGGAAATTTTAGTAGTGATCACGAATTAAAGCTAGAAACGCCCTAAGACGCTTCTAAGTGCCTTAAAATTGAGTTTAAAGAATTCCATGACAAAAATTATAAAAACTTTATTAAATATAAAATCGCTCTAAAATGCTTCTAAGTACCTTAAAATTGACTTTAAAGTTTAGCAAGACCATAATTTAAAAAACAAAATTTGGGTTACATGGAAATTTTAGTAGTGATCACAAATTAAAGCTAGAAACGCTCTAAGACGCTTCTAAGTGCCTTAAAATTGAGTTTAAAAAATTCCATGACAAAAATTATAAAAATTTTATTAAATATAAAATCGCACTGAAATGCTTCTAAGTGCCTTAAAATTAACTTTAAAGTTTAGCAAGATCATAATTTAAAAAACAAAATTTGGGTTACATGGAAATTTTAGTAGTGATCACGAATTAAAGCTAGAATCGCTCTAAAATGCATCTAAGTACCTTAAAATTGACTTTTAAGTTTAGCAAGACCATAATTTAAAAAACAAAATTTGGGTTACATGGAAATTTTAGTAGTGATCACGAATTAAAGCTAGAATCGCTCTAAGACGCTTCTAAGTGCCTTAAAATTGAGTTTAAAGAATTCGATGACAAAAATTATAAAAACTTAATTAAATATAAAATCGCTCTAAAATGCTTCTAAGTGCCTTAAAATTGACTTTAAAGTTTAGCAAGACCATAATTTAAAAAACAAAATTTGGATTACATGGAAATTTTAGTAGTGATCACGAATTAAAGCTAGAATCGCTCTAAGACGCTTCTAAGTGCCTTAAAATTGAGTTTAAGAATTCCATGACAAAAATTATAAAAACTTAATTAAATATAAAATCGCTCTAAAATGCTTCTAAGTGCCTTAAAATTGACTTTTAGCAAGACCATAATTTAAAAAACAAAATTTGGGTTACATGGAAATTTTAGTAGTGATCACAAATTAAAGCTAGAAACGCCCTAAGACGCTTCTAAGTGCCTTAAAATTGAGTTTAAAAAATTCCATGACAAAAATTATAAAAATTTTATTAAATATAAAATCGCACTGAAATGCTTCTAAGTGCCTTAAAATTAACTTTAAAGTTTAGCAAGATCATAATTTAAAAAACAAAATTTGGGTTACATGGAAATTTTAGTAGTGATCACGAATTAAAGCTAGAATCGCTCTAAAATGCTTCTAAGTACCTTAAAATTGACTTTTAAGTTTAGCAAGACCATAATTTAAAAAACAAAATTTGGGTTACATGGAAATTTTAGTAGTGATCACGAATTAAAGCTAGAATCGCTCTAAGACGCTTCTAAGTGCCTTAAAATTGAGTTTAAAGAATTCCATGACAAAAATTATAAAAACTTAATTAAATATAAAATCGCTCTAAAATGCTTCTAAGTGCCTTAAAATTGACTTTAAAGTTTAGCAAGACCATAATTTAAAAAACAAAATTTAGGTTACATGGAAATTTTAGTAGTGATAACGAATTAAAGCTAGAATCGCTCTAAGACGCTTCTAAGTGCCTTAAAATTGAGTTTAAAGAATTCCATGACAAAAATTATAAAAACTTTATTAAATATAAAATCGCTCTGAAATGCTTCTAAGTGCCTTAAAATTAACTTTAAAGTTTAGCAAGATCATAATTTAAAAAACAAAATTTGGGTTACATGGAAATTTTAGTAGTGATCACGAATTAAAGCTAGAATCGCTCTAAGACGCTTCTAAGTGCCTTAAAATTGACTTTAAAGTTTAGCAAGATCATAATTTAAAAAACAAAATTTGGGTTACATGGAAATTTTGGTAGTGATCACGAATTAAAGCTAGAAACACTCTAAGACGCTTCTAAGTGCCTTAAAATTGAGTTTAGAGAATTCCATGACAAAAATTATAAAAACTTTCTTAAATATAAAATCGCTCTAAAATGCTTCTAAGTACCTTAAAATTGACTTTAAAGTTTAGCAAGACCATAATTTAAAAAACAAAATTTGGGTTACATGGAAATTTTAGTAGTGATCACAAATTAAAGCTAGAAACGCTCTAAGACGCTTCTAAGTGCCTTAAAATTGAGTTTAAAAAATTCCATGACAAAAATTATAAAAATTTTATTAAATATAAAATCGCACTGAAATGCTTCTAAGTGCCTTAAAATTAACTTTAAAGTTTAGCAAGATCATAATTTAAAAAACAAAATTTGGGTTACATGGAAATTTTAGTAGTGATCACGAATTAAAGCTAGAATCGCTCTAAAATGCATCTAAGTACCTTAAAATTGACTTTTAAGTTTAGCAAGACCATAATTTAAAAAACAAAATTTGGGTTACATGGAAATTTTAGTAGTGATCACGAATTAAAGCTAGAATCGCTCTAAGACGCTTCTAAGTGCCTTAAAATTGAGTTTAAAGAATTCGATGACAAAAATTATAAAAACTTAATTAAATATAAAATCGCTCTAAAATGCTTCTAAGTGCCTTAAAATTGACTTTAAAGTTTAGCAAGACCATAATTTAAAAAACAAAATTTGGGTTACATGGAAATTTTAGTAGTGATCACGAATTAAAGCTAGAATCGCTCTAAGACGCTTCTAAGTGCCTTAAAATTGAGTTTAAAGAATTCCATGACAAAAATTATAAAAACTTAATTAAATATAAAATCGCTCTAAAATGCTTCTAAGTGCCTTAAAATTGACTTTAAAGTTTAGCAAGATCATAATTTAAAAAACAAAATTTGGGTTACATGGAAATTTTAGTAGTGATCACGAATTAAAGCTAGAATCGCTCTAAGACGCTTCTAAGTGCCTTAAAATTGAGTTTAGAGAATTCCATGACAAAAATTATAAAAACTTTCTTAAATATAAAATCGTTCTAAAATGCTTCTAAGTGCCTTAATATTGACTTTAAAGTTTAGCAAGACCATAATTTAAAAAAACCAAATTTGGGTTACATGGAAATTTTAGTAGTGATCACGAATTAAAGCTAGAAACGCCCTAAGACGCTTCTAAGTGCCTTAAAATTGAGTTTAAAGAATTCCATGACAAAAATTATAAAAACTTTATTAAATATAAAATCGCTCTAAAATGCTTCTAAGTACCTTAAAATTGACTTTAAAGTTTAGCAAGACCATAATTTAAAAAACAAAATTTGGGTTACATGGAAATTTTAGTAGTGATCACAAATTAAAGCTAGAAACGCTCTAAGACGCTTCTAAGTGCCTTAAAATTGAGTTTAAAAAATTCCATGACAAAAATTATAAAAATTTTATTAAATATAAAATCGCACTGAAATGCTTCTAAGTGCCTTAAAATTAACTTTAAAGTTTAGCAAGATCATAATTTAAAAAACAAAATTTGGGTTACATGGAAATTTTAGTAGTGATCACGAATTAAAGCTAGAATCGCTCTAAAATGCATCTAAGTACCTTAAAATTGACTTTTAAGTTTAGCAAGACCATAATTTAAAAAACAAAATTTGGGTTACATGGAAATTTTAGTAGTGATCACGAATTAAAGCTAGAATCGCTCTAAGACGCTTCTAAGTGCCTTAAAATTGAGTTTAAAGAATTCGATGACAAAAATTATAAAAACTTAATTTAATATAAAATCGCTCTAAAATGCTTCTAAGTGCCTTAAAATTGACTTTAAAGTTTAGCAAGACCATAATTTAAAAAACAAAATTTGGGTTACATGGAAATTTTAGTAGTGATCACGAATTAAAGCTAGAATCGCTCTAAGACGCTTCTAAGTGCCTTAAAATTGAGTTTAAAGAATTCCATGACAAAAATTATAAAAACTTAATTAAATATAAAATCGCTCTAAAATGCTTCTAAGTGCCTTAAAATTGACTTTAAAGTTTAGCAAGATCATAATTTAAAAAACAAAATTTGGGTTACATGGAAATTTTAGTAGTGATCACGAATTAAAGCTAGAATCGCTCTAAGACGCTTCTAAGTGCCTTAAAATTGAGTTTAGAGAATTCCATGACAAAAATTATAAAAACTTTCTTAAATATAAAATCGTTCTAAAATGCTTCTAAGTGCCTTAATATTGACTTTAAAGTTTAGCAAGACCATAATTTAAAAAAACCAAATTTGGGTTACATGGAAATTTTAGTAGTGATCACGAATTAAAGCTAGAAACGCCCTAAGACGCTTCTAAGTGCCTTAAAATTGAGTTTAAAGAATTCCATGACAAAAATTATAAAAACTTTATTAAATATAAAATCGCTCTAAAATGCTTCTAAGTACCTTAAAATTGACTTTAAAGTTTAGCAAGACCATAATTTAAAAAACAAAATTTGGGTTACATGGAAATTTTAGTAGTGATCACAAATTAAAGCTAGAAACGCTCTAAGACGCTTCTAAGTGCCTTAAAATTGAGTTTAAAAAATTCCATGACAAAAATTATAAAAATTTTATTAAATATAAAATCGCACTGAAATGCTTCTAAGTGCCTTAAAATTAACTTTAAAGTTTAGCAAGATCATAATTTAAAAAACAAAATTTGGGTTACATGGAAATTTTAGTAGTGATCACGAATTAAAGCTAGAATCGCTCTAAAATGCATCTAAGTACCTTAAAATTGACTTTTAAGTTTAGCAAGACCATAATTTAAAAAACAAAATTTGGGTTACATGGAAATTTTAGTAGTGATCACGAATTAAAGCTAGAATCGCTCTAAGACGCTTCTAAGTGCCTTAAAATTGAGTTTAAAGAATTCGATGACAAAAATTATAAAAACTTAATTTAATATAAAATCGCTCTAAAATGCTTCTAAGTGCCTTAAAATTGACTTTAAAGTTTAGCAAGACCATAATTTAAAAAACAAAATTTGGGTTACATGGAAATTTTAGTAGTGATCACGAATTAAAGCTAGAATCGCTCTAAGACGCTTCTAAGTGCCTTAAAATTGAGTTTAAAGAATTCCATGACAAAAATTATAAAAACTAAATTAAATATAAAATCGCTCTAAAATGCTTCTAAGTGCCTTAAAATTGACTTTAAAGTTTAGCAAGATCATAATTTAAAAAACAAAATTTGGGTTACATGGAAATTTTAGTAGTGATCACGAATTAAAGCTAGAATCGCTCTAAGACGCTTCTAAGTGCCTTAAAATTGAGTTTAGAGAATTCCATGACAAAAATTATAAAAACTTTCTTAAATATAAAATCGCTCTAAAATGCTTCTAAGTGCCTTAAAATTGACTTTAAAGTTTAGCAAGACCATAATTTAAAAAAACAAAATTTGGGTTACGTGGAAATTTTAGTAGTGATCACGAATTAAAGCTAGAAACGCCCTAAGACGCTTCTAAGTGCCTTAAAATTGAGTTTAAAGAATTCCATGACAAAAATTATAAAAACTTTATTAAATATAAAATCGCTCTAAAATGCTTCTAAGTACCTTAAAATTGACTTTAAAGTTTAGCAAGACCATAATTTAAAAAACAAAATTTGGGTTACATGGAAATTTTAGTAGTGATCACAAATTAAAGCTAGAAACGCCCTAAGACGCTTCTAAGTGCCTTAAAATTGAGTTTAAAAAATTCCATGACAAAAATTATAAAAATTTTATTAAATATAAAATCGCACTGAAATGCTTCTAAGTGCCTTAAAATTAACTTTAAAGTTTAGCAAGATCATAATTTAAAAAACAAAATTTGGGTTACATGGAAATTTTAGTAGTGATCACGAATTAAAGCTAGAATCGCTCTAAAATGCTTCTAAGTACCTTAAAATTGACTTTTAAGTTTAGCAAGACCATAATTTAAAAAACAAAATTTGGGTTACATGGAAATTTTAGTAGTGATCACGAATTAAAGCTAGAATCGCTCTAAGACGCTTCTAAGTGCCTTAAAATTGAGTTTAAAGAATTCCATGACAAAAATTATAAAAACTTTATTAAATATAAAATCGCTCTGAAATGCTTCTAAGTGCCTTAAAATTAACTTTAAAGTTTAGCAAGATCATAATTTAAAAAACAAAATTTGGGTTACATGGAAATTTTAGTAGTGATCACGAATTAAAGCTAGAATCGCTCTAAGACGCTTCTAAGTGCCTTAAAATTGACTTTAAAGTTTAGCAAGATCATAATTTAAAAAACAAAATTTGGGTTACATGGAAATTTTGGTAGTGATCACGAATTAAAGCTAGAAACACTCTAAGACGCTTCTAAGTGCCTTAAAATTGAGTTTAAAGAATTCCATGACAAAAATTATAAAAACTTTATTAAATATAAAATCGCTCTAAAATGCTTCTAAGTACCTTAAAATTTACTTTAAAGTTTAGCAAGACCATAATTTAAAAAACAAAATTTGGGTTACATGGAAATTTTAGTAGTGATCACGAATTAAAGCTAGAATCGCTCTAAGACGCTTCTAAGTGCCTTAAAATTGACTTTAAAGTTTAGCAAGATCATAATTTAAAAAACAAAATTTGGGTTACATGGAAATTTTAGTAGTGATCACGAATTAAAGCTAGAAACGCTCTAAGACGCTTCTAAGTGCCTTAAAATTGAGTTTAAAGAATTCCATGACAAAAATTATAAAAACTTAATTAAATATAAAATCGATCTAAAATGCTTCTAAGTGCCTTAAAATTGACTTTAAAGTTTAGCAAGATTATAATTTAAAAAACAAAATTTGGGTTAGATGGAAATTTTAGTAGTGATCACGAATTAAAGCTAGAAACGCTCTAAGACGCTTCTAAGTCCATTAAAATTGAGTTTAAAGAATTCCATGACAAAAATTATAAAAACTTTATTAAATATAAAATCGCTCTAAAATGCTTCTAAGTACCTTAAAATTGACTTTAAAGTTTAGCAAGACCATAATTTAAAAAACAAAATTTGGGTTACATGGAAATTTTAGTAGTGATCACGAATTAAAGCTAGAATCGCTCTAAGACGCTTCTAAGTGCCTTAAAATTGAGTTTAAAGAATTCCATGACAAAAATTATAAAAACTTAATTAAATATAAAATCGCTCTAAAATGCTTCTAAGTGCCTTAAAATTGACTTTAAAGTTTAGCAAGACCATAATTTAAAAAACAAAATTTGGGTTACATGGAAATTTTAGTAGTGATCACGAATTAAAGCTAGAATCGCTCTAAGACGCTTCTAAGTGCCTTAAAATTGAGTTTAAAGAATTCCATGACAAAAATTATAAAAACTTAATTAAATATAAAATCGCTCTAAAATGCTTCTAAGTGCCTTAAAATTGACTTTAAAGTTTAGCAAGACCATAATTTAAAAAACAAAATTTGGGTTACATGGAAATTTTAGTAGTGATCACGAATTAAAGGTAGAATCGCTCTAAGACGCTTCTAAGTGCCTTAAAATTGAGTTTAAAGAATTCCATGACAAAAATTATAAAAACTTAATTAAATATAAAATCGCTCTAAGACGCTTCTAAGTGCCTTAAAATTAACTTTAAAGTTTAGCAAGATCATAATTTAAAAAACAAAATTTGGGTTACATGGAAATTTTAGTAGTGATCACGAATTAAAGCTAGAATCGCTCTAAGACGCTTCTAAGTGCCTTAAAGTTGAGTTTAAAGAATTCCATGACAAAAATTATAAAAACTTAAGTAAATATAAAATCGCTCTAAAATGCTTCTAAGTGCCTTAAAATTGACTTTAAAGTTTAGCAAGACCATAATTTAAAAAACAAAATTTGGGTTACATGGAAATTTTAGTAGTGATCACGAATTAAAGCTAGAATCGCTCTAAGACGCTTCTAAGTGCCTTAAAATTGAGTTTAAAGAATTCCATGACAAAAATTATAAAAACTTTATTAAATATAAAATCGCTCTAAAATGCTTCTAAGTACCTTAAAATTGACTTTAAAGTTTAGCAAGACCATAATTTAAAAAACAAAATTTGGGTTACATGGAAATTTTAGTAGTGATCACGAATTAAAGCTAGAATCGCTCTAAGACGCTTCTAAGTGCCTTAAAATTGAGTTTAAAGTTTAGCAAGACCATAATTTAAAAAACAAAATTTGGGTTACATGGAAATTTTAGTAGTGATCACGAATTAAAGCTAGAATCGCTCTAAGACGCTTCTAAGTGCCTTAAAGTTGAGTTTAAAGAATTCCATGACAAAAATTATAAAAACTTAAGTAAATATAAAATCGCTCTAAAATGCTTCTAGGTGCCTTAAAATTGACTTTAAAGTTTAGCAAGACCATAATTTAACCCTTTGACGGACATTTAAAATTTTAAAATGTCACTCAGAAACGTACATATTGTATTGTTATGAAGGAGGGTTCCTAGGACCATATAACTAGTGTCTGGTTGAATAGTTATTACTCTTTGGATGTTTTAGCAGTTTTTTGGGGGAAAAAAAAATAACGGCGATTCCCGTCATTATGTTATAACAAAAATTATTGTTCTAAAAAAACAAAAGACGGTGTTTCCCGTCTTGACGGTATTTACCGTCATTTTATTATTGCAAAAAAAAAATTGCTCTATAAATGTATGACGGGGTTTACAGTCCGAACGGAGTTGGATAAAAATTGTACCTCCATATGTTTTGTTTTAAAAATTGTAAAAATTTAAAGACAAATCAGTGTAATAAATAAAAAAATCTAAATTAATATATTTCAAAATTCATAATTTTTATAACATAGATAATAAAAAAAATCAATTCATTCTTAATAAAAAAAAATTCATAGTCTTCCAATGCAATATAAAATAAATAAAAATATTATAAATCACTTTTGTTTCAATTTCTATAACAAAGATAATAAAAAAAATAATTCATTCTTATATAAAATAAAATCAGTCTTCCAATGTAATTTAAAATAAATAACAATATTTTAACTTAATTTCTTTGTATTAATTACGTATTTCTAAATTAATTCATATTTGCTTTGTGAAAAGGTTCAAAGCAGTTTTGGCACATTGGAATTTTGTTTTCACAAGTTTTGCAACGGAATGACGTTTCACGCCTGATTCCATTAGCAGAACATACTCGACATCTCCTGTAATAAGTTTTTCTTTTATAATTAGGTGGCGCTGGAATTTTTTCCAAAAAATGTTGTGTAGTGCAAGTTGTACTTGATGACGCTGCTAATCCTGATATTCGAGGACGTCCTTTTACTGGTGCGTTATTTACTAGATCTTTTCCATTTACCATTGTGACAGGAACTTCCATCAAAGACATCGTCAATTCTTCTCTGAATTCTAAAAATTTCTTTTTTGGGTGAAATTTTTTGTACAAATAAAAGGAGTTCCATACACATATGTCTAACATATGGAAAATAATTTTTTTGTGCCAACGAAGTGTTTTTCGTGGAGAGGAGTAGTAAGAAATCATTTGATCCGAACGGTCTATACCAGCCATGTGCGTATTGTAATCAGCGACCATATTAGGCTTCGTAATAACCTTTCCGTATCTATTTGTGATTTCTACTAGTTCGGGATGATGAGCTGTAGATATTGTAAGAATGTCTCTCTTATCTTTAAATTTTGAGACGTATACATTTACTTTTTTTCTCCAAATAAATTCTCCTTTTTTTAACTTAGCATTCGTTACTTCTTGAGGATTTCCTTTTCTATTAGATCTTAGAGTACCAGTTGTATGAGTCTTATTGAATAAAAGTTTTTCGGACAATGTCACGCTATTGTAGAAATTATCCATGTATAAATGTCTTCCTTGATTAAGGTATGGTTCCATTAATCTCATGACAATTCTATCAGTTTTTCCGGTTTTTTCGGTATCATCTCCTTTTCCTTCATAAATTTCCAAATTTAACAGATATCCATCGCTACTTCCTAGTTCATACAATTTAATTCCAAATCGGGCTCTTTTTCCTTTTATGTATTGTTTAAAACTTAATCGTCCTTTATATAACAATAACGACTCATCTAAGGACAAATATTTCAAAGGTACAAAAGCTTTTTGTATGTTATCAACGACAGCTTTTACAATTGGACGAACTTTGTATAACTTTATTTTATTTGTTTGATCTTCTGCTAAAGAATTCGAATATGAATTTATGCATCGTAAAATCTGCTCAAATCTTCTACCCGTCATAACGTGAGCAAAAACGGGGTGGTAGTACAATGGATGGTGAGCAAACATTTTACGAATAGATGGGAACTTAACTTGTCCCTGCAGTAAACAAATACCAAAAAATTTTAATATTTCTTGCTGATTTGTGTCATTAAATGTAACTGATCTGGAGTTTCTAGTTTTAGGCCTATTGTCCTGGCAAAGTTTTCTTCCATATATGTTTGTACTTTCAACTATTGTATTAATTATTTCTGTTGTAAAAATGTGATCGAAAATTTCTCGTGGGCTAGAGTTTATGTTTATATTTATTTTTATACCACAAGCTTCTTCATTCAATTCGAAAAGTGGAATAGGTCTAATAAAACTATTCCAGTTATCATCATCTTCATAACTTTCATCTTCATAACTTGTGTTATTTGCACTGATATTTTCATTATTACCCTCACAAATTTCTTCTTCATCGGAATCACTTTCTACTTCAAAATCAGAATTAACCCCATAAGTGGGATCATCAAATTCATCCTCATCGCTTGAAAAATCATTTTCTGATTGAGATTCAGAAAGATAATGAGGAATCGTTCTAACAGAATCATTATCACTTTCTTCTTCGTCAAATAGATCTAATATTTTTTTTCGTTCTTGTTCATATGAGTCCATTTTACTGAAATAGGTATATGTATTTAGAAAATAAATACTTAGAATATCATACAGCTGACTATATTATCTATGTGTTTATATACACAAAGACATATATATATATATAATATATAAGAAAAAAAAATATATTTATTTTTATTATATTTTATATATAACAAATAATTTTCATACATAATATAATTACACAAAACAAAAAAAAAACTTACCGCTAACGATGTTTACAATTGGACATTTACATACAAAATATAATTACAAAAAATAAAAAAAAAATTACCGCCAACGATGTTTAGTGTTGGACGCTTTTCACACTACTAATCTAATTTACATGTAAACAAAGACGTCATTTACCGTCATACGCATTTTTGTACATACATGTCCGATTTTTTAAGAGATAATTTAAGTGCGCATTAAATACGTCTAAAAAAACATTATATGAATATATATTACGTTTTATGCATTTGAAAAACTAAAAACAAAATTAAATGCTTGACGATTTATTAACATGTAGTGGTTATGAACAAAATAACATAAAATTCAGTTACGACGGTATTTACCGTCTTATTACCACCAGACTCAATGTTTTGCGACGGTATATACCGTCATTTCCGTCAAAGGGTTAAAAAACAAAATTTGGGTTACATGGAAATTTTAGTAGTGATCACGAATTAAAGCTAGAATCGCTCTAAGACGCTTCTAAGTGCCTTAAAATTGAGTTTAAAGAATTCCATGACAAAAATTATAAAAACTTAATTAAATATCAAATCGCTCTAAAATGCTTCTAAGTGCCTTAAAATTGACTTTAAAGTTTAGCAAGACCATAATTTAAAAAACAAAATTTGGGTTACATGGAAATTTTAGTAGTGATCACGAATTAAAGCTAGAATCGCTCTAAGACGCTTCTAAGTGCCTTAAAATTGAGTTTAAAGAATTCCATGACAAAAATTATAAAAACTTAATTAAATATAAAATCGCTCTAAAATGCTTCTAAGTGCCTTAAAATTGAGTTTAAAGAATTCCATGACAAAAATTATAAAAACTTTATTAAATATAAAATCGCTCTAAAATGCTTCTAAGTACCTTAAAATTGACTTTAAAGTTTAGCAAGACCATAATTTAAAAAACAAAATTTGGGTTACATGGAAATTTTAGTAGTGATGACGAATTAAAGCTAGAAACGCTCTAAGACGCTTCTAAGTGCCTTAAAATTATAAAAACTTTATTAAATATAAAATCGCTCTTATGATTTATGAACTAAACATTTTAATTTTAACTTAACTTAAAAAGAAAAAATTTTTATTTTTGTTTACTAAAATCCTAGATTAAGAATATAATACTGTAAATTAATATATAATAAGAACTCCAAATGCTTTATAGGCAAAAGGAGAAATTATCATGCAATATTTATATTGTATGGTATTGAATATAAATAAATAAATAAATAAATAAATCGCTCTAAAATGCTTCTAAGTACCTTAAAATTGACTTTAAAGTTTAGCAAGACCATAATTTAAAAAACAAAATTTGGGTTACATGGAAATTTTAGTAGTGATCACGAATTAAAGCTAGAATCGCTCTAAGACGCTTCTAAGTGCCTTAAAATTGAGTTTAGAGAATTCCATGACAAAAATTATAAACACTTTCTTAAATATAAAATCGCTCTAAAATGCTTCTAAGTGCCTTAAAATTGACTTTAAAGTTTAGCAAGACCATAATTTAAAAAACAAAATTTGGGTTACATGGAAATTTTAGTAGTGATCACGAATTAAAGCTAGAAACGCTCTAAGACGCTTCTAAGTGCCTTAAAATTGAGTTTAAAGAATTCCATGACAAAAATTATAAAAACTTTATTAAATATAAAATCGCTCTAAAATGCTTCTAAGTACCTTAAAATTGACTTTAAAGTTTAGCAAGACCATAATTTAAAAAACAAAATTTGGGTTACATGGAAATTTTAGTAGTGATCACGAATTAAAGCTAGAATCGCTCTAAGACGCTTCTAAGTGCCTTAAAATTGAGTTTAAAGAATTCCATGACAAAAATTATAAAAACTTAATTAAATATAAAATCGCTCTAAAATGCTTCTAAGTGCCTTAAAATTGACTTTAAAGTTTAGCAAGACCATAATTTAAAAAACAAAATTTGGGTTACATGGAAATTTTAGTAGTGATCACGAATTAAAGCTAGAAACGCTCTAAGACGCTTCTAAGTGCCTTAAAATTGAGTTTTAAAAAGAATTCCATGACAAAAATTATAAAAACTTTATTAAATATAAAATCGCTCTGAAATGCTTCTAAGTGCCTTAAAATTAACTTTAAAGTTTAGCAAGATCATAATTTAAAAAACAAAATTTGGGTTACATGGAAATTTTAGTAGTGATCACGAATTAAAGCTAGAATCGCTCTAAGACGCTTCTAAGTGCCTTAAAATTGACTTTAAAGTTTAGCAAGATCATAATTTAAAAAACAAAATTTGGGTTACATGGAAATTTTAGTAGTGATCACGAATTAAAGCTAGAAACGCTCTAAGACGCTTCTAAGTGCCTTAAAATTGAGTTTAAAGAATTCCATGACAAAAATTAAAAACTTAAGTAAATATAAAATCGCTCTAAAATGCTTCTAGGTGCCTTAAAATTGACTTTAAAGTTTAGCAAGACCATAATTTAAAAAACAAAATTTGGGTTACATGGAAATTTTAGTAGTGATCACGAATTAAAGCTAGAATCGCTCTAAGACGCTTCTAAGTGCCTTAAAATTGAGTTTAAAGAATTCCATGACAAAAATTATAAAAACTTAATTAAATATCAAATCGCTCTAAAATGCTTCTAAGTGCCTTAAAATTGACTTTAAAGTTTAGCAAGACCATAATTTAAAAAACAAAATTTGGGTTACATGGAAATTTTAGTAGTGATCACGAATTAAAGCTAGAATCGCTCTAAGACGCTTCTAAGTGCCTTAAAATTGAGTTTAAAGAATTCCATGACAAAAATTATAAAAACTTAATTAAATATAAAATCGCTCTAAAATGCTTCTAAGTGCCTTAAAATTGAGTTTAAAGAATTCCATGACAAAAATTATAAAAACTTTATTAAATATAAAATCGCTCTAAAATGCTTCTAAGTACCTTAAAATTGACTTTAAAGTTTAGCAAGACCATAATTTAAAAAACAAAATTTGGGTTACATGGAAATTTTAGTAGTGATGACGAATTAAAGCTAGAAACGCTCTAAGACGCTTCTAAGTGCCTTAAAATTATAAAAACTTTATTAAATATAAAATCGCTCTTATGATTTATGAACTAAACATTTTAATTTTAACTTAACTTAAAAAGAAAAAATTTTTATTTTTGTTTACTAAAATCCTAGATTAAGAATATAATACTGTAAATTAATATATAATAAGAACTCCAAATGCTTTATAGGCAAAAGGAGAAATTATCATGCAATATTTATATTGTATGGTATTGAATATAAATAAATAAATAAATAAATAAATCGCTCTAAAATGCTTCTAAGTACCTTAAAATTGACTTTAAAGTTTAGCAAGACCATAATTTAAAAAACAAAATTTGGGTTACATGGAAATTTTAGTAGTGATCACGAATTAAAGCTAGAATCGCTCTAAGACGCTTCTAAGTGCCTTAAAATTGAGTTTAGAGAATTCCATGACAAAAATTATAACATAATTTAAAAAACAAAATTTGGGTTACATGGAAATTTTAGTAGTGATCACGAATTAAAGCTAGAATCGCTCTAAGACGCTTCTAAGTGCCTTAAAATTGAGTTTAAAGAATTCCATGACAAAAATTATAAAAACTTAATTAAATATAAAATCGCTCTAAAATGCTTCTAAGTGCCTTAAAATTGACTTTAAAGTTTAGCAAGACCATAATTTAAAAAACAAAATTTGGGTTACATGGAAATTTTAGTAGTGATCACGAATTAAAGCTAGAATCGCTCTAAGACGCTTCTAAGTGCCTTAAAATTGAGTTTAAAGAATTCCATGACAAAAATTATAAAAACTTAATTAAATATAAAATCGCTCTAAAATGCTTCTAAGTGCCTTAAAATTAACTTTAAAGTTTAGCAAGATCATAATTTAAAAAACAAAATTTGGGTTACATGGAAATTTTAGTAGTGATCACGAATTAAAGCTAGAATCTCTCTAAGACGCTTCTAAGTGCCTTAAAATTGAGTTTAAAGAATTCCATGACAAAAATTATAAAAACTTAATTAAATATAAAATCGCTCTAAAATGCTTCTAAGTGCCTTAAAATTGACTTTAAAGTTTAGCAAGACCATAATTTAAAAAACAAAATTTGGGTTACATGGAAATTTTAGTAGTGATCACGAATTAAAGCTAGAATCGCTCTAAGACGCTTCTAAGTGCCTTAAAATTGAGTTTAAAGTTTAGCAAGACCATAATTTAAAAAACAAAATTTGGGTTACATGGAAATTTTAGTAGTGATCACGAATTAAAGCTAGAATCGCTCTAAGACGCTTCTAAGTGCCTTAAAATTGAGTTTAAAGAATTGCATGACAAAAATTATAAAAACTTAATTAAATATAAAATCGCTCTAAAATGCTTCTAAGTGCCTTAAAATTGACTTTAAAGTTTAGCAAGACCATAATTTAAAAAACAAAATTTGGGTTACATGGAAATTTTAGTAGTGATCACGAATTAAAGCTAGAATCGCTCTAAGACGCTTCTAAGTGCCTTAAAATTGAGTTTAAAGAATTCCATGACAAAAATTATAAAAACTTAATTAAATATAAAATCGCTCTAAAATGCTTCTAAGTGCCTTAAAATTAACTTTAAAGTTTAGCAAGATCATAATTTAAAAAACAAAATTTGGGTTACATGGAAATTTTAGTAGTGATCACGAATTAAAGCTAGAATCGCTCTAAGACGCTTCTAAGTGCCTTAAAATTGAGTTTAAAGAATTCCATGACAAAAATTATAAAAACTTAATTAAATATAAAATCGCTCTAAAATGCTTCTAAGTGCCTTAAAATTGACTTTAAAGTTTAGCAAGACCATAATTTAAAAAACAAAATTTGGGTTACATGGAAATTTTAGTAGTGATCACGAATTAAAGCTAGAATCGCTCTAAGACGCTTCTAAGTGCCTTAAAATTGAGTTTAAAGAATTCCATGACAAAAATTATAAAAACGTAATTAAATATAAAATCGCTCTAAAATGCTTCTAAGTGCCTTAAAATTAACTTTAAAGTTTAGCAAGATCATAATTTAAAAAACAAAATTTGGGTTACATGGAAATTTTAGTAGTGATCACGAATTAAAGCTAGAATCGCTCTAAGACGCTTCTAAGTGCCTTAAAATTGAGTTTAAGAATTCCATGACAAAAATTATAAAAACTTAATTAAATATAAAATTGCTCTAAAATGCTTCTAAGTGCCTTAAAATTGACTTTAAAGTTTAGCAAGACCATAATTTAAAAAACAAAATTTGGGTTACATGGAAATTTTAGTAGTGATCACGAATTAAAGCTAGAATCGCTCTAAGACGCTTCTAAGTGCCTTAAAATTGAGTTTAAAGAATTCCATGACAAAAATTATAAAAACTTAATTAAATATAAAATCGCTCTAAAATGCTTCTAAGTGCCTTAAAATTGACTTTAAAGTTTAGCAAGACCATAATTTAAAAAACAAAATTTGGGTTACATGGAAATTTTAGTAGTGATCACGAATTAAAGCTAGAATCGCTCTAAGACGCTTCTAAGTGCCTTAAAATTGAGTTTAAAGAATTCCATGACAAAAATTATAAAAACTTAATTAAATATAAAATCGCTCTAAAATGCTTCTAAGTGCCTTAAAATTGACTTTAAAGTTTAGCAAGACCATAATTTAAAAAACAAAATTTGGGTTACATGGAAATTTTAGTAGTGATCACGAATTAAAGCTAGAATCGCTCTAAGACGCTTCTAAGTGCCTTAAAATTGAGTTTAAAGAATTCCATGACAAAAATTATAAAAACTTAATTAAATATAAAATCGCTCTAAAATGCTTCTAAGTGCCTTAAAATTAACTTTAAAGTTTAGCAAGATCATAATTTAAAAAACAAAATTTGGGTTACATGGAAATTTTAGTAGTGATCACGAATTAAAGCTAGAATCGCTCTAAGACGCTTCTAAGTGCCTTAAAATTGAGTTTAAAGAATTCCATGACAAAAATTATAAAAACTTAATTAAATATAAAATCGCTCTAAAATGCTTCTAAGTGCCTTAAAATTGACTTTAAAGTTTAGCAAGACCATAATTTAAAAAACAAAATTTGGGTTACATGGAAATTTTAGTAGTGATCACGAATTAAAGCTAGAATCGCTCTAAGACGCTTCTAAGTGCCTTAAAATTGAGTTTAAAGAATTCCATGACAAAAATTATAAAAACTTAATTAAATATAAAATCGCTCTAAAATGCTTCTAAGTGCCTTAAAATTAACTTTAAAGTTTAGCAAGATCATAATTTAAAAAACAAAATTTGGGTTACATGGAAATTTTAGTAGTGATCACGAATTAAAGCTAGAATCTCTCTAAGACGCTTCTAAGTGCCTTAAAATTGAGTTTAAAGGATTCCATGACAAAAATTATAAAAACTTAATTAAATATAAAATCGCTCTAAAATGCTTCTAAGTGCCTTAAAATTGACTTTAAAGTTTAGCAAGACCATAATTTAAAAAACAAAATTTGGGTTACATGGAAATTTTAGTAGTGATCACGAATTAAAGCTAGAATCGCTCTAAGACGCTTCTAAGTGCCTTAAAATTGAGTTTAAAGTTTAGCAAGACCATAATTTAAAAAACAAAATTTGGGTTACATGGAAATTTTAGTAGTGATCACGAATTAAAGCTAGAATCGCTCTAAGACGCTTCTAAGTGCCTTAAAATTGAGTTTAAAGAATTCCATGACAAAAATTATAAAAACTTAATTAAATATAAAATCGCTCTAAAATGCTTCTAAGTGCCTTAAAATTGACTTTAAAGTTTAGCAAGACCATAATTTAAAAAACAAAATTTGGGTTACATGGAAATTTTAGTAGTGATCACGAATTAAAGCTAGAATCGCTCTAAGACGCTTCTAAGTGCCTTAAAATTGAGTTTAAAGAATTCCATGACAAAAATTATAAAAACTTAATTAAATATAAAATCGCTCTAAAATGCTTCTAAGTGCCTTAAAATTGACTTTAAAGTTTAGCAAGACCATAATTTAAAAAACAAAATTTGGGTTACATGGAAATTTTAGTAGTGATCACGAATTAAAGCTAGAAGCGCTCTAAGACGCTTCTAAGTGCCTTAAAATTGAGTTTAAAGAATTCCATGACAAAAATTATAAAAACTTAATTAAATATAAAATCGCTCTAAAATGCTTCTAAGTGCCTTAAAATTAACTTTAAAGTTTAGCAAGATCATAATTTAAAAAACAAAATTTGGGTTACATGGAAATTTTAGTAGTGATCACGAATTAAAGCTAGAATCGCTCTAAGACGCTTCTAAGTGCCTTAAAATTGAGTTTAAAGAATTCCATGACAAAAATTATAAAAACTTAATTAAATATAAAATGCTTCTAAGTGCCTTAAAATTGACTTTAAAGTTTAGCAAGATCATAATTTAAAAAACAAAATTTGGGTTACATGGAAATTTTAGTAGTGATCACGAATTAAAGCTAGAATCGCTCTAAGACGCTTCTAAGTGCCTTAAAATTGAGTTTAAAGAATTCCATGACAAAAATTATAAAAACTTAATTAAATATAAAATCGCTCTAAAATGCTTCTAAGTGCCTTAAAATTGACTTTAAAGTTTAGCAAGACCATAATTTAAAAAACAAAATTTGGGTTACATGGAAATTTTAGTAGTGATCACGAATTAAAGCTAGAATCGCTCTAAGACGCTTCTAAGTGCCTTAAAATTGAGTTTAAAGAATTCCATGACAAAAATTATAAAAACTTAATTAAATATAAAATCGCTCTAAAATGCTTCTAAGTGCCTTAAAATTAACTTTAAAGTTTAGCAAGATCATAATTTAAAAAACAAAATTTGGGTTACATGGAAATTTTAGTAGTGATCACGAATTAAAGCTAGAATCGCTCTAAGACGCTTCTAAGTGCCTTAAAATTGAGTTTAAAGAATTCCATGACAAAAATTATAAAAACTTAATTAAATATAAAATCGCTCTAAAATGCTTCTAAGTGCCTTAAAATTGACTTTAAAGTTTAGCAAGACCATAATTTAAAAAACAAAATTTGGGTTACATGGAAATTTTAGTAGTGATCACGAATTAAAGCTAGAATCGCTCTAAGACGCTTCTAAGTGCCTTAAAATTGAGTTTAAAGTTTAGCAAGACCATAATTTAAAAAACAAAATTTGGGTTACATGGAAATTTTAGTAGTGATCACGAATTAAAGCTAGAATCGCTCTAAGACGCTTCTAAGTGCCTTAAAATTGAGTTTAAAGAATTCCATGACAAAAATTATAAAAACTTAATTAAATATAAAATCGCTCTAAAATGCTTCTAAGTGCCTTAAAATTGACTTTAAAGTTTAGCAAGACCATAATTTAAAAAACAAAATTTGGGTTACATGGAAATTTTAGTAGTGATCACGAATTAAAGCTAGAATCGCTCTAAGACGCTTCTAAGTGCCTTAAAATTGAGTTTAAAGAATTCCATGACAAAAATTATAAAAACTTAATTAAATATAAAATCGCTCTAAAATGCTTCTAAGTGCCTTAAAATTGACTTTAAAGTTTAGCAAGACCATAATTTAAAAAACAAAATTTGGGTTACATGGAAATTTTAGTAGTGATCACGAATTAAAGCTAGAAGCGCTCTAAGACGCTTCTAAGTGCCTTAAAATTGAGTTTAAGAATTCCATGACAAAAATTATAAAAACTTAATTAAATATAAAATCGCTCTAAAATGCTTCTAAGTAATAATTTAAAAAACAAAATTTGGGTTATTTGAATTGAGTTTAAAGAATTCCATGACAAAAATTATAAAAACTTAATTAAATATAAAATCGCTCTAAAATGCTTCTAAGTGCCTTAAAATTGACTTTAAAGTTTAGCAAGACCATAATTTAAAAAACAAAATTTGGGTTACATGGAAATTTTAGTAGTGATCACGAATTAAAGCTAGAATCGCTCTAAGACGCTTCTAAGTGCCTTAAAATTGAGTTTAAAGAATTCCATGACAAAAATTATAAAAACTTAATTAAATATAAAATCGCTCTAAAATGCTTCTAAGTGCCTTAAAATTAACTTTAAAGTTTAGCAAGATCATAATTTAAAAAACAAAATTTGGGTTACATGGAAATTTTAGTAGTGATCACGAATTAAAGCTAGAATCGCTCTAAGACGCTTCTAAGTGCCTTAAAATTGAGTTTAAAGAATTCCATGACAAAAATTATAAAAACTTAATTAAATATAAAATGCTTCTAAGTGCCTTAAAATTAACTTTAAAGTTTAGCAAGATCATAATTTAAAAAACAAAATTTGGGTTACATGGAAATTTTAGTAGTGATCACGAATTAAAGCTAGAATCGCTCTAAGACGCTTCTAAGTGCCTTAAAATTGAGTTTAAAGAATTCCATGACAAAAATTATAAAAACTTAATTAAATATAAAATCGCTC
Source organism: Dolichopus griseipennis (assembly GCA_963082915.1). Taxonomy (NCBI): domain Eukaryota; kingdom Metazoa; phylum Arthropoda; class Insecta; order Diptera; family Dolichopodidae; genus Dolichopus; species Dolichopus griseipennis. Next base: position 40,807,573 of record OY720443.1, on the reverse strand, counting down.
TAAAATGCTTCTAAGTGCCTTAAAATTGACTTTAAAGTTTAGCAAGACCATAATTTAAAAAACAAAATTTGGGTTACATGGAAATTTTAGTAGTGATCACGAATTAAAGCTAGAATCGCTCTAAGACGCTTCTAAGTGCCTTAAAATTGAGTTTAAAGAATTCCATGACAAAAATTATAAAAACTTAATTAAATATAAAATCGCTCTAAAATGCTTCTAAGTGCCTTAAAATTAACTTTAAAGTTTAGCAAGATCATAATTTAAAAAACAAAATTTGGGTTACATGGAAATTTTAGTAGTGATCACGAATTAAAGCTAGAATCGCTCTAAGACGCTTCTAAGTGCCTTAAAATTGAGTTTAAAGAATTCCATGACAAAAATTATAAAAACTTAATTAAATATAAAATCGCTCTAAAATGCTTCTAAGTGCCTTAAAATTGACTTTAAAGTTTAGCAAGACCATAATTTAAAAAACAAAATTTGGGTTACATGGAAATTTTAGTAGTGATCACGAATTAAAGCTAGAATCGCTCTAAGACGCTTCTAAGTGCCTTAAAATTGAGTTTAAAGAATTCCATGACAAAAATTATAAAAACTTAATTAAATATAAAATCGCTCTAAAATGCTTCTAAGTGCCTTAAAATTGACTTTAAAGTTTAGCAAGACCATAATTTAAAAAACAAAATTTGGGTTACATGGAAATTTTAGTAGTGATCACGAATTAAAGCTAGAATCGCTCTAAGACGCTTCTAAGTGCCTTAAAATTGAGTTTAAAGAATTCCATGACAAAAATTATAAAAACTTAATTAAATATAAAATCGCTCTAAAATGCTTCTAAGTGCCTTAAAATTGACTTTAAAGTTTAGCAAGACCATAATTTAAAAAACAAAATTTGGGTTACATGGAAATTTTAGTAGTGATCACGAATTAAAGCTAGAATCGCTCTAAGACGCTTCTAAGTGCCTTAAAATTGAGTTTAAAGAATTCCATGACAAAAATTATAAAAACTTAGTTAAATATAAAATCGCTCTAAAATGCTTCTAAGTGCCTTAAAATTAACTTTAAAGTTTAGCAAGATCATAATTTAAAAAACAAAATTTGGGTTACATGGAAATTTTAGTAGTGATCACGAATTAAAGCTAGAATCGCTCTAAGACGCTTCTAAGTGCCTTAAAATTGAGTTTAAAGAATTCCATGACAAAAATTATAAAAACTTAATTAAATATAAAATCGCTCTAAAATGCTTCTAAGTGCCTTAAAATTGACTTTAAAGTTTAGCAAGACCATAATTTAAAAAACAAAATTTGGGTTACATGGAAATTTTAGTAGTGATCACGAATTAAAGCTAGAATCGCTCTAAGACGCTTCTAAGTGCCTTAAAATTGAGTTTAAAGAATTCCATGACAAAAATTATAAAAACTTAATTAAATATAAAATCGCTCTAAAATGCTTCTAAGTGCCTTAAAATTGACTTTAAAGTTTAGCAAGACCATAATTTAAAAAACAAAATTTGGGTTACATGGAAATTTTAGTAGTGATCACGAATTAAAGCTAGAATCGCTCTAAGACGCTTCTAAGTGCCTTAAAATTGAGTTTAAAGAATTCCATGACAAAAATTATAAAAACTTAATTAAATATAAAATCGCTCTAAAATGCTTCTAAGTGCCTTAAAATTGACTTTAAAGTTTAGCAAGACCATAATTTAAAAAACAAAATTTGGGTTACATGGAAATTTTAGTAGTGATCACGAATTAAAGCTAGAATCGCTCTAAGACGCTTCTAAGTGCCTTAAAATTGAGTTTAAAGAATTCCATGACAAAAATTATAAAAACTTAATTAAATATAAAATCGCTCTAAAATGCTTCTAAGTGCCTTAAAATTGACTTTAAAGTTTAGCAAGACCATAATTTAAAAAACAAAATTTGGGTTACATGGAAATTTTAGTAGTGATCACGAATTAAAGCTAGAATCGCTCTAAGACGCTTCTAAGTGCCTTAAAATTGAGTTTAAAGAATTCCATGACAAAAATTATAAAAACTTAGTTAAATATAAAATCGCTCTAAAATGCTTCTAAGTGCCTTAAAATTAACTTTAAAGTTTAGCAAGATCATAATTTAAAAAACAAAATTTGGGTTACATGGAAATTTTAGTAGTGATCACGAATTAAAGCTAGAATCGCTCTAAGACGCTTCTAAGTGCCTTAAAATTGAGTTTAAAGAATTCCATGACAAAAATTATAAAAACTTAATTAAATATAAAATCGCTCTAAAATGCTTCTAAGTGCCTTAAAATTGACTTTAAAGTTTAGCAAGACCATAATTTAAAAAACAAAATTTGGGTTACATGGAAATTTTAGTAGTGATCACGAATTAAAGCTAGAATCGCTCTAAGACGCTTCTAAGTGCCTTAAAATTGAGTTTAAAGAATTCCATGACAAAAATTATAAAAACTTAATTAAATATAAAATCGCTCTAAAATGCTTCTAAGTGCCTTAAAATTGACTTTAAAGTTTAGCAAGACCATAATTTAAAAAACAAAATTTGGGTTACATGGAAATTTTAGTAGTGATCACGAATTAAAGCTAGAATCGCTCTAAGACGCTTCTAAGTGCCTTAAAATTGAGTTTAAAGAATTCCATGACAAAAATTATAAAAACTTAATTAAATATAAAATCGCTCTAAAATGCTTCTAAGTGCCTTAAAATTGACTTTAAAGTTTAGCAAGACCATAATTTAAAAAACAAAATTTGGGTTACATGGAAATTTTAGTAGTGATCACGAATTAAAGCTAGAATCGCTCTAAGACGCTTCTAAGTGCCTTAAAATTGAGTTTAAAGAATTCCATGACAAAAATTATAAAAACTTAATTAAATATAAAATCGCTCTAAAATGCTTCTAAGTGCCTTAAAATTGACTTTAAAGTTTAGCAAGACCATAATTTAAAAAACAAAATTTGGGTTACATGGAAATTTTAGTAGTGATCACGAATTAAAGCTAGAATCGCTCTAAGACGCTTCTAAGTGCCTTAAAATTGAGTTTAAAGAATTCCATGACAAAAATTATAAAAACTTAATTAAATATAAAATCGCTCTAAAATGCTTCTAAGTGCCTTAAAATTAACTTTAAAGTTTAGCAAGATCATAATTTAACAAAATTATGGGTTACATGGAAATTTTAGTAGTGATCACGAATTAAAGCTAGAATCGCTCTAAGACGCTTCTAAGTGCCTTAAAATTGAGTTTAAAGAATTCCATGACAAAAATTATAAAAACTTAATTAAATATAAAATCGCTCTAAAATGCTTCTAAGTGCCTTAAAATTGACTTTAAAGTTTAGCAAGACCATAATTTAAAAAACAAAATTTGGGTTACATGGAAATTTTAGTAGTGATCACGAATTAAAGCTAGAATCGCTCTAAGACGCTTCTAAGTGCCTTAAAATTGAGTTTGAAGAATTCCATGACAAAAATTATAAAAACTTAATTAAATATAAAATCGCTCTTAATTAAATATAAAATGCTTCTAAGTGCCTTAAAATTGACTTTAAAGTTTAGCAAGACCATAATTTAAAAAACAAAATTTGGGTTACATGGAAATTTTAGTAGTGATCACGAATTAAAGCTAGAATCGCTCTAAGACGCTTCTAAGTGCCTTAAAATTGAGTTTAAAGAATTCCATGACAAAAATTATAAAAACTTAATTAAATATAAAATCGCTCTAAAATGCTTCTAAGTGCCTTAAAATTGACTTTAAAGTTTAGCAAGACCATAATTTAAAAAACAAAATTTGGGTTACATGGAAATTTTAGTAGTGATCACGAATTAAAGCTAGAATCGCTCTAAGACGCTTCTAAGTGCCTTAAAATTGAGTTTAAAGAATTCCATGACAAAAATTATAAAAACTTAATTAAATATAAAATCGCTCTAAAATGCTTCTAAGTGCCTTAAAATTAACTTTAAAGTTTAGCAAGATCATAATTTAAAAAACAAAATTTGGGTTACATGGAAATTTTAGTAGTGATCACGAATTAAAGCTAGAATCGCTCTAAGACGCTTCTAAGTGCCTTAAAATTGAGTTTAAAGAATTCCATGACAAAAATTATAAAAACTTAATTAAATATAAAATCGCTCTAAAATGCTTCTAAGTGCCTTAAAATTGACTTTAAAGTTTAGCAAGACCATAATTCTAAGTGCCTTAAAATTAACTTTAAAGTTTAGCAAGACCATAATTTAAAAAACAAAATTTGGGTTACATGGAAATTTTAGTAGTGATCACGAATTAAAGCTAGAATCGCTCTAAGACGCTTCTAAGTGCCTTAAAATTGAGTTTAAAGAATTCCATGACAAAAATTATAAAAACTTAATTAAATATAAAATCGCTCTAAAATGCTTCTAAGTGCCTTAAAATTAACTTTAAAGTTTAGCAAGATCATAATTTAAAAAACAAAATTTGGGTTACATATAAATTTTAGTAGTGATCACGAATTAAAGCTAGAATCGCTCTAAGACGCTTTTAAGTGCCTTAAAATTGAGTTTAAAGAATTCCATGACAAAAATTATAAAAACTTAATTAAATATAAAATCGCTCTAAAATGCTTCTAAGTGCCTTAAAATTGACTTTAAAGTTTAGCAAGACCATAATTTAAAAAACAAAATTTGGGTTACATGGAAATTTTAGTAGTGATCACGAATTAAAGCTAGAATCGCTCTAAGACGCTTCTAAGTGCCTTAAAATTGAGTTTAAAGAATTCCATGACAAAAATTATAAAAACTTAATTAAATATAAAATCGCTCTAAAATGCTTCTAAGTGCCTTAAAATTGACTTTAAAGTTTAGCAAGACCATAATTTAAAAAACAAAATTTGGGTTACATGGAAATTTTAGTAGTGATCACGAATTAAAGCTAGAATCGCTCTAAGACGCTTCTAAGTGCCTTAAAATTGAGTTTAAAGAATTCCATGACAAAAATTATAAAAACTTAATTAAATATAAAATCGCTCTAAAATGCTTCTAAGTGCCTTAAAATTAACTTTAAAGTTTAGCAAGATCATAATTTAAAAAACAAAATTTGGGTTACATGGAAATTTTAGTAGTGATCACGAATTAAAGCTAGAATCGCTCTAAGACGCTTCTAAGTGCCTTAAAATTGAGTTCAAAGAATTCCATGACAAAAATTATAAAAACTTAATTAAATATAAAATCGCTCTAAAATGCTTCTAAGTGCCTTAAAATTGACTTTAAAGTTTAGCAAGACCATAATTTAAAAAACAAAATTTGGGTTACATGGAAATTTTAGTAGTGATCACGAATTAAAGCTAGAATCGCTCTAAGACGCTTCTAAGTGCCTTAAAATTGAGTTTAAAGAATTCCATGACAAAAATTATAAAAACTTAATTAAATATAAAATCGCTCTAAAATGCTTCTAAGTGCCTTAAAATTGACTTTAAAGTTTAGCAAGACCATAATTTAAAAAACAAAATTTGGGTTACATGGAAATTTTAGTAGTGATCACGAATTAAAGCTAGAATCGCTCTAAGACGCTTCTAAGTGCCTTAAAATTGAGTTTAAAGAATTCCATGACAAAAATTATAAAAACTTAATTAAATATAAAATCGCTCTAAAATGCTTCTAAGTGCCTTAAAATTGACTTTAAAGTTTAGCAAGACCATAATTTAAAAAACAAAATTTGGGTTACATGGAAATTTTAGTAGTGATCACGAATTAAAGCTAGAATCGCTCTAAGACGCTTCTAAGTGCCTTAAAATTGAGTTTAAAGAATTCCATGACAAAAATTATAAAAACTTAATTAAATATAAAATCGCTCTAAAATGCTTCTAAGTGCCTTAAAATTAACTTTAAAGTTTCGCAAGATCATAATTTAACAAAATTATGGGTTACATGGAAATTTTAGTAGTGATCACGAATTAAAGCTAGAATCGCTCTAAGACGCTTCTAAGTGCCTTAAAATTGAGTTTAAAGAATTCCATGACAAAAATTATAAAAACTTAATTAAATATAAAATCGCTCTAAAATGCTTCTAAGTGCCTTAAAATTGACTTTAAAGTTTAGCAAGACCATAATTTAAAAAACAAAATTTGGGTTACATGGAAATTTTAGTAGTGATCACGAATTAAAGCTAGAATCGCTCTAAGACGCTTCTAAGTGCCTTAAAATTGAGTTCAAAGAATTCCATGACAAAAATTATAAAAACTTAATTAAATATAAAATCGCTCTAAAATGCTTCTAAGTGCCTTAAAATTAACTTTAAAGTTTAGCAAGATCATAATTTAAAAAACAAAATTTGGGTTACATGGAAATTTTAGTAGTGATCACGAATTAAAGCTAGAATCGCTCTAAGACGCTTCTAAGTGCCTTAAAATTGAGTTTAAAGAATTCCATGACAAAAATTATAAAAACTTAATTAAATATAAAATCGCTCTAAAATGCTTCTAAGTGCCTTAAAATTGACTTTAAAGTTTAGCAAGACCATAATTTAAAAAACAAAATTTGGGTTACATGGAAATTTTAGTAGTGATCACGAATTAAAGCTAGAATCGCTCTAAGACGCTTCTAAGTGCCTTAAAATTGAGTTTAAAGAATTCCATGACAAAAATTATAAAAACTTAATTAAATATAAAATCGCTCTAAAATGCTTCTAAGTGCCTTAAAATTGACTTTAAAGTTTAGCAAGACCATAATTTAAAAAACAAAATTTGGGTTACATGGAAATTTTAGTAGTGATCACGAATTAAAGCTAGAATCGCTCTAAGACGCTTCTAAGTGCCTTAAAATTGAGTTTAAAGAATTCCATGACAAAAATTATAAAAACTTAATTAAATATAAAATCGCTCTAAAATGCTTCTAAGTGCCTTAAAATTGACTTTAAAGTTTAGCAAGACCATAATTTAAAAAACAAAATTTGGGTTACATGGAAATTTTAGTAGTGATCACGAATTAAAGCTAGAATCGCTCTAAGACGCTTCTAAGTGCCTTAAAATTGAGTTTAAAGAATTCCATGACAAAAATTATAAAAACTTAATTAAATATAAAATCGCTCTAAAATGCTTCTAAGTGCCTTAAAATTAACTTTAAAGTTTAGCAAGATCATAATTTAACAAAATTATGGGTTACATGGAAATTTTAGTAGTGATCACGAATTAAAGCTAGAATCGCTCTAAGACGCTTCTAAGTGCCTTAAAATTGAGTTTAAAGAATTCCATGACAAAAATTATAAAAACTTAATTAAATATAAAATCGCTCTAAAATGCTTCTAAGTGCCTTAAAATTGACTTTAAAGTTTAGCAAGACCATAATTTAAAAAACAAAATTTGGGTTACATGGAAATTTTAGTAGTGATCACGAATTAAAGCTAGAATCGCTCTAAGACGCTTCTAAGTGCCTTAAAATTGAGTTTAAAGAATTCCATGACAAAAATTATAAAAACTTAATTAAATATAAAATCGCTCTAAAATGCTTCTAAGTGCCTTAAAATTAACTTTAAAGTTTAGCAAGATCATAATTTAAAAAACAAAATTTGGGTTACATGGAAATTTTAGTAGTGATCACGAATTAAAGCTAGAATCGCTCTAAGACGCTTCTAAGTGCCTTAAAATTGAGTTTAAAGAATTCCATGACAAAAATTATAAAAACTTAATTAAATATAAAATCGCTCTAAAATGCTTCTAAGTGCCTTAAAATTGACTTTAAAGTTTAGCAAGACCATAATTTAAAAACAAAATTTGGGTTACATGGAAATTTTAGTAGTGATCACGAATTAAAGCTAGAATCGCTCTAAGACGCTTCTAAGTGCCTTAAAATTGAGTTTAAAGAATTCCATGACAAAAATTATAAAAACTTAATTAAATATAAAATCGCTCTAAAATGCTTCTAAGTGCCTTAAAATTGACTTTAAAGTTTAGCAAGACCATAATTTAAAAAACAAAATTTGGGTTACATGGAAATTTTAGTAGTGATCACGAATTAAAGCTAGAATCGCTCTAAGACGCTTCTAAGTGCCTTAAAATTGAGTTTAAAGAATTCCATGACAAAAATTATAAAAACTTAATTAAATATAAAATCGCTCTAAAATGCTTCTAAGTGCCTTAAAATTAACTTTAAAGTTTAGCAAGATCATAATTTAAAAAACAAAATTTGGGTTACATGGAAATTTTAGTAGTGATCACGAATTAAAGCTAGAATCGCTCTAAGACGCTTCTAAGTGCCTTAAAATTGAGTTTAAAGAATTCCATGACAAAAATTATAAAAACTTAATTAAATATAAAATCGCTCTAAAATGCTTCTAAGTGCCTTAAAATTGACTTTAAAGTTTAGCAAGACCATAATTTAAAAAACAAAATTTGGGTTACATGGAAATTTTAGTAGTGATCACGAATTAAAGCTAGAATCGCTCTAAGACGCTTCTAAGTGCCTTAAAATTGAGTTTAAAGAATTCCATGACAAAAATTATAAAAACTTAATTAAATATAAAATCGCTCTAAAATGCTTCTAAGTGCCTTAAAATTGACTTTAAAGTTTAGCAAGACCATAATTTAAAAAACAAAATTTGGGTTACATGGAAATTTTAGTAGTGATCACGAATTAAAGCTAGAATCGCTCTAAGACGCTTCTAAGTGCCTTAAAATTGAGTTTAAAGAATTCCATGACAAAAATTATAAAAACTTAATTAAATATAAAATCGCTCTAAAATGCTTCTAAGTGCCTTAAAATTGACTTTAAAGTTTAGCAAGACCATAATTTAAAAAACAAAATTTGGGTTACATGGAAATTTTAGTAGTGATCACGAATTAAAGCTAGAATCGCTCTAAGACGCTTCTAAGTGCCTTAAAATTGAGTTTAAAGAATTCCATGACAAAAATTATAAAAACTTAATTAAATATAAAATCGCTCTAAAATGCTTCTAAGTGCCTTAAAATTAACTTTAAAGTTTAGCAAGATCATAATTTAAAAAACAAAATTTGGGTTACATGGAAATTTTAGTAGTGATCACGAATTAAAGCTAGAATCGCTCTAAGACGCTTCTAAGTGCCTTAAAATTGAGTTTAAAGAATTCAATGACAAAAATTATAAAAACTTAATTAAATATAAAATCGCTCTAAAATGCTTCTAAGTGCCTTAAAATTGACTTTAAAGTTTAGCAAGACCATAATTTAAAAAACAAAATTTGGGTTACATGGAAATTTTAGTAGTGATCACGAATTAAAGCTAGAATCGCTCTAAGACGCTTCTAAGTGCCTTAAAATTGAGTTTAAAGAATTCCATGACAAAAATTATAAAAACTTAATTAAATATAAAATCGCTCTAAAATGCTTCTAAGTGCCTTAAAATTGACTTTAAAGTTTAGCAAGACCATAATTTAAAAAACAAAATTTGGGTTACATGGAAATTTTAGTAGTGATCACGAATTAAAGCTAGAATCGCTCTAAGACGCTTCTAAGTGCCTTAAAATTGAGTTTAAAGAATTCCATGACAAAAATTATAAAAACTTAATCAAATATAAAATCGCTCTAAAATGCTTCTAAGTGCCTTAAAATTGACTTTAAAGTTTAGCAAGACCATAATTTAAAAAACAAAATTTGGGTTACATGGAAATTTTAGTAGTGATCACGAATTAAAGCTAGAATCGCTCTAAGACGCTTCTAAGTGCCTTAAAATTGAGTTTAAAGAATTCCATGACAAAAATTATAAAAACTTAATTAAATATAAAATCGCTCTAAAATGCTTCTAAGTGCCTTAAAATTGACTTTAAAGTTTAGCAAGACCATAATTTAAAAAACAAAATTTGGGTTACATGGAAATTTTAGTAGTGATCACGAATTAAAGCTAGAATCGCTCTAAGACGCTTCTAAGTGCCTTAAAATTGAGTTTAAAGAATTCCATGACAAAAATTATAAAAACTTAATTAAATATAAAATCGCTCTAAAATGCTTCTAAGTGCCTTAAAATTGACTTTAAAGTTTAGCAAGACCATAATTTAAAAAAACAAAATTTGGGTTACATGGAAATTTTAGTAGTGATCACGAATTAAAGCTAGAATCGCTCTAAGACGCTTCTAAGTGCCTTAAAATTGAGTTTAAAGAACTCCATGACAAAAATTATAAAAACTTAATTAAATATAAAATCGCTCTAAAATGCTTCTAAGTGCCTTAAAATTAACTTTAAAGTTTAGCAAGATCATAATTTAAAAAACAAAATTTGGGTTACATGGAAATTTTAGCAAGAAGTTTTAAAGTTTAGCAAGACCATAATTTAAAAAACAAAATTTGGGTTACATGGAAATTTTAGTAGTGATCACGAATTAAAGCTAGAATCGCTCTAAGACGCTTCTAAGTGCCTTAAAATTGAGTTTAAAGAATTCCATGACAAAAATTATAAAAACTTAATTAAATATAAAATCGCTCTAAAATGCTTCTAAGTGCCTTAAAATTAACTTTAAAGTTTAGCAAAATCATAATTTAAAAAACAAAATTTGGGTTACATGGAAATTTTAGTAGTGATCACGAATTAAAGCTAGAATCGCTCTAAGACGCTTCTAAGTGCCTTAAAATTGAGTTTAAAGAATTCCATGACAAAAATTATAAAAACTTAATTAAATATAAAATCGCTCTAAAATGCTTCTAAGTGCCTTAAAATTGACTTTAAAGTTTAGCAAGACCATAATTTAAAAAACAAAATTTGGGTTACATGGAAATTTTAGTAGTGATCACGAATTAAAGCTAGAATCGCTCTAAGACGCTTCTAAGTGCCTTAAAATTGAGTTTAAAGAATTCCATGACAAAAATTATAAAAACTTAATTAAATATAAAATCGCTCTAAAATGCTTCTAAGTGCCTTAAAATTAACTTTAAAGTTTAGCAAGATCATAATTTAAAAAACAAAATTTGGGTTACATGGAAATTTTAGTAGTGATCACGAATTAAAGCTAGAATCGCTCTAAGACGCTTCTAAGTGCCTTAAAATTGAGTTTAAAGAATTCCATGACAAAAATTATAAATACTTAATTAAATATAAAATCGCTCTAAAATGCTTCTAAGTGCCTTAAAATTGACTTTAAAGTTTAGCAAGACCATAATTTAAAAAAACAAAATTTGGGTTACATGGAAATTTTAGTAGTGATCACGAATTAAAGCTAGAATCGCTCTAAGACGCTTCTAAGTGCCTTAAAATTGAGTTTAAAGAATTCCATGACAAAAATTATAAAAACTTAATTAAATATAAAATCGCTCTAAAATGCTTCTAAGTGCCTTAAAATTAACTTTAAAGTTTAGCAAGATCATAATTTAAAAAACAAAATTTGGGTTACATGGAAATTTTAGCAAGAAGTTTTAAAGTTTAGCAAGACCATAATTTAAAAAACAAAATTTGGGTTACATGGAAATTTTAGTAGTGATCACGAATTAAAGCTAGAATCGCTCTAAGACGCTTCTAAGTGCCTTAAAATTGAGTTTAAAGAATTCCATGACAAAAATTATAAAAACTTAATTAAATATAAAATCGCTCTAAAATGCTTCTAAGTGCCTTAAAATTGACTTTAAAGTTTAGCAAGACCATAATTTAAAAAACAAAATTTGGGTTACATGGAAATTTTAGTAGTGATCACGAATTAAAGCTAGAATCGCTCTAAGACGCTTCTAAGTGCCTTAAAATTGAGTTTAAAGAATTCCATGACAAAAATTATAAAAACTTAATTAAATATAAAATCGCTCTAAAATGCTTCTAAGTGCCTTAAAATTGACTTTAAAGTTTAGCAAGACCATAATTTAAAAAACAAAATTTGGGTTACATGGAAATTTTAGTAGTGATCACGAATTAAAGCTAGAATCGCTCTAAGACGCTTCTAAGTGCCTTAAAATTGAGTTTAAAGAATTCCATGACAAAAATTATAAAAACTTAATTAAATATAAAATCGCTCTAAAATGCTTCTAAGTGCCTTAAAATTGACTTTAAAGTTTAGCAAGACCATAATTTAAAAAACAAAATTTGGGTTACATGGAAATTTTAGTAGTGATCACGAATTAAAGCTAGAATCGCTCTAAGACGCTTCTAAGTGCCTTAAAATTGAGTTTAAAGAATTCCATGACAAAAATTATAAAAACTTAATTAAATATAAAATCGCTCTAAAATGCTTCTAAGTGCCTTAAAATTGACTTTAAAGTTTAGCAAGACCATAATTTAAAAAACAAAATTTGGGTTACATGGAAATTTTAGTAGTGATCACGAATTAAAGCTAGAATCGCTCTAAGACGCTTCTAAGTGCCTTAAAATTGAGTTTAAAGAATTCCATGACAAAAATTATAAAAACTTAATTAAATATAAAATCGCTCTAAAATGCTTCTAAGTGCATTAAAATTAACTTTAAAGTTTAGCAAGATCATAATTTAAAAAACAAAATTTGGGTTACATGGAAATTTTAGTAGTGATCACGAATTAAAGCTAGAATCGCTCTAAGACGCTTCTAAGTGCCTTAAAATTGAGTTTAAAGAATTCCATGACAAAAATTATAAAAACTTAATTAAATATAAAATCGCTCTAAAATGCTTCTAAGTGCCTTAAAATTGACTTTAAAGTTTAGCAAGACCATAATTTAAAAAACAAAATTTGGGTTACATGGAAATTTTAGTAGTGATCACGAATTAAAGCTAGAATCGCTCTAAGACGCTTCTAAGTGCCTTAAAATTGAGTTTAAAGAATTCCATGACAAAAATTATAAAAACTTAATTAAATATAAAATCGCTCTAAAATGCTTCTAAGTGCCTTAAAATTGACTTTAAAGTTTAGCAAGACCATAATTTAAAAAACAAAATTTGGGTTACATGGAAATTTTAGTAGTGATCACGAATTAAAGCTAGAATCGCTCTAAGACGCTTCTAAGTGCCTTAAAATTGAGTTTAAAGAATTCCATGACAAAAATTATAAAAACTTAATTAAATATAAAATCGCTCTAAAATGCTTCTAAGTGCCTTAAAATTAACTTTAAAGTTTAGCAAGATCATAATTTAAAAAACAAAATTTGGGTTACATGGAAATTTTAGTAGTGATCACGAATTAAAGCTAGAATCGCTCTAAGACGCTTCTAAGTGCCTTAAAATTGAGTTTAAAGAATTCCATGACAAAAATTATAAAAACTTAATTAAATATAAAATCGCTCTAAAATGCTTCTAAGTGCCTTAAAATTAACTTTAAAGTTTAGCAAGATCATAATTTAAAAAACAAAATTTGGGTTACATGGAAATTTTAGTAGTGATCACGAATTAAAGCTAGAATCGCTCTAAGACGCTTCTAAGTGCCTTAAAATTGAGTTTAAAGAATTCCATGACAAAAATTATAAAAACTTAATTAAATATAAAATCGCTCTAAAATGCTTCTAAGTGCCTTAAAATTAACTTTAAAGTTTAGCAAAATCATAATTTAAAAAACAAAATTTGGGTTACATGGAAATTTTAGTAGTGATCACGAATTAAAGCTAGAATCGCTCTAAGACGCTTCTAAGTGCCTTAAAATTGAGTTTAAAGAATTCCATGACAAAAATTATAAAAACTTAATTAAATATAAAATCGCTCTAAAATGCTTCTAAGTGCCTTAAAATTGACTTTAAAGTTTAGCAAGACCATAATTTAAAAAACAAAATTTGGGTTACATGGAAATTTTAGTAGTGATCACGAATTAAAGCTAGAATCGCTCTAAGACGCTTCTAAGTGCCTTAAAATTGAGTTTAAAGAATTCCATGACAAAAATTATAAAAACTTAATTAAATATAAAATCGCTCTAAAATGCTTCTAAGTGCCTTAAAATTGACTTTAAAGTTTAGCAAGACCATAATTTAAAAAACAAAATTTGGGTTACATGGAAATTTTAGTAGTGATCACGAATTAAAGCTAGAATCGCTCTAAGACGCTTCTAAGTGCCTTAAAATTGAGTTTAAAGAATTCCATGACAAAAATTATAAAAACTTAATTAAATATAAAATCGCTCTAAAATGCTTCTAAGTGCATTAAAATTAACTTTAAAGTTTAGCAAGATCATAATTTAAAAAACAAAATTTGGGTTACATGGAAATTTTAGTAGTGATCACGAATTAAAGCTAGAATCGCTCTAAGACGCTTCTAAGTGCCTTAAAATTGAGTTTAAAGAATTCCATGACAAAAATTATAAAAACTTAATTAAATATAAAATCGCTCTAAAATGCTTCTAAGTGCCTTAAAATTGACTTTAAAGTTTAGCAAGACCATAATTTAAAAAACAAAATTTGGGTTACATGGAAATTTTAGTAGTGATCACGAATTAAAGCTAGAATCGCTCTAAGACGCTTCTAAGTGCCTTAAAATTGAGTTTAAAGAATTCCATGACAAAAATTATAAAAACTTAATTAAATATAAAATCGCTCTAGTGATCACGAATTAAAGCTAGAATCGCTCTAAGACGCTTCTAAGTGCCTTAAAATTGAGTTTAAAGAATTCCATGACAAAAATTATAAAAACTTAATTAAATATAAAATCGCTCTAAAATGCTTCTAAGTGCCTTAAAATTAACTTTAAAGTTTAGCAAGATCATAATTTAAAAAACAAAATTTGGGTTACATGGAAATTTTAGTAGTGATCACGAATTAAAGCTAGAATCGCTCTAAGACGCTTCTAAGTGCCTTAAAATTGAGTTTAAAGAATTCCATGACAAAAATTATAAATACTTAATTAAATATAAAATCGCTCTAAAATGCTTCTAAGTGCCTTAAAATTGACTTTAAAGTTTAGCAAGACCATAATTTAAAAAAACAAAATTTGGGTTACATGGAAATTTTAGTAGTGATCACGAATTAAAGCTAGAATCGCTCTAAGACGCTTCTAAGTGCCTTAAAATTGAGTTTAAAGAATTCCATGACAAAAATTATAAAAACTTAATTATATATAAAATCGCTCTAAAATGCTTCTAAGTGCCTTAAAATTAACTTTAAAGTTTAGCAAGATCATAATTTAAAAAACAAAATTTGGGTTACATGGAAATTTTAGTAGTGATCACGAATTAAAGCTAGAATCGCTCTAAGACGCTTCTAAGTGCCTTAAAATTGAGTTTAAAGAATTCCATGACAAAACTTAATAAAAAACTTAATTAAATATAAAAACTTAATCAAATATAAAATCGCTCTAAAATGCTTCTAAGTGCCTTAAAATTGACTTTAAAGTTTAGCAAGACCATAATTTAAAAAACAAAATTTGGGTTACATGGAAATTTTAGTAGTGATCACGAATTAAAGCTAGAATCGCTCTAAGACGCTTCTAAGTGCCTTAAAATTGAGTTTAAAGAATTCCATGACAAAAATTATAAAAACTTAATTAAATATAAAATCGCTCTAAAATGCTTCTAAGTGCCTTAAAATTGACTTTAAAGTTTAGCAAGACCATAATTTAAAAAACAAAATTTGGGTTACATGGAAATTTTAGCAAGAAGTTTTAAAGTTTAGCAAGACCATAATTTAAAAAACAAAATTTGGGTTACATGGAAATTTTAGTAGTGATCACGAATTAAAGCTAGAATCGCTCTAAGACGCTTCTAAGTGCCTTAAAATTGAGTTTAAAGAATTCCATGACAAAAATTATAAAAACTTAATTAAATATAAAATCGCTCTAAAATGCTTCTAAGTGCCTTAAAATTAACTTTAAAGTTTAGCAAGATAATAATTTAAAAAACAAAATTTGGGTTACATGGAAATTTTAGTAGTGATCACGAATTAAAGCTAGAATCGCTCTAAGACGCTTCTAAGTGCCTTAAAATTGAGTTTAAAGAATTCCATGACAAAAATTATAAAAACTTAATTAATTATACAAAATCGCTCTAAAATGCTTCTAAGTGCCTTAAAATTGACTTTAAAGTTTAGCAAGACCATAATTTAAAAAACAAAATTTGGGTTACATGGAAATGTTAGTAGTGATCACGAATTAAAGCTAGAATCGCTCTAAGACGCTTCTAAGTGCCTTAAAATTGAGTTTAAAGAATTCCATGACAAAAATTATAAAAACTTAATTAAATATAAAATCGCTCTAAAATGCTTCTAAGTGCCTTAAAATTAACTTTAAAGTTTAGCAAGATCATAATTTAAAAAACAAAATTTGGGTTACATGGAAATTTTAGTAGTGATCACGAATTAAAGCTAGAATCGCTCTAAGACGCTTCTAAGTGCCTTAAAATTGAGTTTAAAGAATTCCATGACAAAAATTATAAAAACTTAATTAAATATAAAATCGCTCTAAAATGCTTCTAAGTGCCTTAAAATTAACTTTAAAGTTTAGCAAGATCATAATTTAAAAAACAAAATTTGGGTTACATGGAAATTTTAGTAGTGATCACGAATTAAAGCTAGAATCGCTCTAAGACGCTTCTAAGTGCCTTAAAATTGAGTTTAAAGAATTCCATGACAAAAATTATAAAAACTTAATTAAATATAAAATCGCTCTAAAATGCTTCTAAGTGCCTTAAAATTGACTTTAAAGTTTAGCAAGACCATAATTTAAAAAACAAAATTTGGGTTACATGGAAATTTTAGTAGTGATCACGAATTAAAGCTAGAATCGCTCTAAGACGCTTCTAAGTGCCTTAAAATTGAGTTTAAAGAATTCCATGACAAAAATTATAAAAACTTAATTAAATATAAAATCGCTCTAAAATGCTTCTAAGTGCCTTAAAATTAACTTTAAAGTTTAGCAAGATCATAATTTAAAAAACAAAATTTGGGTTACATGGAAATTTTAGTAGTGATTACGAATTAAAGCTAGAATCGCTCTAAGACGCTTCTAAGTGCCTTAAAATTGAGTTTAAAGAATTCCATGACAAAAATTATAAAAACTTAATTAAATATAAAATCGCTCTAAAATGCTTCTAAGTGCCTTAAAATTGACTTTAAAGTTTAGCAAGACCATAATTTAAAAAACAAAATTTGGGTTACATGGAAATTTTAGTAGTGATCACGAATTAAAGCTAGAATCGCTCTAAGACGCTTCTAAGTGCCTTAAAATTGAGTTTAAAGAATTCCATGACAAAAATTATAAAAACTTAATTAAATATAAAATCGCTCTAAAATGCTTCTAAGTGCCTTAAAATTAACTTTAAAGTTTAGCAAGATCATAATTTAAAAAACAAAATTTGGGTTACATGGAAGTTTTAGTAGTGATCACGAATTAAAGCTAGAATCGCTCTAAGACGCTTCTAAGTGCCTTAAAATTGAGTTTAAAGAATTCCATGACAAAAATTATAAAAACTTAATTAAATATAAAATCGCTCTAAAATGCTTCTAAGTGCCTTAAAATTGACTTTAAAGTTTAGCAAGACCATAATTTAAAAAACAAAATTTGGGTTACATGGAAATTTTAGTAGTGATCACGAATTAAAGCTAGAATCGCTCTAAGACGCTTCTAAGTGCCTTAAAATTGAGTTTAAAGAATTCCATGACAAAAATTATAAAAACTTAATTAAATATAAAATCGCTCTAAAATGCTTCTAAGTGCCTTAAAATTGCCTTTAAAGTTTAGCAAGACCATAATTTAAAAAACAAAATTTGGGTTAAAATGGAAATTTTAGTAGTGATCACGAATTAAAGCTAGAATCGCTCTAAGACGCTTCTAAGTGCCTTAAAATTGAGTTTAAAGAATTCCATGACAAAAATTATAAAAACTTAATTAAATATAAAATCGCTCTAAAATGCTTCTAAGTGCATTAAAATTAACTTTAAAGTTTAGCAAGATCATAATTTAAAAAACAAAATTTGGGTTACATGGAAATTTTAGTAGTGATCACGAATTAAAGCTAGAATCGCTCTAAGACGCTTCTAAGTGCCTTAAAATTGAGTTTAAAGAATTCCATGACAAAAATTATAAAAACTTAATTAAATATAAAATCGCTCTAAAATGCTTCTAAGTGCCTTAAAATTGACTTTAAAGTTTAGCAAGACCATAATTTAAAAAACAAAATTTGGGTTACATGGAAATTTTAGTAGTGATCACGAATTAAAGCTAGAATCGCTCTAAGACGCTTCTAAGTGCCTTAAAATTAAGTTTAAAGAATTCCATGACAAAAATTATAAAAACTTAATTAAATATAAAATCGCTCTAAAATGCTTCTAAGTGCCTTAAAATTGACTTTAAAGTTTAGCAAGACCATAATTTAAAAAACAAAATTTGGGTTACATGGAAATTTTAGTAGTGATCACGAATTAAAGCTAGAATCGCTCTAAGACGCTTCTAAGTGCCTTAAAATTGAGTTTAAAGAATTCCATGACAAAAATTATAAAAACTTAATTAAATATAAAATCGCTCTAAAATGCTTCTAAGTGCCTTAAAATTAACTTTAAAGTTTAGCAAGATCATAATTTAAAAAACAAAATTTGGGTTACATGGAAATTTTAGTAGTGATCACGAATTAAAGCTAGAATCGCTCTAAGACGCTTCTAAGTGCCTTAAAATTGAGTTTAAAGAATTCCATGACAAAAATTATAAAAACGCTCTAAAATGTTAATATAATATAATTAAATATAAAATCGCTCTAAAATGCTTCTAAGTGCCTTAAAATTGACTTTAAAGTTTAGCAAGACCATAATTTAAAAAACAAAATTTGGGTTACATGGAAATTTTAGTAGTGATCACGAATTAAAGCTAGAATCGCTCTAAGACGCTTCTAAGTGCCTTAAAATTGAGTTCAAAGAATTCCATGACAAAAATTATAATAACTTAATTAAATATAAAATCGCTCTAAAATGCTTCTAAGTGCCTTAAAATTAACTTTAAAGTTTAGCAAGATCATAATTTAAAAAACAAAATTTGGGTTACATGGAAATTTTAGTAGTGATCACGAATTAAAGCTAGAATCGCTCTAAGACGCTTCTAAGTGCCTTAAAATTGAGTTTAAAGAATTCCATGACAAAAATTATAAAAACTTAATTAAATATAAAATCGCTCTAAAATGCTTCTAAGTGCCTTAAAATTGACTTTAAAGTTTAGCAAGACCATAATTTAAAAAACAAAATTTGGGTTACATGGAAATTTTAGTAGTGATCACGAATTAAAGCTAGAATCGCTCTAAGACGCTTCTAAGTGCCTTAAAATTGAGTTTAAAGAATTCCATGACAAAAATTATAAAAACTTAATTAAATATAAAATCGCTCTAAAATGCTTCTAAGTGCCTTAAAATTAACTTTAAAGTTTAGCAAGATCATAATTTAAAAAACAAAATTTGGGTTACATGGAAATTTTAGTAGTGATCACGAATTAAAGCTAGAATCGTTCTAAGACGCTTCTAAGTGCCTTAAAATTGAGTTTAAAGAATTCCATGACAAAAATTATAAAAACTTAATTAAATATAAAATCGCTCTAAAATGCTTCTAAGTGCCTTAAAATTGACTTTAAAGTTTAGAAAGACCATAATTTAAAAAACAAAATTTGGGTTACATGGAAATTTTAGTAGTGATCACGAATTAAAGCTAGAATCGCTCTAAGACGCTTCTAAGTGCCTTAAAATTGAGTTTAAAGAATTCCATGACAAAAATTATAAAAACTTAATTAAATATAAAATCGCTCTAAAATGCTTCTAAGTGCCTTAAAATTAACTTTAAAGTTTAGCAAGATCATAATTTAAAAAACAAAATTTGGGTTAAATGGAAATTTTAGTAGTGATCACGAATTAAAGCTAGAATCGCTCTAAGACGCTTCTAAGTGCCTTAAAATTGAGTTTAAAGAATTCCATGACAAAAATTATAAAAACTTAATTAATTATATAAAATCGCTCTAAAATGCTTCTAAGTGCCTTAAAATTGACTTTAAAGTTTAGCAAGACCATAATTTAAAAAACAAAATTTGGGTTACATGGAAATTTTAGTAGTGATCACGAATTAAAGCTAGAATCGCTCTAAGACGCTTCTAAGTGCCTTAAAATTGAGTTTAAAGAATTCCATGACAAAAATTATAAAAACTTAATTAAATATAAAATCGCTCTAAAATGCTTCTAAGTGCCTTAAAATTAACTTTAAAGTTTAGCAAGATCATAATTTAAAAAACAAAATTTGGGTTACATGGAAATTTTAGTAGTGATCACGAATTAAAGCTAGAATCGCTCTAAGACGCTTCTAAGTGCCTTAAAATTGAGTTTAAAGAATTCCATGACAAAAATTATAAAAACTTAATTAAATATAAAATCGCTCTAAAATGCTTCTAAGTGCCTTAAAATTAACTTTATAGTTTAGCAAGATCATAATTTAAAAAACAAAATTTGGGTTACATGGAAATTTTAGTAGTGATCACGAATTAAAGCTAGAATCGCTCTAAGACGCTTCTAAGTGCCTTAAAATTGAGTTTAAAGAATTCCATGACAAAAATTATAAAAACTTAATTAAATATAAAATCGCTCTAAAATGCTTCTAAGTGCCTTAAAATTGACTTTAAAGTTTAGCAAGACCATAATTTAAAAAACAAAATTTGGGTTACATGGAAATTTTAGTAGTGATCACGAATTAAAGCTAGAATCGCTCTAAGACGCTTCTAAGTGCCTTAAAATTGAGTTTAAAGAATTCCATGACAAAAATTATAAAAACTTAATTAAATACAAAATCGCTCTAAAATGCTTCTAAGTGCCTTAAAATTAACTTTAAAGTTTAGCAAGATCATAATTTAAAAAACAAAATTTGGGTTACATGGAAATTTTAGTAGTGATTACGAATTAAAGCTAGAATCGCTCTAAGACGCTTCTAAGTGCCTTAAAATTGAGTTTAAAGAATTCCATGACAAAAATTATAAAAACTTAATTAAAAATAAAATCGCTCTAAAATGCTTCTAAGTGCCTTAAAATTAACTTTAAAGTTTAGCAAGATCATAATTTAAAAAACAAAATTTGGGTTACATGGAAATTTTAGTAGTGATCACGAATTAAAGCTAGAATCGCTCTAAGACGCTTCTAAGTGCCTTAAAATTGAGTTTAAAGAATTCCATGACAAAAATTATAAAAACTTAATTAAATATAAAATCGCTCTAAAATGCTTCTAAGTGCCTTAAAATTAACTTTATAGTTTAGCAAGATCATAATTTAAAAAACAAAATTTGGGTTACATGGAAATTTTAGTAGTGATCACGAATTAAAGCTAGAATCGCTCTAAGACAAAATTTGGGTTACATGGAAATTTTAGTAGTGATCACGAATTAAAGCTAGAATCGCTCTAAGACGCTTCTAAGTGCCTTAAAATTGAGTTTAAAGAATTCCATGACAAAAATTATAAAAACGCTCTAAAATGTTAATATAATATAATTAAATATAAAATCGCTCTAAAATGCTTCTAAGTGCCTTAAAATTGACTTTAAAGTTTAGCAAGACCATAATTTAAAAAACAAAATTTGGGTTACATGGAAATTTTAGTAGTGATCACGAATTAAAGCTAGAATCGCTCTAAGACGCTTCTAAGTGCCTTAAAATTGAGTTTAAAGAATTCCATGACAAAAATTATAAAAACTTAATTAAATATAAAATCGCTCTAAAATGCTTCTAAGTGCCTTAAAATTGACTTTAAAGTTTAGCAAGACCATAATTTAAAAAACAAAATTTGGGTTACATGGAAATTTTAGTAGTGATCACGAATTAAAGCTAGAATCGCTCTAAGACGCTTCTAAGTGCCTTAAAATTGAGTTTAAAGAATTCCATGACAAAAATTATAAAAACTTAATTAAATATAAAATCGCTCTAAAATGCTTCTAAGTGCCTTAAAATTAACTTTAAAGTTTAGCAAGATCATAATTTAAAAAACAAAATTTGGGTTACATGGAAATTTTAGTAGTGATCACGAATTAAAGCTAGAATCGTTCTAAGACGCTTCTAAGTGCCTTAAAATTGAGTTTAAAGAATTCCATGACAAAAATTATAAAAACTTAATTAAATATAAAATCGCTCTAAAATGCTTCTAAGTGCCTTAAAATTGACTTTAAAGTTTAGAAAGACCATAATTTAAAAAACAAAATTTGGGTTACATGGAAATTTTAGTAGTGATCACGAATTAAAGCTAGAATCGCTCTAAGACGCTTCTAAGTGCCTTAAAATTGAGTTTAAAGAATTCCATGACAAAAATTATAAAAACTTAATTAAATATAAAATCGCTCTAAAATGCTTCTAAGTGCCTTAAAATTAACTTTAAAGTTTAGCAAGATCATAATTTAAAAAACAAAATTTGGGTTAAATGGAAATTTTAGTAGTGATCACGAATTAAAGCTAGAATCGCTCTAAGACGCTTCTAAGTGCCTTAAAATTGAGTTTAAAGAATTCCATGACAAAAATTATAAAAACTTAATTAATTATATAAAATCGCTCTAAAATGCTTCTAAGTGCCTTAAAATTGACTTTAAAGTTTAGCAAGACCATAATTTAAAAAACAAAATTTGGGTTACATGGAAATTTTAGTAGTGATCACGAATTAAAGCTAGAATCGCTCTAAGACGCTTCTAAGTGCCTTAAAATTGAGTTTAAAGAATTCCATGACAAAAATTATAAAAACTTAATTAAATATAAAATCGCTCTAAAATGCTTCTAAGTGCCTTAAAATTAACTTTAAAGTTTAGCAAGATCATAATTTAAAAAACAAAATTTGGGTTACATGGAAATTTTAGTAGTGATCACGAATTAAAGCTAGAATCGCTCTAAGACGCTTCTAAGTGCCTTAAAATTGAGTTTAAAGAATTCCATGACAAAAATTATAAAAACTTAATTAAATATAAAATCGCTCTAAAATGCTTCTAAGTGCCTTAAAATTAACTTTATAGTTTAGCAAGATCATAATTTAAAAAACAAAATTTGGGTTACATGGAAATTTTAGTAGTGATCACGAATTAAAGCTAGAATCGCTCTAAGACGCTTCTAAGTGCCTTAAAATTGAGTTTAAAGAATTCCATGACAAAAATTATAAAAACTTAATTAAATATAAAATCGCTCTAAAATGCTTCTAAGTGCCTTAAAATTGACTTTAAAGTTTAGCAAGACCATAATTTAAAAAACAAAATTTGGGTTACATGGAAATTTTAGTAGTGATCACGAATTAAAGCTAGAATCGCTCTAAGACGCTTCTAAGTGCCTTAAAATTGAGTTTAAAGAATTCCATGACAAAAATTATAAAAACTTAATTAAATACAAAATCGCTCTAAAATGCTTCTAAGTGCCTTAAAATTAACTTTAAAGTTTAGCAAGATCATAATTTAAAAAACAAAATTTGGGTTACATGGAAATTTTAGTAGTGATT